>JAVJAQ010005778.1:0-293019 GCA_032362365.1 Zygogramma bicolorata
TAAAAAATAAAATAAATAACATAAATAATGTGTCTTACTCCTAGCCTGAAATATTACATACCTAGACCAGGCAAAAAAGTTCAAATTAATGCCCATTTTCAATACCGCTAAGGTTCCAGAAAAACTTGTTGCATTTCCAATACGTGAAATCAACTACTACAAGCCCAGTTTCAGATGGATCGTACGATGCAGAACTTTTTACAATCATGCTTTTTCAAATGAAGGAATGTATAAAGAGTGAGTTTGAATTATACCAAGAAAGTGACCTACAGCGCCATCTCCGCGCGAATAGTTTAAATAGCGACATCGATAATTCTGTCGATACAGATCCCGAACATTTAAACGGGAATTGAATGAAATATCAAAAGTTGAAAAAGATGTAAACAACATGGTACAGGGAGTACAAATAATAACGAACGACAAACAGAAAAATATCCGGAGCTATGGGGAAGTTATGCTACAGGTCATATTATAATTCATTAATAATTACTTCCGCTCAAGGTTAAGAACTTCTGTTTCAATTTGTAAAGGGAATGTCAAAAGACTTATACTCAGTAATATCATTTCTATAATTGCAACTGCATTCGTTGTAAAAGCACTCTATCATATTTTTTTAAATTCCCATGTGATTATAATATGTTTTTTCGAGAGTAATAGTATCGTTTATAGGTGGGATAGTATGCCAATGTATTGTCTATCAGATTTGAAACGTTTTTGCTACGTAATGAAATTTTCATTCCTGGGACTCCTCCACGGATAGTTAAGGCAGTGAATACTGCTTCATTAGAATTTTTTTCGAAGAAATCAAGAGAAAGGTATGTTTTATGGACTAATAATAAACAATGTGTTTTCAATCATGTAGGCAGAACACTAACAAAATATTTCCTTACAGTAAGAACTTTTTCTTCAAGAAATTTGGTCTGGAATGTCAAAATTTCCTAGCGATTTGCGGAAGAAGCATTTTAATGATACTTCCAAGATGCTCATTTATTTTGAGATACCGAATTTCAATGAAATGACTAATTTCCTTGATTAAGGGGTATGACGCCTCCTTATTCAGCTCTCAGACTGTTACCGTCGTCTTCAAATATGTGGGTACGTACGTGAAGGCTTATCGCAGATGGAAATGGAATGAAGCACAAAGGACGCATCCTTAATTGTTCCTGGGGTCATGGAAATATATACGATTAAAACTTGATATTCTACCCCAATATCGGGATCATTGTCTGAACGGGTCTGGGAATGACCTTTCCGAAATCTCACCTGATAATTCCATATCTTTATCGTTATGACTGTGGAATAGCGAAGGGGTTGATGCTTTTTTGATGATGCAATTTGAAGTTTCCCTATTAAATTAGGAAGCTGGTGCTGGTAGATAAAACATTTGGTTTGATATCGAATTCGAACTTTCTCATGGAATAAAACAACTATTAGAAGACAGAGCCGGCTGGAATACATACAATGTGGCCCATTTGAAACTGAAGCACCTCCAAAAAACATACAATTTTTGAGCTATCGTAATGATTTTTTCATATCAGGTAGACATTCGAGAAGAGCATCAAATTGTATGAATGAGTCAAAACTTTAATTATTTTTCCCAAAGATCTGACCACAACACTGGATTCACGTAGTTTCAAAAAAGCTCATGTCACATGATGTCAAAATTCTTTTGCCACTGAAAAGTTACAGGGGAATGACATCAGAAAAATATGCCATTCAATCATCCCACCAATTCAATCTTAGAACTTTTTCAAAATTGTGTCCACTCCACTATATTTAGCAGGTTTATCACTTCAGAATTTCATCGAAATCTGTTCATCATCAGCAAAATTATAAGTTGAGAAAGCGGCGTAGTCGAGATATCGCTAATTTTTCAACGACATATTTTTCAAACTTCCTCTATCAATATCTCTTACGTCGAAGAGATTTTGATGATTGTTCTGTAGTTTTCTGGGTTTGTAACTTACCATAATCTGAAAAAATTAGAATTAATATTGAAATCCCAGTAAACTACAGAACAAATATCAATCCACCACAAAGCAGTGACGTTCAAACAGTGTTCTTGTCATTCCTATGAATATTAAATCATCTACCATTATTTTTTTTCCTCATGATCAATTCATCTCATGTTCCCAACAACTTGTGAATGAAATATTACGTCAAAATGGTTGAGGCTTTCGCGGCCGAGGTTATTAGTATAACTACTTCTCTTTGGGATTGAAGGCCGTCGTTCTTTGGAATTTCTTCCTGACGTTTCGCTAGCGCGAGTGGCCAGCTTCTTCAGAGGCTTATTCATCTCCGATGATTAAACGTTTCGATTTCTCAAGGCGTATTTATATTGATGCAGGTGGTCTGGAGTGTTAATTACTACTGTCGGGTTCGGGGAATAATCATCATTATTAGTTGCCGCACTACCTGCTGTGATTTCATTAGTTATTCTTGATTTCCTCAGAATCGGATTCCAAATTCTGTTTAGATTCAACGCTCCTTCCTCTCTGTTAAAATTGTCTGCATCGGTTTGCCCCAGCCTGCCGACAAATCGGCGGTGGCGGAACACGCACTGAGTGAGGGCGACCACAGGATCCTGTTCGAAAATGCAACACTGATTGCCCCCAACCAGGGTTACCATAGCCGACTGGTACGGGAGGCAATAGAGATCCAAAAACATGCGGACAATTTTAACAGAAAGGAAGAAGCGTTGAATCTAAACAGAATTTGGAATCCGATTCTGAGGAAATCAAGAATAACTAATGAAATCACAGCAGGTAGTGCGGCAACTAATAATGATGATTATTCCCCGAACCCGACAGAAGTAATTAACACTCCAGACTACCTGCATCAATATAAATACGCCTTGAGAAATCGAAACGTTTAGTCATCGGAGATGAATAAGCCTCTGAAGAAGCTGGCCACTCGCGCTAGCGAATCGTCAGGAAGAAATTCCAAAGAACGACGGCCTTCAAGCCCGAAGAGAAGTAGATCTCTGAATTATTCTGAAATATTACGTCATTCAATATATCGTTCAAGGCGATCTTTCCTAAGGCCTTTTTTGTCAGATAAGATAACTCAATGATATATTCGAATTCAATAAGGACTGGCTTGTGATTCATCCTAATTCTGCAGAATATTCGAACAACTCTTGACATGGGTTCCGACTTCTCGAAGCAACGTCAAATAACGTATGCCTGATACACCAGCCCTTGCAGAGATTATTCCTTTGAGAGAAAGATGGGTCTAGTAAGCGATCCCTGGAAGCATATATTATGCGGGATACGGGACGCGATAAATGTCCTGGAGGAAGTGTTATCCGACTTTATCTATTATATATTGCTCATCTCATAAATAGATTACCATATGTCTCCGAAGGTGTTTCAATAAAGACGAGGCGTACAAAATATACTTTTCCGATAGTGAATATCTAGATGAGTAGATTAAGTTTGTCGGAAAAATATAATAGGAATATATCAAGGACAGCTCGATCGTGTTCTATTTGAATAGGAAACAGGTGTGAATGGCGTGTTTCTCAAATGTTTCTCTCTCGCTAGACCTACGGTTCACTTGAAAATGACACCAGTAAAATTCACATTCTTGAAATTTCTTTACAGATGGCGTCAAGCGACAACTCTAGTCACATGACATTATGAAGTCTGACGAAATTATCAGCGAATTCTCTAGAACAACTGGTGCAGAGTCAATGTGATACTTTCTTTTTTCAACACTCTACCAGATAAAGGATAATGATACACAAATTCTGTCAAAATTGAACGAGGTCTTACCTGAGAATTCGCTATATATTTTATGTTTGTTTCTGTTTAGACGTAAATACAAATATGCATCTTGATACATATATTAGAAGCAGATGCATTTATATTATATTCTCGATATATGTTATGAGAAATTAATATCAGAATTCATAGAAATTCTTTCTATTCGGTGCTGCTTCAGATAATTCGATGAGATTCTTCGAAATATCGGTATCGACGTGAGAGGTAGTAGAGTTGGATTACGTGGAAAAAATAGTGAATATACGGTTTATTGAGCATTATAGTGTTTAATTCGAAATGAATTGGACCCTTCATAGTCCAGATCAACCTGAGTAATTTCAATTAGGAAGATTACTATACTGCAGGCTATTATGGCGCTGTACAAGAAGACCGTATTTGAAAACACTCTCCCGAAAGAACTTTTATCTACACCCGTACTCTAATAATACACTTATATGCCCACAACCCGTTTTATAATGAAATTCATTACGATACAGATTTTCATTACGATACAGATTTTCAACCAATAGAAACCCATTATTTTTCAATCAAGCATGATGTGCAAGCTTTGAATTTTGACGTTTGTCAAGTCAAAATCAGTAGGTATTGAATTTTTGAAGAATTTAGTCAATTTTCGATAATCGTATGAAAATGTCTTATAGCAGTGATAGTCAATTTTCGATAATCGTATGAAAATGTCTTATAGCAGTGATATAGAAGAATTACCAGCGACCCTCTAAAGATGTCTTAGACAAGAAAAAAATACAATCGAAAGGATTATATTTTTCATTTGACAAATGCGACACATATGATTTTATTTTCAACCAAAAATTCATGAGTTACGTCCGGGTACAAATCCTGACCTCGGCAGAGTTTTTTTTCATTTTTTCTTCTTTTCATTTCTCATTGTTGTATTTTCCGTGGTTATACCAATGATTATAATTTTGTAGAATTTTTCAAAGAAATACGATTGATGACCTACTACTATTGTGTTCGATATAAATACCTAATAATATAATATCTTTAGTTCTTCATCATTTATTGGGTGTAGATAAAATAGCGTATGCAACTCTCATGTAATGGTTATTACACGATCGTTGCATAATATACTATTATTCCATGATTTTAAATTTTTCTTCTCGCATCCTTTTACTAGGCATGTAAGAACCATTGTCACTAATGCTAGAACTTGGAATAATTATGTTAAACTGGGAAATTCTGAAAAGCAATCAGCAAATAACACAAATAATATCTTCTACCAAAGTAAAAACTGAGCAAGATGAACTTTGTTTTTATCAGCGTCAGAATAATCTCGCGTTATATTGAGACCAGTTGACCAGTTGAACTTGAGTACATGTGTTTTGAATGACTGATTATTTCGTCCACATATAATACAACAGCGTTTGATATCCATTATGAAACACTATTTAAAACAGCACTTAAATACTAAACAAACCGATAACAACTAATAATTGAAAGCAGCGGCGGATATACGACAAATAACTAAGAACACTACGGTAGAGAATTGATCTGGAAACGTCAAATAGGGTTGGTGAAATTATGGAAAACTTCTAGCAAAATTCGAATAAATTGAAAATGTCAAACAATTTCGAATCGAAAGTAACAAGGATTGTACCTGAACATGTTCGTATCTTTCCCATATATATCGAATTCTATAAATTGATAGGAAAGACAAGATTTCATTCCTGTATCTTATTCATTTACAATCATTCACACTTTCATTATCATCATTACTACTTTACCGAACTTAATTTGGCCCGGCTTAAAAAAAAGATAACGAAAGCTGCCGCACTTCTCGTTCTCGTTCATCTTCATTTTTGCGGTTGAATTCTCTACTCGTACAAAGTTGGCAAGTATCTTTCCGAATGGAGATTGTCGAATGTTTCTTGAACCATGTCGTTAATTTGAACATCAAAGCCGCCGTACTGGATATTATGCAACCACATCGAGCGGATACAATTAGCTGGAGCAAGTTTGAGATTCTCAAAGCTGCATGAAGTACCTACTCAACGTACGTTCCAATTAGTCCAGGAGGTGGTGACAGGTGACGTTCTCCCATTTTGCACTGCACGCCTTTTAAGGCTTGATAATTAAATATGAAAAAAGGCAGTTTCCTGGCAGCCGAAAGTGTGCACTTCATAAGGAAAAACGCTTTTTTTGTGGAGAATTTTGCGTCTTTTACCATTTATTGTTTTAGCTTAAAATATTATTCACTAATAGAATACAAAGCAGCGTACAAGAAAAAGTCACGGAATTTTCAATAACAGTTAATAGTGATTTTCCTAACAAGTGCGGAAAGTGATTCTTTCCCGCACGCGACTACCGTTAACCCGAACGACGCGAAGCGGAGTTCGGGTAAGCAGTCGAGAGCGGGAAAGACACTTTCCGCATGAGTTAGGAACAATACTTTTTCTACAAGCGTAGGAAACAAATTCATTTTTTCAATTATTTATTCATGCAAATGGAAACAACTAACAAGAGTAACATTTTCTATCCACTAATTATTCGTAATATTTATTGTAAATGTACAATTTGATGCATTATGTAAATTTATGGCGGAAGCCAGCATATTGTTTGAAGATGGCTGATTTCCTGAAGAAGAAGGTAACTCGGGCAATACATTATCGAAAGAAATCGAATGTGCAGGCACAGGCATCAAATCGTCGGCGATCGATATAGACGTGGATGGTTTTAAAATGCACCCGGAAGACGATGTAGTGTTCAAATTGAGAATTTTGTTGGACATTTCTTTTTTTCGATTGGTGGAGTCTTCTAAATACCCCTCTGCAACTGAAGTCGATTTCCATCCTCCTAGGCGTTTGATATTAGTTATACCCACACCACAGTCAGCAAGTAAAGTGGCTGAGGAACGCCTGAAGTGACCAGTGTGAAGCTCTGGATTTTGAAGGCACAGATATACTGCTATTTCGGAGGGTATCTTTCCTATGGTATTGATTCCTACACATTACACAGTACATTTTCCACTTTTGTAATACAAGAATAAACGACGGTGAGGAGTATCTTTTGGACGTAAATGTACATAATTTCTGTATACGTTCAAAAAATAACCATCATTTGCTTCTTCAGATATCACGAAGGATCTAGAGGAATGATTTTTGGAATCCTTGATATTAACAATTATCAGGTTTTCTTTGTCGTCTATGTCGTCAATGGTGAGTTTTGTCAGCTCTTCTCGTCTGCAAGCACCAGCTAATCCAAAATTGCTACTAACTTAATCATGAGGTATATGTCATCGGGTGCTTCAGTCATAAATTTTGAAACGTCTTCTTGTGTGAAGATTTTGGCCTTTTCCGGTCGAAAGCAGACATTCTGTCTTTTAATGAATGCAATTATTTAGTAAAATTTGCTAATTTCCAAATTTTGCTCTACTTTGAATACACTCTTCAACATTGAATATCTTGCCCATAAAGTGTTCGGCTTCCATGTTTTAGACATTTCTAGAAAATAAGCCAAGAATACTTCTTCTTTATTTGGTGTTTTCACTTTTTTATTGTTGCACCATTCAATAAAACTCGTGTATTGCTTCTCATACCTTTGTTTAGATTTCGTTGGCAATAACTCTAAGTTCGCATCTGTAGCTGCTTGCACGATTTCTTGTGGAAGTTCTTCATCAGATGAATAATCCATTGTGGCAATTTCACTGAATCGAAAATTTTATATAACAACATCAATTGTTACCTACTCGTTATCAGATCAATCAAAGCCTATATATATATATAGAGTGATTTTCATAACAATACATTTTTATTTATCAATATTTGTTCATTTTTTCAATAAATAGTGCAAAATGATGGATGATTTTGAACAAACTCACTTAGTATTGCAACAAAAAAGCTTGAACTTTCATATTTTGTCACCCACCACTTATATCTTACGAGGATATCATATAAATGTTTTTCCCGCACTAGTGTGGGAAAACTTTTCCCGCACTAGTGTGGGAAAATGACACTTTCCAAACTGAATTGCGTGCGGGTAGAGGGTGAATCACGCACGCTTGTAGGAAAAATATATAGAAAAATTACTGAAAAAAATATGCATGGTAATTGGACAAAATATACACATTTTCACAAGGAAAGTGACCATAGGATGTGGATGATATTATAGCACTGAGGTTGGGGCAACATATTTTTCCGTACTATAAAAACAATGTTTTATCAGAGAGTCCTTGATGTGCTTTCTGAAATTTGGCGACGGTAAGTTTGTGATCCTAGATGGTAGAATTTTATATATATTGACATCGAGCGAGTTCTTGAAGGATTTAAATTCCACCGGTGAGATCTCAAAAAATTAGCGAGTATTATATCCGTTAAATTAGAAGTTGGTTGTAAATCTTTTTATATTCTTGTGTATTTCCAAGAGTGCCTAGTCTTCTGAAAAGTGGTAAAATAATCGCTTATCCAAAGCATCAATTCAGAATGAGTGAATAAGGGATACCGCATTATTTCCACCATATTTCCAAGCACACATAATCATCGAATCCTATACCGAATATGCATGAGTTCACTTGCAGCAAATTCTGTTTAGTGTAGTCTGCAGATATGATTCATTTGCTGAACATATTCAACCAGAATGTATTCATTTATTTTCCAATGACCAGGCTTAATCAATTACACATTCGCTCTCATTATCCATTATGTGTTGCCATTGCACACAGAGATGTTCATGGAGAGCTATGTCCTATTTATTATTCTCTACACTACCGAGAACCACAAATTCAACTCACAATTCAACTTTCATTTCTCTCATACATATGAGAGAAGAGTTTTTTTCTGATTCTTCATTTGTTTTCAAGTTTTTTATATTTCCCCTAGTTAAACACTCTTACAAGTGCGTCCAGAAGGCAGTGTCTCGTGCTAACAAGGGTCGGCTAATTATCTTGGATGCAGAAGCACGAAAAAGCCAACAGTAATACCGGGTCGGTTGGTCCATTCTATCAAAATATCTCACTTACCGAAATTGTTGTTATCTAGGCAATAAAATACTTTATTTATGACTATAGATAATGTAAGTATTATACTTATGTCTTCTGCAGTATAATGTCACATATTATTCCCGTAGAGAATAATGGCGAGGAATAAATAGTGATAGTCTTTATTCTCTCTTGTAATCCTATCACAAAATTCATCGAATAGAATATTACCATGGAAAAGATATAACCAGACTCCAAAAAGTGTCAGTGTCAAACGCATAGGTAGCGTTCGTGTAATTGTATTGTGATGAATGAAACTGAAGAATAATTTTTTATTCATGATGAATACATCAGTGGTGAATAAAGTAGAGGAAAAATTCACGAGTGGTTTCAAATTTATTCATTTGGTTGGAAACAATTTGTTTATTAAGAAAACTCAATGTCTTCAAAGAGAAAAATTTCTTGTGGTGTACCCCAGGGATCTGTTCTTGGACCTGTTTTATTTCTCATATACATTGATTCTTTTTCAGAATTAAAATTACGAGGTAATTTGAAACTATATGACGACGATAATACACTCTTCTATTATGGAAAAAATATTCGAGAAATTGAAGTGAATATTGAATATGATCTCAAATTGATTTCAATATGGTTGCAAATGCATAAATCAACGCTTATTACCTCTCTCTTCGAATGGTTCAGTGGTACATCATACAGAATGTTTGAAATTTCTAGGACTGCTTGTGGATAAATTTCTCTTATGGTCCAGCACGTCCAAAGTGTCAGGAAAAAAATTTCTCCAGTTATTGGAATTCTTTATAAATTGAGATCGTTTTTACCTTTCAAGTATCTGAAAATTATATATTTCAGTCTGATATATTCAAAAATTCAATACCTAATCTCAGTTTGGTATACTGCTAATAAATCTATTTTGAAACCTCTCAAGTCTTTACAAAACAAGGCAATCAAGTGCATTTTTGAATTACCATTTTTGGAACCAACTTCGAACTTATATAGACTAAGAAATCTCTTTGACCTCGATTCTTTATTTGAAATAAAAATTCGTATTTGCATCCATTCAACAAAACATAAGAACAAACATTCCTCAATATCTTATGTGATAAATTGAGATACACATAATCATGACACCAGGCAATCCAGTAATCTGAAAACTGCAAAAATTAGAAAAAAATTATTACATCCTCATGGAAAATCATTTACAATAGTTTGCCTCATAGGATTAGATCAACTAATTCCTTGACCAAATTCAAGAATGACCTGAAAAGATATATATTGAACAACTGACTCATTTTCTTTCTTTCATGAATTAACATTTGTTTTATATGTATGTGTGTATATGTATATATATATATATATAAATATATATATATATATATATATATATATATATATATATATATATATATATATATATATATATATATATAGGTATATGTATGTGTGTACATAATATTCTGATTTAACTATTTTTTTATTTTTTTTATATGCAGATTCACACGAAAGAGAAGCCCTGTGATGTTCATAGAACACCGCGTGAATCAAGGGACAGGAGATACGAATTAACATTTACTTTGAATTTCTGAAATTTGTAAGCCTCAGAAAAAACCTCTCTTGGCAAGCAGTTCCAAACCTTAGATGTTCTATTGAAAAAAGGTTCCTGAGCAAGAGAGGTTCGACAGGTTTCCAAATTCACAACAAACGGGTGGGGATTCTGTACTCGTCGAGTCATCCGTGTAGATATCGCCAAGCGGGGAACGATTGATAACAATTCGGAAGAGCATCGACCGTGAAAGTATCTATAGAAGAGAGACAAGTCTCCGACCCTTCTACGATGTTCCAATGAAGTGAGCGAGTTCGAATATTCTTATGTAGTTGCCGATTTTTTAAGTAGATAGGTACCACGTGAACTCTCTCCAAAATGGTCCATTGAACAAAATTTAACAGGGGAATTGCATTTGAATATGCGCCCAGACGCCATCTTGAAATTTTTATGTGGCAAGTTTATTCCAAAATGTAGTATTCATGCATCAATTTTATTTTCCCAAGTTTCAATTTTTTGAGGTGACCCGTTCAAAAATTAACAGGGGGGGATCAAAGAAATGCACTGTATATTCATGGAATATTCTTTGAGGAATAATCATATGAAAATTTCGAAAAAACATGCAAAGAATATTTTAATCAATAAATTTTCATCTATATATATTCTAGAAATATTACCCATTGAATATTCCATACGGTATATCTTCAGAATATTCTATACGGCCTATTGCTATCAGCTGTTTTTCATTCAACAGTATAATATGAACACGTTTTCCTAAAACATGTGCGGATCAGTCTAACAGTCATCGTTGATTCCAAGAATAACCCAGTGATTTCTTATACTTGGATCGAGTTACCCAAACCAAAAAACTATAAAAATCTCTTCAGAATCAAATTTTCAATCATATATTGTGTTCAAAGAGCAGTTTTCGGTTATAATGCATAAAAATTACCAATAATTTTGCAAGAAAGCGTGATATCTAAAAATTGCAAGAGTTTATTTTCATATTTTTGCGAAAGTGCCCGAATCCGAAGGACGAGGGTCTTTTACAAAATATGAAAATAACCGAATACAATTTGTATAAGATATCACGCTTGAATGCAAAATTATCTGGTCATTTTTATGCACGAATGTAATTCATTGGAATATTTCACGAATAAAGAAATTCTCAAGGAAATGTTATTTTTTGTTCATTTATACTTTCCCCTATAAATTGTATGGAGCACTCACCAAAACGCGAAATGTTTTTCTATTTTTGAAGTCTATCTGACATTTATTCGTGTTGTTTACTGACGTCTAGCGATACGGTTTCAAATGTGTTGTTATGGTGACTTGATACAATGCATTTACCGCTGTGAGTTTTCGATAATTGCATTGCTCTTATGGGACGTTTTATATATGAGGGAAGTATTCCTAAAAAACGTGCGGAAAAGCCATCGTCTATTCCAAGAATAACCCAGTGATTTTCTATACTAGAATCGAGTTACCCAAACCAAAAAACTATAAGAATCTCTTCAGAATCATATATTGTGTTCAAAGAGCAGTTTTCTTCGAAACTCACGCTTCCACTATTGAAAGAAGACTTCCATAATGCCCTCATTTCTCTTGGAATTCCAGGTGAGTTACAAAAAATAATATATTCTTTTGAACAGATGCAATGTATAATCAAGAAAACTGCTTCTCGCACAGGAGATGTGTTGTAATTGGTTGCGAGTTGTTTTTTTTTAATAGAGAATAATATCGACCGATGAGGGCGCTAGTGGTGGTCAAACTATATCCACTATTTTGAAATAGTTACCTTGTTTACATTTATGAAATTACGCGCTGAACAGTCATCAGTTGCCCTCGCAAGACAAGATTTTGGTGGTTTTATTGCTATATTTTCATAGTACGAAATTTTTCTCGTGGAGGTTATTATAACTGTGTTTATGATGATTTGAATAGCCGCACAATACTATTCACTGGAGGTGAACATAGATGCATTGTGTTTCAAAATCTAATAATATTTGTTCCAGGACATTTTTTAGTTTTAGTGTAGTGTTAGTGAACCAAAGAGGCTTTTATTACATGAATGATGAAATGCGCCATAACTTCGCCTAAAAATAGACAAACAGACTCACCAGATAACAAGAAATCATCTCTTTTGAAATGCAAGGAATACACTGAAACCGCTCTAGATGGTGATTTATGCAGTTTCAGTTTAATTTTCCAAGCCTTCTACCTGTCTATTTTCTCTTTCAATCCACTCTCCGTAATGTTTTCCACCAAAGATGTATTTCTCTTTGGAAACGTGTGGAAAGACAACTTTGGATTTCGGTTCCTAGAGTTGCGGCAACTTGGCACCAAACACTTTATACGGCTCACTGAGCGATCTGCATCCATGATTGTTTGATAGTATTAATCAAAAAAAACTACAACTTTAGATGAGATTTCCTAAATGAACACCAACGAACTCAATAAATTCAAACAAAAAATGGAAGCCGTTTGTCAAATTATAGCAGTGCGATATATTTCCGCCAGACGTCGCATAATATTATGAACTTCCCAATATTGGTTGGTTTGTATCGAACGATTAACGTATGGAAAATCCGTCGTCAGCTCGTCGATAACAGTATTCTGCATTTATGGTTTCTACAGTTATCTCTGTTCTGTTTCTATATACCTTTTCAGAAATCAGAAAAAATATTCGAACAACAAAAAACATTTAGGAGCACTTATTCCATTAACGATTATTGAAATAAAATATTCAGACAGTTGAATGGTGTATTTAATCAATTATAAGTGGGTAGTCACTGGAGAATAATCCGTGGTCAACCGTCAATCACGTCACATTAGTAGGTGCCAAACGGAGGTGTCCCGTATTTTGTATACAAAGAATGCCAGAACTCCATGTTGGCTGAATTCGGCGATTGTATCACAATCAGTTTCTTATCAACGTCAAGGCATTTCAAAGGTTTAGTCCCACCGTGATTGGCAGGCCATTGTACATTATCCAAGAGAGGGTCCTTGGTTGGAGTTGGATTGCCGTACTTTACGAAATTGGTCCATAATTTCACCATCCTTGCCCGCGTTTGATAGTCATGTTCGGAGCCTTCATGACCAAAATCGAAAATATATCCCAAATCCTCAGTATGTCCAACTCCTGAAATTGCAGGAAAAGCCGTGAATCAAATTCAGGTTCTGCCAGTGAAAAATCATAAACAGAAACCATTAGGAGTACTTTTTTGGAATCATAGTGAAACTTTTCTTAGAGGTCAATTACCCTACCACCAAACTGATATTTTTCGCACTCGACGTGCGTTTCGCTAACAAGGTTAGCATCTTCAGGAGAAGAAAATTGATGATTTTCTGAATTCTCTGAATTTTCTTCTCCTGAAGATGCTAACCTGGTTAGCCAAACGCGCGTCGAGTGCGAAAAATATCAGTTTTGTGTTAGGGTAATTGATCTCTAAAAGTTTCAACTTTCACACCAAAAGTTCCAATCTCAACGTTTAATCATAGTGAAAGATTATATGGAAAAAAAATAGTTGAGGAAGTGATTTTTTCTCTTTTTCATCCGAGTCGATGCAGAAAGAATACTTATAGACCGGGAGGTCATGACAGGTGACGTTCCACCATTTTTTCGTGCATGCCTTTTTAAGGCTTGATAACTAACCCTAAAATATCAAAGATAGTCGGGGTTTTAGCCCCCCCGCGCGTCCTCTTCATAAGGAAAAACGCTTTTTTTTCTGTACAGAATTTTCCGGAAATTTTTCACCGTTGGTCCTACGAGGGGTGCATGCCAATTCTTTCATAGTGTTTTTATTACAAAAACTTCAATTCTTCACATCGGCATGTAATTTGAAAACACGGAATTTGCCTTAATTTTTTTTCAGGTTTTCATAACCCTTTGATCATCTTGGGCCGCTGCGGGGTGCATGCCATCAATTATTAGAGCTTCAATTCTTCCGTATATTACAATGGCATGCAGTAAAATATCACGGAAAAACACGAAAATTCGCTACAGAAAGAAAAGCGTTTTTCCTTATGAAGAGGACGCGCGGGGGGGCTAAAACCCCGACTATCTTTGATATTTTAGGGTTAGCTATCAAGCCTTAAAAAGGCATGCACGAAAAAATGGTGGAACGTCACCTGTCATGACCTCCCGGTCTATTATATTGTCAAATATGGAGAGTTGTCATAAATTTATTCAAACCCATTCAAACAAATACATGAATTGAAATATGTTTCAACCTCAACTTCAATATTCTAAAACAGAAACACTCAGTATTTACAATTCCATATTTCAATATTACAAGTTCGTAGACATGAAACTGATACGATTACAGGATGTAGAAATAAAAAACAATCTCCAAATTCGCAAACTTGCACGGATGCGTGCTAAGCATTTCACCTTATAATTTCTAAATATTGAGGGAGGTCAAGATTCTGTATTCAGTAAATCAGTCAGTATTCATTGATCACTCTTCAGAAACGGTTCCAGAACATTTTTGAGAATGCAGCACATCTCCTCGACAATCCTGCTGGTTAGCAATATATTGTAAGTTTTTGGTGTTTTTTTTGTGTTTCTCGTTAGCTATTCAATTTCAGTTCATTTTCGATCATATTTTCTCATTTTTTCATAATAAATATTTAATCAAGTTTTCGAATGAGTTCTTTCATTATTTGGATGAATGAAAGTTGGGTGAAACAGCAAAAAATCCTTTCGTAGTATGACAAGCGAGTACCGAGTTGCGACAATATCATATTAATTTATGTATCAAAGGAATTAGAAGGACTTTAATAACCGAAGGCTTAACAAATTCATTTTGAATTTTCGGGTTTTGTTTTTAGATAGGTGAGGAACTCAATAAATGATTTATTTCTATTCATCCTCATAATCAGAATATCTTTCATTACTGCGACACCTATAGTGAATACAATTTAAAAACTGTTGCACGCCATTGATGGCGACATGAAATCAACGCAGTGATACTAATCCATTGATGGAAATACATTGGAACGTTTAAATAAAATTTCAAATTTGGCGCCTGTTTGCATTCGGTTGGCAATCTCGATGTTGCCGCAATTTGTTTAAAGTCTGTTATTTACCAACTGACAATTGTCATTCAAAATTGAAAGTTCTGTGTTGAGATCTTTTTGATACTTCATCTTGACACAAACTGTGTATTCCGATGCTTCTGATAAAAAGTGTCAGTCTCAGGCTCTTGGTAACATCTGGTGACATCTTCGATTATTTATTTCGAAACAGAGCGGGATGATAATGTCCCTTCTTTTCCCTTAACGGCTGTTGTGTACTTCAAAATTCAACTACGCCCATGATGATGTGAAACAGTTTTTGAATTGTATCAGCTATACACGATGCATATATTCTTGGTGAAATGACGTCTATGCCAGTACAATGGTTTCCGTCAAAAACACTAGACCTAAGGCACACTTGATAATGACATCCAGTAAAATTCACATTCTTGAAATTTTACAAATGGCGTAGAGCGACAACTCTAGACACATGGCATTATGATGTCTGGCGAAATTTCTATTAGCGAATTCCCTAGAACAACTCGTACAGAGTCAGTGTGTTACTTTCTTTTTCCAACACTCTGCCTAATAAAGGATAAAGATACACGAGTTCTGTCAAAAATGCACGAGTTCCTACCAAAGAATTCGCTATATTGTTTGTTTCTATTTAGACGTAAATACGGATGCATCTCGATACATATATTACAGATAGATGCATTTGCTTTATATTCTCGATAAATGTTATGAGAAATTAATATCAGAATTCATAGAAATTCTTACTTGGTACTGAAAGTTTTCAGATAATTTGATGAGATTCTTCGAAATGTCGGTATCGACGTGAAAGGTAGTGGAGTTAGACTACATGGAAAAAATAGTACATCATTATTAAGTTTATTAAGCATTATAGTGTTAAATTCGAAAAGAATTGGACCCTCCATAGTCCAGATCAACCTGAGTAATTTCAATTCATTAGGAAGAGTGCTGTAGTGCAGGCTATTATGGCGCAGTACAAGAAGACCGTATTTGAAAACACTCTCCCGAAAGAACTTTTATTCTATGATTTCAAATTTAAACCGGGAAATTCTGAAAAGCAATCAGCAAATAACACAAATAATAACTTCTACCAAAGTAAAAACTGAGCAAGATGAACTTTATTTTTATCAGCGTCAGAATAATCTCGCTTCATGTTGACCATTTGAAGTTGAGTACATGTGTATCGAATGTTTAGTACTAATCATCGGAATTTGATGTAGATGAATAGATGACTGATTTTTTCGTCCACAAATAGTACAACAGCGTTTGATATCCATTATGAAACACTATTTTGAAACGGAAAACAACTAATAATTGAAAGCAACGGCAGATAAACGACAAATAACTAAGAAAACCTCAGTAGAGAATTGAACTGGATACAACAAATAGCTGATGGAAAGGAACAGTGGAATTATGGAAAACTTCTAGCAAAATTCGAATGAATTGGAATGCAAATGTCGAAAGATGACAGAATTCGATTCTCGCACCATCTTCTGAAAATCGCAGTGAATTCCTTCGATGTGGATATGGTTGATCGTTTCTAGAGGTTTTGACGAAACAATATCGAATGGGCGATCGCACCAGGAATATATTATGCATCTTGCAGCTATACAACTAGATATTCATTTTCAAAATAACTGCTGAGCTCACCATCTGCTGGTCTATTTGTTACTCCATGTAATGCCCCCTTGTACGCGAACCGATAAAAGTAAACTGGTGTTCTCGAAGAATAACGATGAACAGCTTCTTGTATTGGCCTCTCGAACTGATCGTCACTAATGAACTGCAAATGAAATTTGATGTCAGAAAGAAACGTTTGGAAACAGCGAAAAACATCTGGGTTCGAGTGATCAGAACTCAGTTCTTTCTCCATATCCGTTCAGATACAGTGGAGTAGCGTTAGGTGTAAAAATTGTAAAATCTCCAAAAAGATCAATGAATCTTCACAAAAACTGTTGGAGCGCAGTGTTAAAAGCTCAAATAAAAAAGTTTAAAAACAAAAAATGTGCGATCTTGATTATGATAAAATTCAACAACAATATATTAATAAAATGAGACGGACAAGGAAAAAATGTTTAGAGCAGAGGACTATATCCAAAATATAATATTTGCCTAGTAACTTCAATATTAATTCATTCAAATTTCCCAAAAAAAAGATAAACATCAAAAAAATCAGTATTATAACCTATACACAGTGGCTATTTCTAATGTCCTTCCCCCCTTTATTCAACACAAAAAATTAAAAGTTGGGATAATGAAATTGAAGGATGAATACTATATTTTGGAGTAGAATTGACAGATGAAAATTCCAAGATGTCGACTGTGCTTCATCTGGGAAAACATATTGAATGGAAAGGTCTTGTGACAAAAATTTCGTAGTGATTGAGTAAAATAACACAAGAGAAGTTTGCTGGCAACAACATTCTAGCTAGAGTGTGCACGCGTTCTGAATATTCTATAAATGCAGTGATATGTGTTTTAGATATTTTCAGTTCAACCCAGAAGATTAAAAAAACGATAATAATTTCACTCACCAAAAAAGTGGCATTTTATCACTTCACATATCCATAAAATTTGATCACAATTCTCACTCCTAATCGCTCACACGCATTAACGTGAATAATATTCGGCTGAATTGTGATACTACTTCTAAACCGAGCTTTCGAACTGAGATCACAATATGATATTGCTCAAATGAAAATATCAACAATCAACCATTTTTTTCATCACATAGACCAGAATTCGCAACGACATAGCCACTTGGCAACACATGACGTGCACATGACTGTCATCTCAACTGCGAGAGTGACTATACCTGGCGAATTTTTTGAGTTATTACTACGGTGTACGTCATCAATTCTTGATTAAGTAGGCCAGATCGGTCGTCTGATTTGCTGACAATCTTTTATATGGAGTGAAAACACCAGTATATAGCCACCTTAATGCTGACAAATACTGTACAACCCAAGAATATTGAGTCAATATCTGCAACTACTACAAAATGGCAGAACATTTAATAATTGCCTGAGAACATTGGTAATGCACAATTTAAGGAAATGAGCTGAGTTCAGTTCAGAAGATGCCTTGAACTTCATGACATAAGAACAGCCTATTTCACGCCGTACATTTTCGAATACAGGAACGTCGATATT
Source organism: Zygogramma bicolorata (assembly GCA_032362365.1). Classification (NCBI taxonomy): domain Eukaryota; kingdom Metazoa; phylum Arthropoda; class Insecta; order Coleoptera; family Chrysomelidae; genus Zygogramma; species Zygogramma bicolorata. The sequence continues at coordinate 18,481 of JAVJAQ010005778.1, forward strand.
TCTTCTACTTTTTCATGAAATTTAAAGTCGATATATTCAGGCAATTATTAAATGTTCCGCCATTCTGTAGTAGGAGAAGATATTGACTCGGGTTGTACAGTATACGTCAGCAGCTTCGAAAGGATATGTGACAAGACCCCTCCTTCCATTTACTTTTTTCCTCAACTGACGCACAGTCGCCATCTGGAAATTTTCATCTGTCAATTTCACTTCAAAATATAGTATTCATGCATCAATTTCATAATCCCAACTTTCAATTTTTTGAGTTGACCCTTTCAAAAAATAAAAGAGGGGAAGACATTAAAGATAGCCACTGTATATAGGTTATAATAATAATGTTTCTGCTGTAATTATTCATAATTATATAATAATTCTTTGCTTTGAACATTTTTTCCCTTGTCCTAATTTTTCAGTGAATTGTTGTTAAAAATTATTGTAACCAAGATCGCACCTTTTTTTTAAATTTTTTATTTGAGCTTTGAACAATGCAATCCAACAGCTGTTACCAAGATCCATTCATCTGCCGTGGATTCCGAGATATAAATTTTACGGCGCTTCACTAATAATAATGGTAATATATAGTTATAATTGATTACTTTTCAGGAACTCCTGAAGCGTTGGGTGTTAATCTGGATATTAGTAATTATTCCCAAGTTAATCAAACTTGAAATGGGGCCCAATATGTCTCTCAGTAGGCTGATACTTTTGAATTTGGGTAGGTGAACCTCAGTGATCTCCACAACTTCATTAGGAATTTTGACAGTGATCAATGTTTCGGGTGTACATGACACCCAATATTAATTTGAGCTCCGAAGTTCTAGAAGGGGAATGTGTATAATGTTGATTCGTATTCAGGTGAGAAGATGACGTATTCACGTGTAAATCAATTATATAATTCACCTACACGTCAGAACGAGTTTTTCAATTCCTAATGTATTCCTCATGTATGTATAAGTTGAAGAGATTACTTTGACTTTTATTCGCAACCATATATGTAATGCTCTCCTTACTAACGTCATTGAAGGTTGGGAAGTGTCACATCACACACCTCTACTTCCTGCCCTCACTTCCCGCCCTCGTTTCATCTATTCTACACTTTCTCTGTCGTTTATTGACTTTATCTGACATTTATTTATATTGCTGACAATTGTATACCCCGTAGTTACGGTAACAAAATATCTACTTGATTATTCTGAGAAAACCGCGTTTTGGTAATTTGTCGTTAAATGTAATATTTTAGATATGTTCAGAACGAAACAGAGATTTATTCATTTTTATCGAAATATGATGGTTGTAAATGAAATAGTATACAAACCTCGGTAGGAAGTTTAATTCCTGTCTCGAGATCATAGCTAACCTCGACGCTTTGCGTCTCGGTTAACTAACTGATCTCACGACAGGAATGAATCACTTCACACCTCGGTGTGTAATATACTATCAGCAATCCAAATTAATAAAAATAATTGTAATTATTAATCCCAAGAAACATACATCTTTATACAGGGAATATAAAAATGTATCGTATATACATAAAATAATAGTGATATAATTTTATTCATGAAGAGTCTATAATTTAAAATTTGAAAATGTTATAATTATACATTTTTATGGATGAACTAAGACAAACCTTGCGAAGAGAACTTGTTGTGAGGTCAACAAAATTGTAATAACAATTCACAATTGATACATATATCTGACGTTACATAGATGATCATCAATTAAAAGCAATCAAATTTCATGAACCGTTCAAAAAGGTGTCAAGCCGAGACTTAGCAACACAGAGTCCAGAAATGTGGATTTTCGTACGAGGTAAACATATTATTTTTCCGCAAATTGTTTCAAATTCGGAAAAAATTAACTAATTTCGAAAAAATCACGAATAAGTTTATTCACAAGTGAATGGTGCTTTGAAATTCGTGATTAAATTACTTGGGTTACTATGGAAACTGTTTCCAATCATTTATGTAGAACACAACACAACTGCATGGAAATATAATTTATTTACAACCATATATGTAATGCTGTCATTACTAACGTCATTGATGGTTGGTAAGTGTCACATTACACACCTCTACTTCCCGCCATCATTTCATCTATTCTAGATTTTATCTATCATTTATTGACTTTATCTGAAATTTGTTTATATTGGTGACAATTGTATACCCCGTAGTCACGGTAAGAATATATCTACTTGATTATTCTGAGAAAACCGCGTTCTTGGTAATTTGTCGTTGAATGTAATATTTTTATATGTTCAGAACGAAACAGAGATCTATTAATTTTAATCGAAATATGATGGTTGTAAATAAAATAATACTCAAACCTCGGTAGGAAGTTTCATTCCTGTCTCGAGATCATAGCTAACCTCGACGATTTGCGTCTCGCTTAACTAACTGATCTCACGACAGGAATGAATCACTTTACACCTCGGTGTGTAGTATACTATTCCTCACACCAAAGAAATCTTGACTTTTTCTTTTAGAAATCCTGTCTGGAATGTAAAAATTTCCTGAAATTTGCAGAAACAATTATTTCTCACTGGAGGATTATTCTTTTGATCGAAAAATTCGAATGCATTTTTATAAAATGAGAAAGTCACTTACCCTCATCAGCCTTGATCCAGAAGTAGCAATGGGGAAAATACTGAAGTATCTTGATTTGATGGATCTTCCAACACTCGAAAGTGATGATGACGACACTCCCATATCGCCAGGAACCAAAAGTGATCGATTCGTGTCATACTTCAAGAGCCATGCTCGAGCCAAAGCTGAAAAACTATTCATTGTAGTCAAGCTGATAAAAATATTTCTCAGGGAAACAATGGCAAACAGTGTATCAGTTTCCAAGAAAGTTATTATGTTTGCCGAAACATTTTTTCCTCTGTAGAATTTGAAACAAAACATGTAAAGTTTGTTCCGTAGTTTTTTGGGTTTGTAACCTACCACAATCTGAAAAAATAAGAATCTATAAAAGTGTAGAAGGGCAGATTTTTAATCTACCCCGAAAAGTTGCTGCGTCTATTGAAAAACAGTTCTTTCTGGATAGAACAAGTCCAAAAAATAATAAGAACTAATATATATATGAAAATACTTATCGTTAACGTTTCGGAAACTAAATTTCAATAGACGCAACAACTTTTCGGGGTAGATTGAAAATCTGCCCTTCTACACTTGTATAGATTCCAATATTAAATCTTATTTTTTCAGATTGTGGTAGGTTACAAACCCAAAAAACTACGGAACAAATATTGATCCACCACAAAAAAATGACGTTCAAACAATATGTCAAGTTTGTTTTTGAAGGGGACACATTTTACACATATTTTTCAACCTCAACCTTCAAACCCCTAGCTGAAGGGTGTCAAACCCTAAAATTTCACATGGAGAGTGAGGTCGAGTGATATTATGTGAAAAGGTAAACAATTATTTTTCCAATGATACCCTATTCATTCAAATTTACCCAAACATTCAATGCAAATTTGGCGTTAAAAACATCAACCCGATAATTGTGGTACTGATGAAAAATACAAATAGGTTTTGGGATTTAAGAATCAGCATAATTACGAAAATTTTGAATTACTCCATTCTAATGAAAGCAAGATTTCAATTTCGACATTTTCCATTACAATTAAATTCCCCCTCTATAGCTTTCTTTTTTTGTTGGTAAAAACTGCAGATCAGTGTGAGAAAATAATTCAGGCAAATGTTTCATTTCAGTCTTTCACTGATTTATTCCATTCCAGAACGAGTTGAAATTGTAAACTTTCATTTTCGATAAAAAATTGTTTTGCTAGACTTACTGGTCGCTTGTTTGGGGGCACTCATCCCGATAAAATGTTGTATGTTGCCAAGTTAGTAAGGATGTTTGTCGATACCTGATTCGTCTCTAATATGAAACAGTAACCGCAGAACCCCAACAGAAAAAAATTTTAGAAATGAATTGTATCAAATCTATAATATCGTATGGAAGCAAATGGATCTCATTTCTAACTCTTATTGAGGTAACCTTTCAATAAATCAATTCATCTTTTCAACTTTTTTAAAAAGCACCGTTACAAATAACAAACATTGAAACCTTCCAAATGTTCAGATTTCTAATATTACCATTTTCAGGAGAAGAAAATTGATATCAATTTTTTTCTCCTGTTAGCGAAACGCGCGTCGAGTGCAAAAGTTTCAACTCTCACACCAAAAGTTGCAATCTCATTGTTTATTCATGAATGAGAGTGTCAAAATGTTAGTTTGAGTTTCAAAAATAGGTTCTGAAATAATTTCCTGGGGTAAAAAAAGCTCGTTGAAGTTGAGAGGCTAAGGGTCAGATCTGGATGAGTAAAACTTCGGAAGAAATAATTTGAGCTAACTGATATTATGTCATCAGCTGATCTCTCTTCTTTCGTGTTCTATAGTATCCCAAGCTCCTCTGTGTTGAATATAACAGTTACAATTTTAAATAATAAGATTTATATTTCGAACCTTCTGTATTATGTTAGTTAGTTCATGTCATAGATTGACAAAAGGTGATGTCATGTATGCACTTTGAATAAAAAGGCTGTTGGCTCAAGTTGTTTGCCTTCTGGGTATTTTAGTCTTTTATCCTGCATATCTTATCAGGTTATGGGCCCAGAATTCGACCTCTGAATATAAAGTGGTTTTTTTCAAGTCGTGCAGATTCTACAGCTCAGTTTATATAAAAGACACAATGGCTTCTTCTCTTGGATACCCACTTCCTCAGCTGACTGGTACTAATTTTTCATCATGGAAATTTCGTATGGAGTGCATATTGGCGAAGGAAGGAGTTAAGGAATGCCTTACCAAAGAAGAGAAGGATATAGAAGCCGAAAAACGGGACGCTTTCGCAACCAAAGATGTTAAAGCTTCATGCATCATAGTACAAAGTCTTTCTGACAAGTATCTAGAGTATGTCCGAGATGCGAAGACTTCAAAAATAATGATGGAAAACCTTGAAAAAGTTTTCAATAGAAAGAGCCCGCTCATAAGACTTTTTATTTTGAGAAATATCATAAAGTTGAAGTGCAGTGGAGAACTTCAGGACCATTTTATGCAGGAAGATGGATTGCTGAGGGATATTGAGGAAGCTGGTATGAAACTGGATGAAACAGACAAAATATGTTTCCTTCTCCTTACTATGCCAGAAAAGTTTGATGTAGTCATAACTGCGATTGAAACGGTAAACACGAAAATCACCATGGATTTTGTGAAAAGTCGGCTTCTTGATGCGGAACTGAAATCTAAAGGTTCTGAGGTGGAAAATTCTAATAATGATTTTGGTTTTGGTGCATCAAAGTCTGGATTTCGGAAGGTAAAATGTTATCGCTGTCATCAGTATGGTCATACCAAACCAAATTGTCCAAAATATTCTACCTCGAATAGAACTGATAACAATCATTTCCAAAAACAGAATTTCAATGGAAATTCACGAAGTAGTTTTGGTAACCGAAGCAGAGATTTCCAATCTAGGAGGAATGCCCATTTAACTTCAGATGAAGATAAACAAGAAAAACAAGATTCCGATGAATTAACTTTCGTCAGTGAAGTTTTGATGTCAGACAGCATGAAAGGATATGACTCAAAAGGTGGAATTACATTTATTCTTGACAGTGGAGCCACTGATAATTTGGTAAAAGAAGAAGTTGCGAAATATATGACGGACATTCAAGTTTTAGATCGGGAAGTCAGGATTCGAATAGCAAACGGGGGAGAACTGATCGCGCAGAAGAAAGGCAATTTGAAATTAGACGTGAATGGTAGACCTGTTAATATAAACGCACTAATTGTTCCTTGTTTGACACAAAATCTGTTGTCAGTTCGAAGAATAATGAATGCTGGAATGAAAGTAACATTCTTCAAAAACGTTGCAACTATTTCAAATGGAAATGACTTTCAAATGAACTTGAAATGTGAAAGGAATTTGTTTATTGCTGATTTTCCTATGTACGCGATAGAAAATGCTATGGTTTCGGACAAAGTGTGGCATCAAAGACTTGGCCATCCATGTGATAAGAAACTAAATCAAATGAACTTAAACATCAATGTCTCAAAACGAAAATGTGGCCCATGTATGATAGGGAAAGCTACTAAATTGCCATTTAGATCTGTGAAACATCCGAGGTCAGAGCGTATAGGTGAACTGATACACAGTGACATTTGTGGACCAATAAAATCTCCCACATTGGCTGGACACAAGTATTTTCAAGTTATTGTAGAGGATAAAACGCATTTCACTACGTTGTATCTTCTAAAAGAGAAACGTGAGGCTCAATATAATATTATGAACTATATAAGACGTTTGAAATCTGATGGAATCAAGTGCAGCCGAATCAGATGTGATAATGGCGGTGAATACAGCTCACATGAAATCAAAAATTTTTGCAAACAAAAAGGAATTGATATTGAATATACTCAACCTTATAATAGCCAGCAAAACGGAGTAAGCGAACGCATTAATAGAACATTAATGGATAGAACAAGAACCCTTTTTGTGGAAACTGGTTTACCAAAATATTTATGGGGTGAAGCCATAAGTTGTGCGACATATCAGCTAAATCGTATACCTACCGATGTCATAGGAGGTAAAGTACCGGCTGAAGAATATCATGGATATGTTGATTATTCCAGATTGAGAGTATTTGGATGCAAAGCCTGGTATTATATACAACCTACTCCTAAAAATAAACTGGAGGCCAGGGCAAGAGAAGTTCGTTTCGTGGGGTATTCCAAGAATGGGTACCGCTTATGGGATCCTCAGACAAATGAAATTGTTATCTCTCGTCATGTGAGATTTGACGAAACGAATTATGTCTATAGCGAAGAAACATGTAACCAAGATGAGAATGTCGAAACAAATGAATATCATCATCGGCTATCTGATGAGAATGAAACCATCCATGAGCAAGAGTTCAGTAAACCAATTGAGGATGTACCAAATGACAATAATAAATCATCTGAAAGACTGAGAAGGAATATCACGTTACCAAATGAATACAAGGATTTTGAGATGTATACTGCATTTTGTCTACTTTCCGACATTCCTGATTCGTTCGAAGATGCTGCCAGTGATAAGGAATGGCGACAAGCAATTGAAAACGAAATAAAAGCGCATGAGAAGCATGGCACATGGAAAACAGCCTTCTTGCCTGATGGTAAAGATGCTATTGACACGAGATGGGTGTTTACTCTGAAGCAGGACGGCACGAAAAAGGCTCGTTTGGTTGCTAAAGGTTTTCAAACAGAACCGTCTTATGAAGTTTATTCGCCGGTAGTAAGACATGCAACTATTAAAATTCTTATTGCTCATGCTCTGCAAGAAAGAGGGGAAATCAGACAACTCGATATACCTACTGCATTCTTGAATGGTGATCTTGATCTCGATATTTACATAAAGATTCCCGATGGAATTGAATGCACAAACGGAAATGTTCTGAAACTGCGTAAAGCTTTATATGGTTTGAGAGAAGCTCCAAGGAAATGGAATGAAAAATTCAACGAATTTGCTGAGAAAAATGGTTTAGAACGATCACCCTACGACTTTTGCTTGTACGTGGGACCAGGAGTATTTTTAGCAATTTGGATTGATGATATCATTTTATGTGGACCTGGAAGTGACAAAATCATCAGGGCACTCAAAGAAGAGTTCAACGCAAAGGATTTGGGTATTCTACGACACTTTCTAGGAACAGATGTCAAGTTTGACAATGATACCTGTGTAATTTCTCAAGGAAACTTGATAAACAAAGTTCTCTCCAAATTCAACATGGAAGATTCCAAAGGTGTGGCTACTCCAATGGAGCACAATTTCCAAGCGACAGATGAGACTTTGATAACAGTACCCTACAGACAACTAATAGGCAGTCTCATGTATATTGCTGTCATAAGCCGACCAGATATCATGTTTTCGGTTTCGTTTTTGAGCAGGTTTTTGGACAAGCCCACTCAAGAACTTTGGACTGCCGCTAAACGCATCCTAAAATATTTACGTCATACGATCGAACTGAATTTGACTTATTCCAGAAATTCAACTGATAAAGGAATAATCGCATACTCTGACGCCGACTATGCCAACGACGTGACAAGTAGAAAAAGTGTAAGCGGTTCAGCCATATTCTACAAGGGGAATCTGATATTCTGGCAATCAAAGAAGCAGGACTGTGTTGCAAAGTCAAGTTACGAATCCGAATATATTGCTGCATCTCACACCGCTTCAGAAGTGATCAATTTGATAGGTATTGCCGAACAACTCGATAGGAATTGTAGCTCGGCTACAATTTTTATGGACAATCAAGGGGCAATAAAGGGAATTCACAGCTACGAGAACAGTTAAAGATGCAAACACATAGATGTGAAGACACATTTCATCAAAGATCTTGTCGAAAAGAATAAAATTGCCGTTGAATTTGTTCCCACCAATGGAAATATTGCCGATATTTTTACCAAAGCGTTGCCTAAACAAAAATTTGAATATTTTCGTGAACAACTTCACATTGTTTAACCTTCTTTTTTATGTCATGCTCTTCGTAATATGTATTTAGTTCAGAAAGCAGAATTTAAAATTGAGAGGGGTTGTTGAATATAACAGTTACAATTTTAAATAATAAGATTTATATTTCGAACCTTCCGTATTATGTTAGTTAGTTCATGTCATAGATTGACAAAAGGTGATGTCATGTATGCACTTTGAATAAAAAGGCTGTTGGCTCAAGTTGTTTGCCTTCTGGGTATTTTAGTCTTTTATCCTGCATATCTTATCACTCTGAACCCAAAACAACGGTATGGAGTCACATAAGTAATTGGGTGAGAACAAAACATAGAGATTACTGGGGAAATCTACCCAGTAGCGCTCACGGGAGAACTTTCATAAAAGGACCGTCGAAGAAAAAGACTGAAGACCTGCTTCAGTGTAACAGGAATCAGATAAAGGTTATAACAGGGCTGTTGACTGGACACTGTCCACTCGAAGGACACCTGAATAAGATAGGGCTGTACAACGGCGACCTTATCTGCAGACAATGTAACAAAGGAATAGAGACAGCTCGACATATATTCTGCGAATGTGAAGCTCTGGATCATAAAGGGCAACAAATATATGGAAAAGCAATTTTGGATCGAGAAGAATATGACAAACACCCAGCAATCAACCTGCACGAACCTGTGCAGGTGACAAGGATGTTGGAATGGGTGTCATAAAGTATAGGGAAGCCAAGCGCAATAAGCCCTAGAGGCTGAAGTGTTTTCCGGAGTCCTGACAGTGAGGGACAGGTCAGACAGCTTCCACGAGAAAAAAAAAAGGTCCTCTGAAAGAAAGACCAGACAGCTCAAATTGAAGACAGAAAGGCTGAAACTGCTTCCATAACAACTCGCATACTTTCTACGAATATGGTGCAGATGGCGTAAACCTGAAAACTGAAACGTCATCTGCTGAATGACCGAAGACGACTCAAACTCATATACAAATTATAGGAGATATTTTATAGCGTTAGATTTGCGAATGCAGCCTGCTCTGCAAGTAGACCAAAGACTATCATCGTTTGCGGCGAGTTTTTAGAGATCTGTACTTGGTGTAGTAGGAGTTTGAGTCTTCTGTCATCCGGCAGATGGCGTTTCGCCTGAGGAGTTCACACTATCTTCACCAGATTCTGAAATGAGTAAATGAAAAATTTGGTTATTGAATTAACACTATGTGAATCGTTGTATATTTTTATCATCAATTCATTTACTTCATCATAAATGATCCCAAGAGACCTACCTGGCAAACTCGCAAACATTGCTTCCAAAGAAGTATACCCTACAATTAGTGGTATATGGTGAAATTGCCCATGCGACAGCATTTCATGACTTTTTCCAGTTACAACTGCATCTTTGTGGTGAGGCTCTATCACTGGGGCGTAGACTAAACCTCCGAGTGGATTGCTGCTTACGATTTCCTGGAATTGTGCAAAAAAATTCAAACTACTACCTATTGTAATGATGAAAATAGTTCTTTGAAAAATATAAATTGTGTGGTTCCCCAAGGATCCATTCTCGGTCCAGTTTCGTTCCTAACTTATATCAATTGTATATCTGAATTAAAACTTATTGGTAAACTGAAATTATTTGCAGATGATACAACAATAGTTTATTTTGCTAATAATTTAACCCAACTAGAGGATTCTATAAAAAATGATTTGGGAAAAATTTCATTATGGCTTCAACAGCACAAATTATCATTGAATTATAGCAAATCCTCATTTGTATATTTCCAAACGAAACCTGACAAATTATTCCTTTGATTTGCGAAAATGAAACCATCAATTACAAACCCGTTATAAAAATGTTAGGATTACACATGGACGAGAAATTGTCATGGGATAAGCACATTGAGAAAATGAGAAAGAAAGTTTCACCCTTGTTTGGTATACTGTTTAAAATTACAGATAGTTTAACAAGTAAACATTTAATGAATATTTATCATTGTTTGATCAATTCGAATTTACAGTATTTGATATCTGCTTGAAGATTTTTGAAAATTTGAAGAATTTTATTTTTACCGGATTTTCTTAGATTTTCAGTGTAATTTTTTTTTAAACATGTTTATATGTTGTATATCCCTACCATAAACTGTAAAAGTTTCTTGGGTTGAATCAATGAATATATATAAATATATATTTTCAAGAATATTTGGAGGTTATAATTGTGAGATATCTATGTCAACAAAATAGAGAGAATTTAATGGTCTGGTAGCTCTCGATAAAACATGCAAAAACAGATTGAATTAGTGATTCTTCTCAAACAACTTTTTCCTGACTGGGAGCCAAGTGCTACCATGTTTGTTTTGGTGCAGACCTCTGAACATTATAAAATTTTACTGAGAAACAAATATTTCCTCAATACGAAAAAAGGAATCCAAGTTCTCTTGAGACCATAGTTAAATTGCTGATGAAAAAATTCAAGATTGAAATAAAGACTTTTCATTCCGAAATATGTTTTGGTCCGTTCTTATTTCTTCACATTCTCCATTGTTACACAGCTAAACAAGACCCCACGGGAATCTCCTGTATCACAGCTGGAGATTGATCGGGAAATCGATAAAAGTCAAAGAATATTCCATTATAACTGAAATACAATGAAGCGATATTTCTTTTCATTGAAAACTAATTCACTACCTACTTACCGAGTTCATCGCAGACATACTTATATTCTGCAACTCATTTGCATTTATCGACTTCAGATGAGCGACTATGGTTTTAGAATCCCCACTTTCCATTCCCAGAGAGCTGGCTATAGATCTCACAACTTTGGGCAAATCCTTAGATAAGGCCCAAGGGCTCAAAGAGGATCCGGATTGAATGATTGCTTGACTGAAGAGTCCTGAAAATTCCATATTGTAAATGATTAAAGAGGGATGATTCGTTGAGCTGTCCAGCTATTTTCTTTCTTTCATTCTGATTCAACACGAGTATTTCCTTCAATGGGGATAACCAATGACAAAGTTAAGGGCTAGATTTTTTTTACCCATGTTGCTCATAGGAAACAACAAGCCTTCGAAATCTGTTATTGAATTTTTTCGAACAATTATCACTGTCCTTGGGTTATTACTAGTGATAACAGGTCATTCTGCAATAAAATCTCGAATTAATTGCAAATTTATTTGTTCTCGTTACGATAATAGTCAGTATTATTTCAGTTTTCTTGAATGAAATCCAATGTTTCAGTATTAATTGCAAATCAATATAATTAAAATGAATTGTATGAGCTGGAATCTAAGTGTGTTAGCAAAGGAACAGCAGGATTTCACATCCTTGGTGTGAAAGACTGAATTCCACCCTCTCACCAAATTTTGTTAATATCTGGTGAATAAAGACATTATTATTATTATAATTGAAAATCAACTCTGGTAGTTGTATCGACAAGAGCATATGCAGGAATTTCTTCTGTGAAGAATCCTGCGCTAACACCTGTCAGATGTGATCCAATGCCATTCGTGGTATTAGCCAGGGAATTAGTTGTTTTCTGTTAGGTGTCAGTCCGTTGAGGCTGGCCTGAACAGATTGGTCGTTCAGAATATTTGATTATTATTATTATTGAATTTTAAAAATATACCTTTAGTTTGTTCCGTTTGTAGTAGATACGAAATCGAAGCCGCTCCAGCACTCTGTCCAAAAATAGTTATTCTTTCTGGATCACCTCCAAAATTCACAATGTTCTCTTTGATCCACTTCAGAGCTAAAATCTGGTCTCTCAATCCATTATTCCCTGGAGCGACAAGATCCCCAGTGGATAAGAATCCCATAATCCCGAGTCTGTAGTGGAAAGAAGCTACAATGACGTCTTCATCCAACAAATAATCGGGACTGTGGTCATCGAAATCGGGCGAACCTGCGAAAAATGCACCCCCATAGACCCAGACCATGACGGGGCGTTTGTCATTTTTGTTGGGTTTCTGGAAAAGAAAGAATCAACCGGTTTTCAAAGCAAAGATATACTGCAACTCATATATAACGTAAATTTGACTATTAACAATCTTTTTCAAGTACTATAAATAAAAAACGTTTTTCTACGGCTATGACACAAAACTGCTCTATCTCGACTCTCTTGATAGAATAATGAGGTACCTTTTTAATAGCATGTCCTATTCTATGTCCTCGGGATGTTCATTTATGGTAGTGATTTTGTCCATATGTCCCAAGCTATGTACCGAACATCCAAAGGAAGTCCAGAAACAGGCGTATCGCGTATATACAGCGAGATGTCCATTTGTGTTACTGGATACGTCCATATATCTCATACTATGTACCGAACCTGCAGAAGACGTCCAGAGACAAATGTACTAACTATATAGAGCACACGATGTCCTCGGGACGTCCATTTAAGGTACTGCATATGTAGGTATGAAACAGGCTATGTACAGTAAATCCAGAAGACGTACAGAAACAAACGTACCGGGTAAATACAGCACAGAACGTCCTCGGGACGTCTATTCAAGGTGCTTCCTCTGTATGTATGGCCCAGATTATGAACTGAACATCCATAAGACGTCCAGAAACAAACGTACCGAGTATATACAGTACATGACGTTCTCGAGACGTCCATTCAAATTACTACCTGTGTATGTATGCCCACACTATAAACCGAACATCCAGGAAACGTCCAGAAACAAACGTATTGAGAACATACAGCACACGACGTCCTCGGGACGATTATTTAAGGTACTGGATTTGTACGTATGGCCCAGACTATACCGATTATCCAGAAGACGTCCCGAAACAAATATAGCAAGTTTATGCAGCACACGACATTCTCCGGACGTCCATTCAAGGTACTGGTTTGGAACATACGACCCAGTCTATGTACCGAACATTCAGAAGACGTCGAGACCTCCTCAGGACGTCCATTGGCTATATAGATATGAATCCAATTGTATACCGAATATCCAGAAGTTGCAGTGTTGAAAATCGTACCAAAAAGCCTTTCTCTTGACCAATGTAATTACGTGTACGACCGATTTTTTCAAAAGAACCTGGAATCAGATGTGTCGTTTTGAATTATGGCCCCTGCATATTAGTTCTTGTATTTTGTGATAGTCAAATTTTTAATTTTGCTGACTAATACCACGTTTTTTATTCAGAAAGATCATTTTTTCAACCTTCTCAGGGTGCATTAAAAATCTGACTTTTCAAAAACACTTCTCTAAATTTTAATTCTCAATTTATTCAACTCAAGGATTATGTGGTTTCGAAGACATGCACCAAGTTTAGAAGATCCGAGATCTTCCGAATTTAAACTCAATCTTTCTTGTCAAATAATGAACAATTCAGTTTTTGCATTCTATAAGGGGTGCTTATTCATTTTTCAGATGTGATGAAGGCATAATCACCCAGGCTTATTAGAAAATAATCATGAAAATAATGTCTTAGCTTGAATCTACAAAAGATGAAAAAGAAGCGTTGAATTATATTATTATTATTATTATACTATTTTTTTCCAAGTTAATATGGACATTTTCATATGTTAATTCTATTCATTATAGGTCACAATATAGTTAAGGTTCACATCCTGTTATCTTCAATAAGTTTGGATCCTTCACCATAGAAAAGAAACCTTTTTCAAAAGATATCGATTTCCCAAAAACAACATTGAAAGAACTTTCTCGCACTACAAATTTGTCATCTACAAGGAAATACAAACTTTTTTTTAAAAATGCGCATCCTGAGAAGCTGGATAATTGATGATGAAGAGGGTTTCACTCTGTATATCAAAAATATATTCTGTATACATTGTACGATAACAGTACATGTGAAACATTATAACACACACCCAAACTTTTAGAAAATCAATACTGAAATAATGATGATGTTGCTGAAGGCTTTAAAATTCGAACATTATTCCCGAATATTGCATCAACATTACCTACACAATGTTGCAGTTGCTGATATTTGTGAGCTGCAGAAATAAGCGTAACAGAAATATATCGGGTGACCCGAAACCAGTTTACTACCCCTGTGTCTACGTTTTAATTTTGTATGGATATTTCACATCCAGTACTTTCATTTGATGTCCTGAATGTACAATTTAGCAAGTATCAAACCATATATGACAGTTCCGGTTTGTCCCGAAATGGATTCAATTCTCAGATTTTTTTTTAAATACGATTCGGTATAGAATTTCCTTTCCAGTATGTATTGCAGTTTCTCATCAAATTTAAAAATTCCTTAACATTCAAAAAAATTGGTGATTTGATGTTGAAACACTGAATTGTAAAAATAGTTGGTCTGCATGAAAAATAGTATGTAAAAAGTTTGGCCATGAATAGCATACTTTCATGAAGTCGGTCCGTTACGGGGGAATGCAAAAAGTAATTTTTATAAAATCTGAATTATATTGAGAGTATGATTGTGATATACCATTGGAGAGGTAATTCTATAACGAATCGCAATTTTCAAAGAAAGTTATAGTTTTCATTTGAAATATGAAAATTGGATGAGCCTCCGGTCAAACCGGGCGTGTCATGTATGGTTTGATACTTGCTAAATTGTACATTTATAAAATCAAAGTACCGATTTTTAAATATATTTACAAACTCACAATGAACATACAGGGGAGTAAATTAGTTCCGGGTCACCCGGTATATGTAACTTTACTGAAAGGTAAATTTCAACATTACACATTTCAAAATGAACTTTCAATAAATCACATGAGTATTACTTTGTTCAGGTTATAATCTAGATGAGAGAAAATTTGAATTGTGAAAAAACAAGATAATATTTGACGAGATGAAAGGATCTTGGTAGCTTTATTTGCTAACGATATAGTTTGAAGCCTATTTATCGATTGTGTCAACCAATTAATGAATAGTGATAAGGGAATCATGCTGGAGTGGAAAAGAACTTGTATACTGAATTGAAATGTCACAAATATTTTTGGACTATGATTGCTTCAGTGAAAAAATTAAATCTTCATCTGCAAATAAGTGTATATGAGTTCAAAATTCAAGTTAATAACTTATTCTTCTGGTTTTTCATCTCTACGGTTCAAGGAATATCACCATCAACTCAACATAGATGTCTATTGATACTCACCGCAGATGTGTACACCTTCAGATAAAGACAATCTTCACTGCCTGTAACAGGATTGGATCCCTGAAGACACTCTGGTTTTTTCTGACTAACATCCAGGACTCCTTTCCATGGTTTCTTGGCTACAGGAGGCTTCAAGAAAATAAATTTGTTTATTGCGGAAAAAAACAAATGTGTTGACATGGTTGATTCTTCTACAGTGTGACTCACTTATGACCGGAGCACCCTCATGAAATCTACATTTTCTGGCCTATTGAATTTTTTTCTTTTTTCAGCAGTAACAGTGTCAGAAAGTCTACGTTTGCACCAAATTTGCAATATATAATTCTAAATTCCAGAGTATACTATGTTTTTTTATCTGTTCGTAATTGCAAAATTTCAGTAGCGATTTTTTTAGAAAAATTTAGACACCACCACCACTGGATTTAGCATCCTTCATTTAGGTTAATGCAAGAATTTCATTCGAAAATATTTATTAGCAGCAGAGTTATACCAGTATTCATTTTGATAACAATCAAATTTTGAATTAAAATACCATTCTACAATATTTTATAACTGGAATGCAATTTATGTTATTTTCATTCGAATTCCTACTAAGAATATTATTATATTGTTAAAACTTTGTTGATAATGAATATTCTGAAATAAAATTATAGAATTCACCTAAATGGAGGATGCTGAATCCTGTGGTGGTGTTGAAATATTAATACCTAAATATAATGGTATGTTATCAAAATTAATGTTAAAGCTTTGTTGACAATGAATATTCTCAAATAAAATTATAGAATTCACCTAAATTGAGGATGCTGAATGCTGTGGTGGTGTCGAAATATTAATAAATATAATGGTATGTTATCAAAATTAATATTGTTATAACTTTGTTGACAATGAATATTCTCAAATAAAATTATCGAATTCACCTAAATGGAGGATGCTTAATCCTGTGGTGGTGTTGAAATATCAATAAATATAAATATGGCGCAAACGTAGACTCTTTGACAGTCTTCCTGCTGAGAAAAGAAAAGATTCAATCGGTAGGAAAATGTAGATTTTATGAGGATGCTCTGGTCTTAGAGTGGGCCACACAGAATTGTGAAACAGCGCCCATCGAGACATTTAGAGAAGGGAGTAACTGTTTTAGACAGATTCTTCTTTTTTGTGGATAACTCAAACGCCTATGAACGATTTGCACATATAAACAGTGGGTCTTTGCTGAATATCTGATGTAGGTACTTGTTTTATAGATGTTCTGTATTTTTTGCATTGACATGAAGAAGAAAAGCCAGAAATCAAAAAAATTATTCATAAATATTTTTAGGAAATTTATTTTTTAACAAAAATACCTAATTATCATTTTATGAAACTCTGTCTGCCCATTCCTCAGGTCGTGCCAAAATATCAGCACTTGCAGAATCCATCAACGCTATTTAGTGGAATGGTTCAAAAATGTCTCGTTTTTCAACGTGTATAGCACCTCACTAATGAATAATCACTACGGATCAAATTCCAATTCTGTCGACCAGGGGGTCTTATTTCGAAAAATAAGTGTAAAGGTTGTTTATCGCCAGATGTAATTGTCATGCTAACACCTACGCCGTACTTATGGTCTCTGCTCTCGAACAGATAACGATATAATCTTTTTTTAATCAATCATCTGAGGAAATTTAATATTGTTCCTCACATCCAATCATGACATCAAAAATTAGTTTTAATATTATCGGATTTTTTAACGCTATCCTTCAGATAATTATATGCCATTGTTGAATTGTTGATTTTGCCAGTGGCAATCGAAATAAAAATCAAGATATTTTTCAAATTGAAAAAATGGGTTTCTTCTCATGGCTTGGAGCCTTTTTCGTTTTTCTTTCAATTGCTAAAAATGCATTCATGAATTATTTCATTTGTTACTGAATCTGATTTATTTAAACGAGCAATTCTTTTATTTATAATATAAAAATAATCTGAATATTTCGGAATAGTAATAATTATTATGTCGGTCAGATCAAAAAATAGTATTCATATTTAGTCAGTATTTAATTCGTATCTGTATATGATCTTCAGGGACTACAGGGACTATTAATATAACAGCAAGAAACCAAGTAATATATTTTTTTATGATTTTTATTTCAGCAGAAATGTTCAATTACTAAAAATATATTGAAAACAGCTGAAATTGAATTATTTTATGGATCAATTTTTTTCATAACACTCAAAAAATCATTTTATGTAGTATTAAAAAACACTTCGAATGATGATTAAGGAACTTGATAATCGATTAAAGCATTTTATTCGCAACTAAAACATTTTTTTCTCGAACATCGTTAATATCATCAATGATTAGATACCCAAAATTATTTTTCTGAAATTTTTCACGCAATAATGCATCCTTTTCTAACAATTTCTTAAACAATAGCACTCAAAAATTATTACTAAACAGATTTTAGCAATGAAAAACCCAAAAATACGATTAATTGAAAAAACAAATTTCATATTGAAATTATGAAAATGAGTGGGATATCAATATTATTCAGTTTTCACAAAGGCGATCTTTTCTAAAGCCTCAAAAAATAGCAGTAACAGTTTAAAATATTCCTTGGTCTTCATTCATGTGTCTAGATGATACCTTCACCTCAGTATTTTCATTTATTGATTAATTTGAAATTAATACTAAACCTTCAATTCATTTTGGGAATATAGGTTTTCGTTGAAACTTAACTGGTAAACTAGACTAAATGAGCTTTTCAGTTGAGGACCTCATATCTAGATGGAAAGTTGGAATATTTTATAAGGTCGCATTATTCACCATGAAATAGACGTCCACAACTTCATTTTGCAATCAATACCCGTTCCGATTTCAATTTACATACCTCAAATCTCAAGTTACCAACAGGTGGTTCTGCAAATGGAATTCCTCTGAAAATGTACAAATGCTTGCCTTTTCCAACCGTTCTGTCCCCTGTAAGGCCTTTCACCAATCCAGATTTCGTTGAGACTATTACCTCCTCAGCGTTCACGAATGAGAGGATGGTCCCCAGCAAAGAAAAAAATGTCAACAGCAACATTTTGATGTTGTTAAAATATTTTTATTGTCGCCAGCTCTTATATACTATGAATCCATCAGATAATATTACCATGCAAAAAGATAGTGGAGTTGCTTGTCACGGATTGATGATTGATATTAATCACTAAGGATTAAAGTATGTATAAAGAATTTCGATTCAGTGATTGTCGTCAACCACTGATATATTATTGAGTCACCCGATATTGAAAACAACACTTTTTCTGGATTTCTTGTTCAATAAAAGATATACAAAAAAATAACAGCAATAATTTGGGAAAAATATTGGTACCAACTTACGTATTTTTAGCCGCTGAACACGAAACCGAATACCAAATGTGGCGCTCTCCTTTTTTTCCAAAGTTAAGTCCTTCAAAGTTCGGGAGTAGGACAAATCCTACTAATAATAACAATACTTGTTTCAATCTGGTTTCCAATAATGTTGAGTGGTGCTGGTTGACATGTCCATGATCTGAACTATTCAACTCCTTATGAACTATGACGTTTTTTCAATCAAAGCCCGTACAAAATGGCGCTCACTGGTGAGTTGCAACACAGGCATCAGGCGCCAGTTTTTCTTGCTCCAGACACCTGGATAGGACTCAGGTGGTGGAAGGGTATCCGGAAGACAGTTAAATAGAAATATTTCAATGAACCTGGATATAAACAAGGCTTGCGAATCTGATAGAATCTCAGTAATTTTTCTTAAAGTGTGTGCCCCCAAATTAACACCGGTGCTTTGCGATTTATTCAACCTTTCTTATGACTTAGGTTTTTTCCTGAGTCCTGGAAAAGAGAGTTCAGCTAGTTCCTGAGAATGGTAAGACAACTTTACCTTGTAATTATGGACCAATTGCATTGCTTTTCATCATTTCCGAAGGTACGGAGAAAGCAATCAATATAAAACTTATCCAACAACTGGAGAAATCAGGCATAATTTATGAACGACAATGCGGATTTCGCCAACAAAGATCAACCAGTGACTTATTGGTGTGTTTCACATATAAGGCAGCATTCCTTCAAAAATTTCGGAGAAACATCAGCTGTTGCACTCGACATTTCAAAAGCGTTTGATCGAGTTTGGCATCGGGGTCTTCTTTCTAAACTGCCGTCTTATGGTTCAGCTCCTCAATAGTGTGCTTTGTTGAAGATTTTTTTGTGTGATAGGTCTCTATATGTAGTTGTTGGTGGAGTATTATCTCAATAAATACAGGTGATCTAGGTTATAAATTCTGGCGCCCACTTTGTTTCTGCTTCATATCAATGATTTGCTGGATAAAACATCTCGTTCAGTTCATAGTTTTGCGGACGACAGTACTCTTCATACTAGTTTCTCTTCCAGAGACTCCATATCATCACGAGAAACAAAAATACAGAGAGGCATTACCGTCAATAGTATTAACAATGGCTTGGCGAAAATAATAGAATGGGGCAACATCAATTTAATGCTGGAAAAATCCAGGTATTCCTATCTTTTCAAAGAAAGCCGATATATCTTCATCCAATATTCAGATGTCAGTCAATTACGATCAGTAATTATCTTTCATGGGAGAACCTTGTGAGATCGATCGCTAAAAGTGCTTCCCAGAAGCTTGGATTTCTATTTCGTGCGAAGCAATACTTCACTTCTCGTCAGCATCTTTCACGGACTCGCTCACTTTGTTGGAACATCGTAAAAGGGTCTGAGACTTGTCTCTTTTCTAAAGACATTTCTACGGTCGGTACTCCTCTGAATTATCGTTAATTGTTTCACCTTTGGCAGTATTAAGTAACACAGATGACCCGACGAGTACAGAATTCCCACCCCTTTGTTGTGAATTTGGAGACCTGTCGAACCTCTCTTGTTCAGGGATCATTTTTCAATAGAACAGCTGAGCTTTGGAACTCCTTGCCGAGAAAAGAACTTCCTGAGGCAAAGTTCAAAAATTTCAAGCAAATGTTAATTCGTTTCCGCTGTCCCTCGATTCATGCGATGAAAAATATTGTGGCAGCGGTAGAATACTGATTTTAGCATATATTACATAATAATAACATTAATAAACTTGCGTTTTTTCGTTAGGAAAATATATTCTGAAAATGAACTATATTCTTCATTCGAAGAAAAAGTATACGAAACTTCCATTGAAGAATTGAATCGAAACTGTTTACAAACACTGTGATGTTGATAGGTAAGTTTATATCATTCAGAGACGTTTGATTCATCTGCAAAAGGAAAGGAGGAGTATCTGAAAGGCTCTCAACAAAAATACTCAAGTGTCCACATCATACCAATGGTTGGTTTCGGTAATTATGGAAATGAATGTTACCGAATATTTCCCTCATATATAAAATGTCCCATAAGAGCAATGCAATTATCGAAAACTTACAGCGGTAATTGCATTGTATCAAGTCACCACAACAACACATTTGAAACCGTATCGCTAGACGTCATTAATAACATTAACATTTCCTTGAGAATTTCTTTATTCGTGAAATATTCCAATGAATTACATTCGTGCATAAAAATGACCAGGATAATTTTGCATTCAAGCGTGATATCTTATACAAATT
Source organism: Zygogramma bicolorata (assembly GCA_032362365.1). Classification (NCBI taxonomy): domain Eukaryota; kingdom Metazoa; phylum Arthropoda; class Insecta; order Coleoptera; family Chrysomelidae; genus Zygogramma; species Zygogramma bicolorata. Next base: position 39,654 of record JAVJAQ010005778.1, read on the forward strand.
GCATTCGGTTATTTTCATATTTTGTAAGAGGTACTTTCGCCAAAATATGAAAATAAACTCTTGCAAGTTTCAGATATCACGCTTTCTTGCAAAATTATCGGTAATTTTTATGCATTCGTGCAATTATAACCGAAAAGACAATTAAATGACAACAGACTAGCCACACTTTGATTTTTCTGGAAATGATTGGTGTATCTAGTGAAACTGTTTCATTATTTATCCATTTGATGATTCCCTCTGAGGGAAATAAGGTCTTGTGTAGGCTTGAATGAAATTTTATCCTGGTGAGTGAGATTTTTCTAGAAACTTTCTATTTTTGCTTTTCACGATAAATTCTGCTATAAATGTTTCGTACGCTTAGTAAGCAAATTGAGCAAGAAAAAATGATTTCTACATAAGTCAGTGCCTGTCGCGCAGTATAGACAGGAAAGTACCTGTTTTAGATATACTCTTTTTTACTTTTCTTGAATGAATCAAACGTCTTTGAATGATATACACGTACCAACAGAGTGTTAGTAAATTTTTTTGGATATAACTTTCATAGAAGTCAAAAGATTAGTTCCTCAATTTTTGGTCTCTTCACAAAAATACTGAATCATTATATTTCTCCGTTTCAAAAGTAGTTATATGTGGAAGATCACCTGATATCAATTGGTAAGGAAAACTTTATCTGGTAGACATCAACGTAAATTTTTAGATTTGTGTGAAACGATTGAATACCTCGATTTACTAAACCTGAATGGATTTGTTTCATATATCAATAAGACAACACGTGTTTCACTGGACTCTAAATCAATTTTTTTTTTAATTCTTTATTTAACGTCGGCCTATTTCCGCTACCAAGGCCAATCACCAACGCCGGTGAGCACACTTCCCCCAACCGGAAATTTTGCCGAACCCTCTGGTATTCCAACCAGAGGTAGGGATCTTTAACGAGCCCAACATCCATGGACTCGGGACCGACGGCTTTACGTCCCCTCCGAAGGACGGCATATCCTCAATATATCTTGTGCTCATTGATATATTGTCTGCGAGCTATGATATGCTATTCCGCTGCAGCTGTACGGGCTTTCGTAAATCAATTATTGACCACATTTTCATTGAAAAAAGTCATCATAACATATTGAATGAAACACAAATAGAACCAATAATTTTTCATACTGATAACACCGATCATTTCAGTACCTCCATCTTAATAAAATTTTCGGGGGTTATATCCCGAGTGCACCAAGTTTAATCGGTTAAAATGTGTGCTGCACTTCCATGGTTCTCGAAATTTTGCTTAGCAAATGACTTGAGTGTATAATAATTTGATAAAATCCCGAGACCGCAGGTCTAGGGATTTTATTTTAAATTATTATACACGAAAGCATTTGCTTGAAAGCAAAATTTTGAAAATCATGGAAATGCACGCATTTTGGTCGATTGAACTTGGTGAAGGAGGGATATATGTTTAGATAATTTCCAGAAAACATGTAAACTCAGGAAACATCAAAATCGAACACAGGAACAATATAGTACCAGAGATAGTACCTGAAAAATGATCCAAACGCCCGGTTTATTTCGTACGAAAGCGTAGAAGTGCCACTAGAGAAAATAAAAATCCACTTCGACTTTAAAGTCGAAATTTCGACTTTTTTCTCGAAATTTCGACTTTAAATTCGAAATTTCGACATTAAAGTCGAAAGATGATTCACTTCGACTTTAAAGTCGAAATTTCGACTTTTTTCTCGAAATTTCGACTTTAAAGTCGAAATTTCGACATTAAAGTTGAAATTTCAAGAAGAAAGTCGAAAGTCGAAGTTAATCATGTTTCGACTTCAATGTCGAAATTTCGACTTTAAAGTCGAAATTTCTCTATAAACATAAACATTGTTTGAAGTCTTCAAACAATGACATAAAAAAATGTTGGAAGACAAAACTCTGGACCTATTTTTCCCTTCAGAGTAGGAAACTTCGTCGTGCCATTGTCTAAAGACAAAGGTCGTGCGTTGTCAAGTAAACGGAACGGAAATATCGACATTATACTGTAGATGGCGTAACAAAATTGCTTCAAATTCTTTTACTGCAGGCATTGACTATGGCCGTGTTCCGTTTCCCTGTCTAGTTAACCAGAGTGGTTCTTTCTCGCTCTTTTCGATGGACCCGGTCAATATGATAGAGAGAGAGAACCACTCTGGTTCACCACACATGGAAACGGAACAGGGCCTATCTCTATCTCTATAAGACTCTTTAAACAATGCTATAAGCAATGGTATAAGTAAACATGTGACAAAGACAAAACAGATCTGTCTTGGTTTGTTTTCGGTTATAATTGCAGGAGTGCACAAAAATTACCGATAATTTTGCAAGAAAGCGTGATATCTAAAAATTGCAAGAGTTTATTTTCATATTTTGGCGAAAGTGCCGGAGTCCGAAGGACGAGGGCTCTTTTACAAAATATGAAAATAACCGAATGCAATTCGTATAAGATATCACGCTTGAATGCAAAATTATCTGGTCATTTTTATGCACGAATGTAATTCATTGGAATATTTCACGAATAAAGTAATTCTCAAGGAAAAGTTATTTTTTGTTCATTTATACTTTCCTCTATAGATTCTATGGAGCACTCACCAAAACGCGAAATGTTTTCTATTTTTGAAGTCTATCTGACATTTATTTGTGTTTACTGACGTCTAGCGATACGTGTCATGTTCCGATATTGCTGGTATTACTGGCAACAGTAAGCATTTTCGGAACGCCTTTTGCAGTGATAGTAATCTACTGCTGATGATATCGGAACGGATCGCCATCGGACATCCGTCAAAGGAACTGTCAGCGGTGACAGGTGTGGCATACCCTATCTTATTTCAAAATGAATTGAATATTGGAAGAAATATTAAGCAAAGCGATTCGGAAATAGAATATTCGGAGAGCTCAAGCTCTGATAATGAGTCTTTAGAAATATAATGACTGAATAAGAGGTCGCATAGAAAAAATACCAAGAATAGAAGGGTACATTCAAATTGTAGTAGGTTTTTACACCCCTGAGATTTTCAAACAACATTTCAGGTAAGTGCGAGTAAGGCTTGCAATCTCGAAAAATGGGGTTCCCGAAGATTTTATTGATCTGCTGGATTTATTTCAATTCACCATCAACTTGTACGCAAATATATTCCAGTACAACTCGAAACATTTTTGATAATTTTGCAATTGCAATGATCTGACAACAAATTGAAATATGTTATCCGTTGACGTTTATTCGAACACAACCTAACCTAACTCAATTTGGAGAATACTGGGACTACAGGACCACTTCTACAGCAGTAGCACCAGTAACTTTTTAGTCTCTAACAGGGTACCTCACAAATTGGCGCGAAATAATTGCCAGTGATTGTCAGTGAAATCGGAACGACTGAATTCAGACAGATCCGAAATCCCATCGTACGACGATCTGATAGCTTTCTGATTGGTCTAAGTTTGAATTTTCATGCGGGCGGGAAGAATTCGTCCGAAAGTTTTAACTTTTTCCTATGTCGGATGAAGAAAATGCATTCTGTCAAATGCAATGGTCAAAACTAACGATGTTCTGATTGGTGCATTATTTTTAGCGGGAATCATCTGATTGAAATGTCCTTCTGCCATCCGATGTCGGATTGAGATGAAATATATTTAACTTCGTCCGATAAATTTACCCACGAAACTCAAAGGACACATATATTCTGACAGAAACTGACGTTGTGGCGGTTTGTAGTGAACGTTGGTCGGGGAGTACCGAATACCCCAGTATCACTAGACTACAAAATGGTGAAAACCAATATAAATTTATAAAAATTAGATACATCGCAGATTTTAAACTGGCTTGAATATATTTTTTTTATTTCAAAATGAAGAAAAAGGATATTGAAATAGGATATTTAGAGAATTTATTGCAGAATATACAACTTCCATGATAATTGAAAAATATATCTGTTTGAAGATTCTGCGGAAACTTTCCTCAAATATTGCTCAACGTTGTAATAGATACGGGGCGACTAGGAGGATTTTCTCATTTTAAAATCACTAAAGAACTATGTGACCTCAAATAAGAACATATTTGAATAAAAACTGCATCTCTTCTTTATAAATATACTTTGTTTTCGTACCAATCGATGTTAGATAAAATTTATAGTACCACTATGGATCATCAAATATCATTATCTAGTTATATAAGGTGTTCAGGTAGGTATCTTCCTTGATGAAACATTGAGTTGAGTCAAGCACATGGAACTCCTTTGTATTCGAATCATGTCCGTTATGGATTCTCTGGGGTGGTAGTTTTCTCTCAATGAAATAAAAAGCTGCAATTTGCATCTAACATACGAATGTATTTTCATTAGTTATAAAAATTCTACGATATTGAGCCATATAATAGATTACTTCAGCACTAATATAAATGTTCGAAAAAACTATTTCTCTTTATGGTCAGTATTAAACTCTATTTCTTAAGAAGCTTGTACATAGTTATATGACAAACCAATATGCCCCAGGGTATCATATGAATTGTACCTGCAAATGACTATCGAATTCAGCAAAGATTATTTTGACCAGAGCAAACACATACTATACGGTGTTCAGACTATAAAAGATATACAATGAACAACATAGTTCAATTCAATATCAAAACCGGCTCAGTATAATAATTGTATAACTTTATTTCAATAATATGTGGTTATTTTGCCACTCCTGACAACATTCCATATTGCGAACAGTGATAGTTGGACGGAATTTCCATTTCTGCAATCCTCAAATATGTCTAGTACACTCCTATACATTAGTCGGGATGTTCTTGTATCTCCTTATTGAATATAATCGTCCTTCCAAATAGGTACTATTAGGGAAATAGGCATTCCCTTCTAATGCAGCAACACTTATCTATTCAAAATGAACGATGAATCATTGCGAGCACCTTGGGTATATCTCATTTAATTATCTTGGTCATGTAGTGAGCCTGTCGACATTCAATGAAAATATTTTCACTGTGCCCTTGGTAGCTTATCTGGTACAAGTCACTCTTCCGCCAAGCCAATCTTCATTGTTGGAGTACTAGTTAAGGACATATGATTCAACTGGTGAATGGCTTCATTATGATATTTTGCATCTCTTCTCTTTTGACTACATAAAGATCATGAGGCTCAGTTCACTTGAAATATAGGAAATAATCTTCACTCATCAAATATTATTCGATTCATTTCACCCTGAAAAGGCACGATGGTTAAATACGAAACACTCGACATTTTTGTTTACTGTACCTGGCCGAACGACAATTTTGTTTTCTTACTAAAGGATGAATATTATCAGATGAAGCACATTTGCTACGATCTCAGTTGATCTCGAAAAAAAATTATCAACAGTAAACATATTAGGTTATGTTTATTTATTGGCGAAACTTCGTCAATGGAGTTTTGCGAATATCATGTTTCGTGATCACACAGAACAAAAAATTCTAGAACTTCGTATCCGAGTAACAATCGGGTCTATGTGAATCGCCCATTTTGTCCGATGATACGAGTACGATTCGGACGTCGGATATCGTATCTGTCTGAATTCAGCTTGAATCAGCTGGACAGTACTGTTCAGGAATATCGGAACATGACATTGGTTTCAAATGTGTTGTTATGGTGACTTGTTACAATGCAATCACCGCTGTAAGGCTTTTCGATAATTGCATTGCTCTTATGAGATGACATTTTATATATGAGGGAAATATTCGTTTCAACTTGTACCGTTTCGCCATCTGGTGAAGTTTCTTGGAAACTTATCCACCGCAGTACTGCCGATTGCTACTGTTTGCAGTTTTCTGCCGCCCTTGAGCATTATTTGCTAAAACTTCGAAGGGATCGCCATCTATATATTTTTTTTGAACTAACCGGACGGTGAACAACAAATATTATTCCTATGGAGTCTTATGAGTGTTGGATTTAAAATTATTATTTTGGAAATATTTATAACTTAATACAGTACAGAAGTGCGAATAGTGAAATGATTATGAAGTGTTGTTATGATTTACAATCCAAAATGTAGCGAATTCATTGAAGTATTCCTACAAAATCGAGAAAAATGTGCTCGGTGTCAGAGTGCTCATTATATAATAGTAGTACTATTTCACTACATAAATTCCCCATTAACGACAAAAGCTTTGTCTCAGGAAAAAAAATGTATTGAAAATTAGTAAACCAATAACTAAAAATATGTTTGTAAGTAGCCTCCACTTTCTAGAGCGTCTGAAAATAAAGTTTAGTGGACGTTTCAGTTCCCACTTTGAAGCCATTTTCAAGACTAATATAATATTTATTAATATATAGTTAAAGCAAAGTATGATTACATTTAAGTAAATAAATCATAGCCCCTAGTCTGTTTTTTAACCTTTCACACTTTCCCCCAATTAGTCAGTAGCATAACTGCCAATTGTATCTCCTTGGTTAGACATATTTTTTTAAAAGCATGATTCATTCATGATTGGTAAGATTGGAACCTTTGGTGTGAGATCAGTTACTCTAACACTTGATATTATTAATTTTCTTCTGGAAATGATAACCTTGTCAAAGAATTGAATAGTTAGTCGAGTGATATCAGTTCAGCGTTAGGGTTGTTGATCTCCACGTTAGAAGTGGAGTACCCAACCTATTTCTTCAGCTTTTTCTTTTGAAGAAACCTTATGTTCTGTAAGTTTTCTTCAAAATACTCAGTACTGAATTATACAATGTTAAAGTACAGAAAAAGGTTTTTGTAGCAAAACAAAAATCAGGTTTTTCTCATGATTTATTTGAATAGTAAAACATTTTGTTGAAACACTATTCGGTGACATGTTTTATTAAATTTGATATATTGATCCTTTATTTATCACAAAAAGCTAATTACATGCAAAATTTTTTTGATAATCAACTTTTACTTCTATATATTTACGAAATGACATTACCTACTCAATAACAAAATAATGTAAGGGTTGCAATATGTTTGCAGAGCCCAGATAAACCCACTTTGCAGAAACATTGGCATTTCCATTCCTCATCAGCCAGCAATATATTGATTTCATGTGGATGCTCTACTAAAGCTAATGTTCGCAAACATAAGCTCCTTATTTTTATGTTTACTTTCTTCCACTCCCTATGCAATGTTATGCCCTGCTTTGAACACAGCTTCACCATCTTTCAACGGTCTAGTTCTGCTTTCCACGTAATCCAGAATATAACGTAGCTCCAATTCTATAAGACATTTTGATCTGGAATGTAGGTTGGTGAAGTAGTTCAAATTATAACACTCACGAGTAAAATAAGGCTGTAATACTAGCCAAACATGTAACTACCTCAGCACACAAAGCAACTGAAGACATTTAAACAGTAATTTTCACTCAACAAGGCCTCATGAATGCAAAACATGAACTAATAGTACCATTACTTCAAATGGCCAAAATTTGTTGTTCACCGTAAAGTGAAGCCATCTTGGATTTAGCAACGCCATCTATCGGTTGACGATTTTCGCCTATAGTGGCCATGGCTCTCATACCTTCCGGGGTAGACAACTAATATTTCACATCGGCAGGTTTTTTGCTTTTGCAAAGTATGTCCAGGGTGAGGTTTCTTATGAACTGCTGTCGAGATTCCTTTTCTTCTATAGAGACGTGAGTGGTTTTTGTTGCGCCATATTGATACCTAAGTATCAATTTACTTCTGAAGATGCTAACCTTGTTAGCGAAACGCGCGTCGAGTGCAAAAATATCAGTTTGGTGTTAGGGTAATTGATCTCTAGGAAAAGTTTCAACACCAATCCTTGAATTTACTTATATCATTCTCAATCATCTGATGCACTTGTGAGCCATTTTTATCTTGCCAAAGTATTGTGGTCTCATCTGCAAATCGATTGAACTTTCCAGAGATATTAATTGAGGCTAGATCATTTTTATAAATTAAGAAAAGGGTGGGTCCCAGACCTGACCCTTGAGGCAACCCCCTTTTAATTTCTAATTTGTGTGATAAATTGCCTTTGTCTAGATGAATAAGACTCAAACCACTGGATTGGTACATCTCTAAACCCATATGTCTCTAATTATTGCAACAGAATTCTGTGGTCAACACAGTCGAACGCCTTCGTCAGATCACAGAAAACTGCTGCAGCAACTTCCCTATCATTCAGATTTAAAAATACGTTTTGAAAAAGGTTGATAATTGCATCATTTGTTCCTTTTTTTGTTTGAAATCCGAATTGAGTAGAATTAATAGTGTTGTGCTTATTCAGAAAAGCCATTATTCTCTTCTTCATAAGATTCTCTATCATTTTTGAGAGTTTGTGTTACATTGAAATGGGTCTGAAATTTGCGGCATTATTCAAAACGCAGGTAGGTACGCGTCCTGATATAGATAGGGTATGGAAAATGCCTCTAATATAATCAGTCTTGTATTGAAAATCAACTTTAATTTTTTTTAGTCACAATAAGTATCTAACTCAACCATTCAACTTCATACACAAAATAAAACTAAAACATAACAAGAACATGATGGATGAATCGATATGTTACCAGAGGACCTGAAAAGAAGAGAGAAATCAGTTCAGAGTGATGGATGACTCAAAAAAATTCAAAATGTCTTCATCGTTATCTAGTATTGTACAGAAGGCTTCGAAGTTGATCAGAAGTCAAACAAAAACGTGAACGCTATCCTGAATAAAACATTACTATATGTTACTACAATTTTCTTTGCTGGGCGGTATTGGTTTGGAATTCCATTGTCTGATAATAATTCGCCTCTTGGATTACTTACATGATACTGAAAAGCGAAATAAATGTATGGATATAGGCCGTGTTCCGTTTCTACATATTGGCCGCGTCTAACAGCTTACAGCACTTAAAGCCGCTTCAAAAAACGTGACATTGTAGCTATCATTGTCATATTTTATCTTGAATATAAAGCATTACCGGACCTATGTTTATATGAACTCTTTGTCTTACAATACCTTGAAGAATCACCCCTTTGAGTTTAGCCACGTACCTACTCAAATAACACCCTGTAAAGTGGTTTGTATCAACAGTTCACAAACCAGGATAACATTTCATTCTTCGGAACATACAATCTTGTTTTGCTCAGAGAAAACCATACCTTGGACATATGGGTAAATTATGGACCTATTTCACTTATAAGTATATTCCAATCCAATAACATTCGATAAATGCACACAAGAACGCGAATTTAATCCTTCACCAGGGCTGCAATGATAAAATTTCATTGTGATGAAGCTCAGCAGTTTATGCTCGTTCCAGGCAATGAATCTTGATTTGGATCGAAAAGTCGATTGGGGGACCTAATCTGCCATTATTTTACAGGTTACTTCAAACGCAACCTATTCACATATATTAGCATAAAAAATAAATATAAAGTTTCATTAGATAGGTACATACCTTCTTATTCAGAATCCATGTCCAAAGTTTGTAAAACCCACTATTCAGTTAAATACATAAAATCAACAAGAGCGTTTGTATAGCTTCGGCGACAATCAAATTTCAAATGAGCTGTAGCCTCCATAGTTCACGGAAAACAAAATGGCGCAGTCAGATGGCCCAGACTCTTATCTAATTCGGGAAACTTTCAGGTAAACACCTTAATCGATGAAATGGACTCTTGGCCAGCTTTTTTGGTTAAATAATGTGATCCGTATAACAAAATGTGATGGAGCACATTTTGTACATAACCGCTCATCAATACATATGCCTTTACAGGTTGAGGTACATATGCATAATCTGAACTATGAGAAAGTAAAATCAACCGGTAACCGTCAAACATTTGAGTGAAGTTGTTGATTATTTATGAAAAAGTAGGCTCTAAAAGTATTGGGAAGTTCATAATTTTATGCGACGTCTGGCGGAAATATAACGCACTGCTATAATTTGACAAACAAACGGCTTCCATTTTTTGTGTTTGAATTTATTGAGTTCTTTGGTGTTTATTTAGAAAATCTCATCCAAAGTTGTTGTTTTTTTGATTAATAATATCAAACAATCATGGATGCAGATCGCTCAGTGAGCCGTATAAAGTGTTTGGTGCCAAGTTGCCGCAACTCTAGGAACCGAAATCCAAAGTTGTCTTTCCACACGTTTCCAAAGAGAAATACATCTTTGGTGGAAAACATTACTGAGAATGGACTGAAAGAGAAAACAGACAGGTACAAGTCTTGGAAAATTAAACTGAAACTGCATAAATCACCATCTAGAACGGCTTCAGTGTGTTCCTTGCATTTCAAAAGAGATGATTTCTTGTTACCTGGTGAGTCTGTTTGTCTATTTTTAGGCTAAGTTATAGCGCATTTCATCATCATCCATGTAATAAAAGCCTCTTTGGTTCACTAACACTACACTAAAACTAAAAAATGCCCTGGAACAAATATTACTAGATTTTGAAACACAATGCATCTATGTTCACCTCCAATGAATAGTATTGAGCGGCTATTCACAGTTCACACTAGACTATAATAAAAAATGTCCTAAAAAAAAATTATGAGCTTTCAAAGCATCATGAACAGTTATATTAGTCTTCACGAGAAAAATTTCGTACAATGAAAATATAGCAATAAAACCATCAAAATCTTGTCTAGCAAGGGCAACTGATATGACTGTTTAGCGCGTTATTTCATAAATGTAAACAAAGGTAACTATTTCAAAATGGTGGATATAGTTTGATCACCACTAGCGCCCTCATCGGTCGATATTCTTCCCTCAAGTAAATGAACACCAAGTATATCAAACGTAATCAACACGTTTGTCCTTTTGACATCAAAGGCGGGTTTATAATAATGGTGATATATCTCATAATTGATAACCTCGAAGGATCAACTTTTAATAATTATAATAATCTCTATTTTCCTTTTTAACAGTCACCGATTGTATATCAATAGTCAGCAAAAGATTACGACGTACAAAAAGAAAATAACTAAGTACACATATGAAAAAATCAGATTAAAAAAAATCATCAACTAAATAAAAAACAGTTCCACGAGAGAAAGTTTCGAATTGAATTTAGACACCCCCAGAGTCAAACCACATTTCAAACTATATGGTGGTTTAGTCCAGCACTATCTAGTGACCATGCATTATATAGGGTGCCTAAAACTTAGAAGTGCACAGTTTCTGACAAAATAGTTAAGGCTTTCGCGGCCGAGGTTTTCAGTATCACTACTTTTATTCGGGTTTGAAGGCCGTTGTTTTTTGGAATTTCTTCCTGACGTTTCGCTGGCTCAAGTGGCTAGCTTCTTCAGAGGCTCATTCATCTTGAAATTCACTCCGATGACTGGAGATTTTTTTTTAAGGCAATAGAAATCCACAAACACACGGATAATTTCAACAGAAAAGAAGCTGTCAACCTCAACCGAATATGGAATCCCATTTTAAGAAAATCGATAAAAACTGCAGGTAGTTCTTCAGATAATAATGATGTTTATTCTCCGAACCCAAATGAGGTAAACAAGGTAATCAATATTAATGACATTTCCCCTAATCCGAATGGAATGATTAGCACCGCAAACTACCTGGATCGGCATAAATACAACTTGCGAAGAAAAAATCTCCAGTCATCGGAGTGAATTTCAAGATGAATGAGCCTCTGAAGAAGCTAGCCACTCGAGCCAGCGAAACGTCAGGAAGAAATTCCAAAAAACAACGGCCTTCAAACCCGAATAAAAGTAGTGATACTGCACAGTTTCTCCTAGGTATATATTGTACATTAGAGATATCCACTCCAGATCTAAACCCTTGTTTTACCTCAAGACAATGAGTTTCAATAAAATACGAAACTTGTCTTCCATCAATTCTGTTGAAGAATTCTGCAAAATTTGAAGTAGCTGAAGTACGTTGTTGCATACAAATTTTTACCCTTTTTTACACCCTCTTAGGGATGGCTTTTCGGAAAACGTTTCCTTATCGGATGCCTACGTCATACAAAGAACACACCCTTCGAGTTTCAGATCTCTACAATAATCAGTTGTTTAGGCTGTGCATTCATTAACCCCTAAAATAACTTTCTACCCGTTTTCATGAGGCGATTAATTTCAATAAAATACGAAACACGTCTTCCATCTAGTCTGTTAAAGAATTTTTTGCAAAATTTGAAGTTTATTGGAGCAAGGCATCTCGTTGTCCCAAACAAATTTGGCGCCCATTTTTTTCCTTCTCTCCTGGTTCTGTGCTACCTCCCCACCAATCAATTATTTATTAAATGAAAATTATCATCACCTGAGTGGTATAAAAACAACAATAAAACAATAATTTTGCTACTCGGTGTTTACATTTTTACACCACTTAGGTGATAATCATTATCATTGTTTGTACCATAGGTTTATGTCGACTCGGAAAATAGTTTCCGGAGTTTCTCCAGAAATGCTATTCATCTTCCTACGAAGACAGTTTCCGGTTTAAGTACGGTTGATTAATCGTCGCAGGAGTTGGTACTCCATATAAAAGATTGTCAGCAAATCAGACGACCGATCTGGCCTACTTGATCAAGAATTGATGACGTAGACCATAGTAATAAAACAAAAATTCGCCAGGTATCGTCACTCTCGCAGTTGAGATGACAGTCATGTGCACGTCCTGTGTTGCCAAGTGGCTATGTCGTTGCGAATTCTGGTCTATGTGCTGAAAAAATTAGTTGATTGTTGATATTTTCATTTGAGCAATATAACATTGTGATCTCGATTCAAAAGCTCGGTTTAGAAGTAGTATCACAATTCAGCCGAATATTATTCACGTTAATGCGTGCGAGCGAATAGGAGTGAGAATTGTGATAAAATTTTATGAATATGTGAAGTGATAAAATGCCATTTTTTCTGGTGAGTGAAATCATTATTATTTTTTATAATCTCCTGGATTGAACTGAATATAGCTAAAACACATATCACTGCATTTATAGAATACTCAGAACGCGTGCACACTCTAGAATGTTGTTGCCAGCAAACTTCTCTTGTGTTTTTTTATGATCACTATGAAATTTTTAAATGGTTATTGAATATACCAGAACGTGAGATTATTCTTGGAGGTAGGTCATTGAAGATGAAGTTTGTTTTCATCAAACGTCAGATTGATCTCGTATTCTATTCTCTGTTCTAACGTGTTCCATGGATCGAGTGATCTCGAAATTTTGTAGGAGTTTAAACCACAAGCGCACCCTTAAGGCGTAATTTCGAACAACTACACCCTGTCTACAGGTTCGTCTGAAACAATATTGCAACACTGAAAGCACCAGTATATAGCCATCTTAGTTGACACCTAGAATTGATTTCAAATTGGGAACCAGCGCAGCATTCAATAATTTCGATATATAAAGATGTGTCACCTCTATATGAAAGGAAACAATCGATTGCATCACACAAAATATATTTTCAAACTTAAACGATTAACCAACGAAGTACCGACCATTACCCGATACCACCGACACTATGCGTCGTCGGGAGCGGGCTGGATCTTCAGCCTCAACTGCTCGTTATACATCTCGTAGAAGTCCCTTTCACTAGCAACACTCACCGTCGCAGTCCTAGACACACAATTATACAAGGGACCGGTCGACCCGTTGAGATTCCGGGGCCCCATATCGTTCACGGTAAAAACGTAATTACTGCCGCGAGAAATGGTATTCCTAGGGGCGAAACCGGGAGGCGGGCATATAGCAGGTCTGGGAGGGAACACGCTTTGCAAGCCAATAGCCTGCATCGAAGCCAGCGGAGGGCAGAACCTCGACTCCGGAGGGGCGTGGCCGTAAGCGGAAAACCTCGCGTTGTAATAGGGGTTGTTGAAGCCGATAGGCCAATTGGGGGGAGCGGCGAATGGCGGTATGTACATACCGTTGTACGGGGAAGGGTTGAAGGAGGGGTAAGTCTGAAACGACTGAGCCGATTCGACGTATTCGTCCGACGTCTGAGTGGATATCGCGCAGCTTTTCACCGCGCAAGCGGTGTCGACGGAGCCTGACGATCCGGAATAAGTAGACACGCTCCTAACCGATATTTCGTCGTTAGTAGACCATCTACGAGGCACCTTTACCTCCTCGACGTAGTCGTACACGGTGGAGCTGCTCGAACCGTTCGAACAGGTGTCCGGACTGTCCGGAATCGTGTACGTCAAGAAGGGGTTGTTGGGGTTCAACGTAGGGATAACGTCGAAGGGGTTGCTCTCCTTCTTTGCGGTGCCGATCAAGTCTTCCAAGAACGGATTGGTGCTCGAATAACAAAGTGATTTCGTTTCATCTTCCTTTACGACTGTCGATAGTGAAGTGACCTCCCTTATTTCAGACACCTGTGGAACGTAGGTGACATATTCCTCGGGGTAAACTTGACTGAGAAGGTTACTCTCCGTTTTGTCGTGAACATCTTCGAGGGTTTCTTCAACATACTCATCTGAATGGTTTTCTGCAAGGGAATGTTCACCTGATTTGTCCACATCTTCTGGACCATCTATAACTTCTTCAGTCAACGTGTAGCTATCTTCAGAGGGAAACTCGTCGTTAATACTAAAATTACTGGTATCACAAATACTCAAAATTTCGTTCATTATATCTTGAGACAGCAAACGATCTTGTCGCAATTTATCGATAGTTTTATTCTTCTCGGCTTCCACATATTCATAATCGTCTAGAGCTAGAGTTTCTGAAAAGTCTTCTTCGTATTCGCAACAAGCGATAACGTCAGCCTCGAGCTCGCCGAAATACGACGTATCGACTTCGTCCGCTTTCAGTTTTTCCTTGTCCATGATATATTTGGAATGGATGGAATGTATTCGACTCTCTTTCACGCAATTGGCTTCGTGAAAGGCGACGGCCAAGTCGATTATTTTCTCTTCTTCGCTACAATCGAATTTGAAATATTGCGGGTAACAGAAATTTATGGGTACGTTTAAATCGTGAAAGACTTCCATTTCTGACGTGCAAGGTGCCAATCCGTGTTCGATTTCCACGAACGTTGGAAAAAGATGAATCAAATTAACTACCGGAGTGCTTATACTGTCAATAATTGATTTCTTCTGTTCCTGAAAAATAATTAATGTTCGTTATATTCTTCATTCAGATGGGAGATTTCAAATTGTTAAAATTTTTACAGTGAAATTTATCATAATTTTAAATCATTAAAGATTATTAGATCCTGCATTCAACTGTGTAGTCTTTTTTGTTTATTATTTGAAATTCATGAAACAGCTGTTAAAGCTACGGAATAAGTATGCTAATATAATGGTAATTATCTCTAGTACGAAAATATTTTTATAGTGAATACAATTTAAAAACTGTTGAGCGTCATTGATGACGGCATGAGTTAACGCACTGCTACCAATCCATTGATGGAAATGCATTGGATTGCTTATATTGTATTTATAGTTTGGCACCTTTTATTCTTTGGTATTTGGTTGGCAGCACTTTCGATGTTGCCGCAATTTGTTGGAAGTCTGTTATTCACCAATTAACAATTGTCATTCAAAAGTGACAGTTGTGTTTAGATCTCTTTGGTACTTCAAATTGGATAATTGTGATCAAAAACTGTGTATTTCGATGCTTCTATAGAAAATATCGATCTCAGGATCTCTGTAAAAATGTCGAAAGAGTCAAAAACTATCGCTGCCAAGAGTTTTTGACATCTTCGATCAGTTATTTCGAAAGAGAGCAGGATAATAATGTCCCTTGGCCTCCCTTAACAGCCGTTAGAGAGCTAAATTGAATACAACGTGAATTATATTGATTTTCTACAGTCAGATATTCATTTTCATCGTGTTGCAGCAGATTTGAAGTCAAGTATGTATACTATCAGTGCAATTTCTCAAAAGATTGAAGATAACTAAGCTCACAAACCAAACGCTTACAAATACTGCTGACTGGATATAGGTATTATGCGTACTATGAAGGAATGCTGTAAATATTTGCAGTATACAAATATGAGAAAATCTCGATATCTTGAAATAGTTTGATGTAGCTGTTCAAAAAATATATGATTTGAACTCTAAGTTCCTTATTGGAAAACTAGGAAAGAACTTGTTCGTCGATGAGCTTCCACATTTCAATGAATGATATACACACACGTACCTATTAATAAAGGTTTGTGAAAATTTTCGATTTTCCTTCTTTCATATTTCGTTTATATCTAAAACACTTTTTAAATTGTATCAGCTATATACTTCAACACGTCGAAAACATTTAAAGACTTTATGTCTTAGATACCGTCCAGTAAGAGCTCTAGAATGATCACTAATTGATTTATCTACATGTTCTCTCAGGTGAATGCAGGAGCATATTTCACTAAATTATTGACAAAAGATATCAGGGTTGTCTTTTTTGACGTCTAACCAACTTAAGAATATGGATACTGTCTTTCACGATTCAAAAGTAGCAAAAATTTCCTTTCTGAAAGCTCTGATTCATTTTCCAATTGAAATCATTCATGGAATAAAAAAATAGAATAACTTGAAGAATTTAATAATACTCAATTCTTTCAACTAAATATCACAAAATAGCTTAAAATTATTTACAGTGTAACATATGTACAGAAATCTGTAAGAAAATTCATCAATTCAAAGGGATCTGGAAAGAAACGATATTTCAAAGGTACCAGTTCAAACATGAATCTACATTACAATATTCAGGGAGAGATCGACACATTCAAACGATCAATATTGAAAACATAATCTCAAAGGTTGAGGTAGGGTGTAGGGAACAAAAAGATTACTCATTGATATATTTTCAGTCGAAACTTATGAACATAAAAAGAAAATAAATGAAAACGCAATTGGTGACATATATATTCATTTCTGAAAAAAAAACTGACTTCGATCCAGTCTCAGATGTTTAGGGACTGCTTGTAAGGGTATTTGTGGTGGTCAGCATTTCAAGTCCTTTGTATAAAATTAAGGCCAATCAAATGTTTTACACAGTACTTTCCAATGTGTTTTTGAGTGTCAACAAAAATTGCATGCTTGTATAAAAAATTACACTTGAGAAACAAAGAATATTGCTTCAAGAAAAGTTTGTAGTCGAAAATTTTCTGGTGAATTTATACCCCGTTGAAAATATTCTGATACATCATGAATAGGACACACAAACATTTAATTGTTTTATTACATCCTTTTGTCTCAGCCTTGTTGCTATAAAAGCAAAGTATAAAAGTATGAAAAAACTTGGTCGTATGAGAAGCTACATATTTTTCTATTCCGTTCCAAAACACGTAAAACAAACCTTGCTATCTCCCAACCCGCACAAATTGTGACATCTGAGGGCTACCAGAAAAAACTTTTTAGAACTAGCTCATCGATGACTTATTCTAAAGGTTTGAGATGCGACGCAGTGACACTTGAGATGGAATTAGGCATTCCAGATACTTATCAAAAATGTCAAATGAATCGAAATGAACCAATACGGCGCTATCTGCCCCCCAGAAACTATCGTTTGTTTTCTGCAAACGAGTGTGTGATTGGTTAAAACTTGTGTTGAAACCCAGACATCACGTGATCTGGAATGCCTGATAGAAATTTGGGGGGTCTGGATGTCCAAAATAAATTTGTGGCCATATGGAGAGTGACCTATTGATAAATAGGGGTGGGGGTGACTTTTCAAGGGTACAACCAAGAAAGGAGTACTTTGAGTGTTTTATGTGAAAGCCCATTCAATGTTCGACATGATTCCACTTTTGTTATTATTCTATCTGTTCCAATAATCGAGATATCGCTTGTTCAGAAAACTCTGGGACACCCTTTATATAAACATTCAAAAAAAAAATAGATGCAAGTTTCTCTGCGAATCTCCTCAATACAGGTGAGTACGATCAGTGACTATGAAGTTTGGATGATGGTTACTTGGTCAGATAGCAAAGGTGTTTAAATTAATACATCACTCTCGTCAGAGTATGGAACCGTTTTTTAATATTTTCTTCGGCATGATATTATGAATCGCAATAGCCATTGCCAGACACTAACAATAGTTTTAACCCTCTACCAGACATACCTAAATTCTATTTAATTATAATTACTAACGTTTGATAGAATTTGAAGGTTTTTGTGACGCCATCTACCCTATAATGTCGATATTTCCGTTTATTTGACAATGTAAGACAAAGTTATCTTCTCTGAAGGGTGAAGTAGGTGCAGATATGGATTATGGACCTTTCAAGTTCGGAAGAAGAGCACATCCAGCCTCTTTTTGCATAAAAAAATGTAGGACCTTACTTTTTTATTCGTAAGATGTCATTTACAACTGATCCCACCTTCTTCACCACTTTCAACAAATATATAAGCATTTTTCACTATACATCTCGGGAAAAATAATCTCGATCGATTTTGAGGTTAACAAAACGATTGAAAGCACACCGCATCACGTTTTTTTGAAGGACTATAACAACTGAACGAGTAGAGAGCAATGCGTTCCATGTTATACGGATGAAAATCTGTGGAATATTATTCGATTTCAATGTCTATAAACGCTTGACAAAATCCCTTCTGTCGTCAGAATAACTCAAGAAATTTGTGGGGGTAAGGAAAGCAAGGGGTCTTACATTTCAACGTGCAATTCCAACACCAATTCTCATGCAAATACTTTGATTAGCCAGTCTCTTGCCGAGGTGAAAATGTATAGGAACATCATCAAAATGCATAACTACTAAAATACTTTATAAATTAAGTATCTTGAAAAAATGAAATGTTCTTGAATCGCTGAACATATATATGTCACCATTCTGTCGAATTTTATTATTTCCCTATTTTAAATATTAGGACTGAACTTAAATAAATCATTCATACTTCTTGGGATAATGAAAAAAATTCAATAGATTCCATCATGTAGCATTCATTGTAGTAATAACAGATAAGGCATAAAAAATGAGAACACAAATTGAACAC
This sequence comes from Zygogramma bicolorata, assembly GCA_032362365.1. Taxonomy (NCBI): domain Eukaryota; kingdom Metazoa; phylum Arthropoda; class Insecta; order Coleoptera; family Chrysomelidae; genus Zygogramma; species Zygogramma bicolorata. The sequence goes on from JAVJAQ010005778.1 coordinate 58,516, forward strand.
TGAGCAAATTTTCAAACGAATGAAATAAATATATTGCCCACTTTTTGCCAGATTGCAAATATTGTTGAATGAAATGTGTGATTTGAAACTGAAATTTGAGGAATTATTTCTTGAATTTCTTCTCCAAAACTTTTTCTAGAGATCAATTACCTTAACACCAAACTGATATTTTTGCACTCGATTTTCTTCTAAAGATGCTAACCTTGTTAGCCAAAAGTGCATTGTGTGCAAAAAAGTCAGTTTGGTGTTAAGGTAATTGATCTCTAGAAAAAGGTTCAATTTTTACACCAAAGGTTCCAATCTCATCGTTTATTTCTTCTATGAATCAAAAAATAGAAATAACAGCTTCTATGAAAAAGTAAAATCAGAAACAATCTTACAAACACACTCTGTTGATAGTTACGTGTTTATCATTCAAAGACGTGTGATTCATTCAAAAAAAGGAAGAAAGAGTCAATCTTAACCAGCTACTCCCCTACCTAAATGAAACGACAGGCACTGAGTAACATAAAAAAATCACTTTTTCTGTCTTGATTTGTATACCAAGCATATGAAAATCGATTCAAATAGATAGCAAACAAAGGAATATCTACACAAATCAAAATGGAGAGCTATTTGTATAGAAAATCTCACTCACCAAGATAATATTTCATTCCAACTAAGACAAGATCTTGTTTCGCTCAGAAAAAATCATATCTTAAAATCTTCAGTGGGAAAATTAATGAATTACGAAAGAATAAAAGGATTTTCAATAAAAAAAAAATTCTTTGAGCGAAACAAGATCTTTTCTAGACTGAAATGAAATATTGTCCTGGTGAGTCAGATTTTTTTCTACAAATAGCTCAATATTTTGCTTCATCGGATAGATATTTCCTATGTATGCTATTTATTTGATTCGATTTTCATTTGCTTGGTATACAAATTGAGCAAGAAAAAGTGATTAATATGTAACTCAGTGTCCGTCGATGCCATATAGTCCGGGGAGTAGCTATTTTAGATTGACTCTTTCTTCCTTTTTGTGAATGAAGCAAACGTCTTTGAAAGATAAACACGTACCTATCAACAGGGTGTTATTTAAAAAAAATTCCACAAAGTTATAATTTCTATTTTTTGATTCGGAGGAAGCCAAAAAATTATTACTCAAACTTCATTCCCTCCACCAAAATCACAAAGTTTCTAATTAAACTGAAACGCTTGAAAATAACTGAGTAATAATCCAAAATATAAATTATAAAAATTTTCGAAACATCACAAGTGGAATTCACTGAAGCTATACTTTTGAAATTAAATCCAGCTCATTAGCTGCACGATATAATTAAAAAAAAAAATTAGTCCACATTCTTAAACTGGCTCGAAAATAAAAACTACACTACATCTTTAGTTGCTGTTCTTTGAGCTATAACCTGTCTCAAGAGTGCCTTTTTGTTAGGAAGTTTATCACAACTCACTTGATTTGGATAAATCGCGAATCCTCTTTCGACTAAAACGTCGTGAATATAATATACATTATTTCCATCCGTCACGTCCGCCAGACACACCTCCAAAAATTGATCCTGAAAATATTATCGATGATTATCACATATCGAGTAAATTGGTATGAGAGTTATATGTAAAATCAAATCATGTCCAACTGTTTGAAATCAAAATATAGTGAATACAACCTATGACGTGTTTTATATTACTTTAACTTTAATCTTCAAAACCAATAAATATTATTATTATAATTTAAAAACTGTTGCACGTCATCGATGAAGACATGAAATCAACGCACTAGTACCAATCCATTGATGGAAATGCATTCAAACGTTTACATTGAATTACAAATTTGGCGCTTGTTATTCTTTAGTATTTGGTTGGTAGCACTCTCGATGTTGCCACAATTTGTTTGAAGTCTGTTATGTTCCAATTGACAATTGTCATTCAAAAGTGACAGTTCTTTGTTTGGGTCTTTTTGGTGCTTCCAAATAGACAAATGCCAAGAGTTGGTGACATATTCGATTACTTGTTTGTAAAGAGAATGGAATAATATGTCCCTTCGCTTTCCTTAACAGCTTTTAGAGAGCTAAATTGAAAACAACGTAGTGAGCTATTCATTTTCAACATATTGCAAAATTTCAAGTCATGTATACTGTTAGTACGATTTCTCAATAGATTAAAGATAACAAACCTTACAAACCACCACATGGCTCACAAATACTGCATAACTGGATATAGGTGTTATTCGTAACAATATTTATACTATGTAGGAACGTAGTAAGTATTTGCAGTTTATAAATATGGGAAAATATCGCTTTTTCAAAACAGTTTGGATCTATCTACTTAAAATATATGATTTGAACCTTCGGAAGGGCATGTAAATCTAAGTTCCCTACTCGAATACCAGGAAAGAACTTTTTCATGGGTGAGCCTCCATATTTCAATGAATGATATACACGTATCTATTAACAGAAAAGGTTTGTGCAAAATTTCGATTTTCTTTCCTTCATATTCAGTATTGATATTTGATTTTTATTTTTTTATTTATTGACAAAAAACCTCTCGAACAGAACAAATTCTGGTATAAGGAAGATAATGCATTGTATATAATTAAGTTCAAATATTTGAAAATAAACGAAAAGTAACAATTACAACAACTTTACATGTTTATTGATTGATGAACATCATTATTATATCAATTTATATCCGAAATTCCATAATTCTATAACAATCTGGCTAAAGCATACTTCAAAATCAACCAAGCCCATGATAACGTGCGACAGTTTTTAAATTGTATCAGCTATAGATTATATCGGGACTGTGCTAAGTACGTGGTTGGGGTAATGAAAGCGACTGCAGCGCGCGTGGACAAAATGAGCATTTTTGGGGGACTGTCACTTTTCGCAACGCTTCATGTATGAATAATCACCATGAAGTTTCGCCTTTATTGACGTTTGTGGGATACTTCTCTGTGTTATTCCATTGGACAAGAATTCTAACTGATAAGTGTTTGCCTAGCGGCAGAAAGACAAGACATGTTTAGAAGATAATGCATTTATTTGGTTTTGCCCCCAGGCTCGGTTAATAAAAGAAATAAGCCTTATGAAAAATGAACAGTTTTTCCACGAAACAAGCAATCATCGGTTTCTATGAGATAACCAACACAATTTCATCTGGAATATTGCCATATTCTAAATAGAATACTAATAAGTAGTTACGTGCATTATTGCTTTCTAGAGGTTCCCGCTTTCTGAGAAAATTTAGGAAGCAACTGGATTAACTTGCTGAAATGAGTAAGGTCAAGTGGTCACCAGAGTGGTAAGAATCTTGAATTAATTTGAGATAATATGGTAATGACCTGTCACATCAAAGTTGCACAAACACAAACGCACCAGAGTATGAATATTTTAGTAGGATTGAAAAATACCTTCCAATTGATCCGAATAATTTTAGCAGTCAGCTCTTTTTGCATAATGATCTGTCTGAAGGCTTTAGTCGACTCTCGGTTCCATGGAGCCCCCTTTTCCGGTGGACAAATATTCGCAAGCCTGCAACGTATCGCTTGTGCTGGAAGATTTGAGAAATCTTCGTGCAGGAAGCACAAGTCTTTGATGGGAACTTTCGCCACTGTTCCGTAATCAATGAAAATTACCTGTAAACAATAAACAATTTCTATAGAAAATGAGATGCACCTCTGTATATGTTCCGTTCGAAGAGGTATTCAATAATAGTATTATACTACTAGTGCGGAAAGTGTGAAAAATCATTTTCGTGATTTTTGTAATGAATACTTAAAATTTATAATATAACTGTTGAATGGACATTTTTGATGTGTGAACTATGAATACATTATGAGTATATTGAGTTGCATGACTAATCTCAAGTTTTTTCTGTCAGTCTATGTTTGAATATTGTTTCTATAAAAAGTGCACATGAATTTGCAATAATTTTTATAGTGAAATGAAGAAATAACGAAAATAAACGTTCTATTATTCAGCAACTTCTTATATAACTCAAATTCGCCAATCAAAAAATATAAATATTAAAATAATAATAAATTTTAGTTTTTTTTTTTTGAAAAATTAGCATAACTGCAAATATGATACTCACCCTAACCATTTCTTCAGGGGGCGATATAATGTCAACCACCAGCGCTCTGTGATATTCTCCAAAAAACAATTGAGCACAGTACAATCCTTCACGTACCAATTGCGGAGGAATGATGAAGTCTTTTGCATGGTCATTATAAAATACTCTATAAAAAATAACATTTCATTAGTTAATTATATTGTACTACATACAGTCTTTCAATTTTGTATATTTAATTTATTTATTCATGATCCTCTTTCCCTTGGATGTGCCTAACAAAAGAAACCCAGAAGAACGCTGGCAATACAACTATTGACGAGTGAAAAAATTTTGATTATTATTATGAATACTTACTGCATGTCGTCCATTAGTGCGTCTAACATGCCGTCATCCAAGTATACCCAAAACTTGGATAAGTCATAAATTTCTCCGACCTTAATGTCGATACTGTCGTTTTCCGATGTCATTTCAGAAACGAAAGCTCTTGGAATTTCTCTACCAGGTTTGAACGTACCAGGTGGTAGGAACCTCAAAACATCTTCCCACTGAAAAATTCAAAGCATTCTGTTAGAACCTCACCAACATCACACATTCGATGAACTCTAGGTTTTTATTCATGGGTACAGAACAAAGAAAATCATTTAGAAAAGTAACAGCTGTCATCTCCCCCAAATATCAAAGCTTAGGGGCAACAAACTCGGAAGGCGCTGATAACAATAATGTTATTCAGACTGTGAGTGAAGATATCAAAACCAACTTCTACGATAAGTTTTATTTATTTATTTATTCAAGGGACAAGCCAATTTTACAATACAAAGACAAAAAGAAAACAAAGTAAAATATACATGTGTTAACATGACTACAATCATTATAGAAATCAGAACAAAAGAGAGAAAAAAATAAAAGAAACCTACAACCTTTTTACAGCCATTCTGAAGGATGTTAAAGATGAACCGAACAGCTCAAGTTTGTTTTTGTGAGTGTTCGCTGATTTCAAAGTTTTTTTGAGCGACTCATTTTGACCATAATTGGTCTAACAAAAAGGGACCTTGAAAATGTCACTATTTCGATTTCTTCTAACATTTACTGATAATGGAGTAAGCTCGACAACTTGAGGACAGTCAACACTCCCATTTATAATTTTATGAAGAAATATCAGACTGATTTCCAGTCTTCTATGTGTCAGAGTATCTAAATTAAGAATCTTTAATATTTGTGGGTATTTATTAAATTCATCTCCGTTCATTCCCAATCTAAAGCCACAGTATCTTAAGAATTTATTTTGGGTACTTTCAACGAGTTCTAAATCAACTTTATAGAATGGTGACCATATCTGTCATTTAATGTGACCTTTATTTATGATGTTGATCTAAGATTTTGAGTAGTTTTCATGGCTGTTTATTTTATCATTGGTATTGAATTGGTAATGAAATTTATTTCTTTCAGTAAGGGCCAATAGCACCGCTCCAACCTTATAGATATTCAACTAAGCTTGGCTTAATCGTTAATGAACAAGGAAGCTGATTGGCAAATCAACAAAGCCTGGCTCAGATAAATCACAACTAAACCTATTAGTAGCACCGAATATATACTTTTTAATCTGAAATCAATATTGACAAGTCGATTAGTAAACAATCTTAAATATCATATCAACTATTTTTATCAAATACAGAATGTTCAATTGGTTCTTGCTACTTCCACAGTGTACTCTACAAACTATTGTCAACAAGGTCTTATCTTCAGTCAATAAAGTATGTATATTTCTCATTATTATTATGACGTAGTCAATTAACTTTGACGTAGATCTGACATGTAACGCTACTTGAAATATTGTGAAGCACAAGATTTGAATGGATTTTGACAAAATGGTTTCAAAATGCTCGGAAGTCATCGTTTTCTCAAAAATAACCCCCATAGATTTTCCATACTTAAATGAAGTGAATCAAATCTTAAATATCTCTCGAGACCAAAATACCAACCCACATTTTGTCTTGTATTTTTTTCGGGACTCAAAGACCTATACCTTGAGAGGACATACATAATGTACTTCTTTTGCTCAAAATTCCTGACAATAAATAGAAAATGATGAATTGTTATGAACTGTATCGTCGTAAACCGTTTTGAGGTACGAATTTCTCTTGAAAAAATTATGAGGAGTAAAATAAAAAAAAATTCTGATTTTACTTCTCTCGTAGAATTATTGATTTCAATTTTTTTTATTTGGAGAATAAAAAAGCCAAAAAACACTTCGCAAACATTCTCTCCACAAAAATACCCCAGTTTAACATCAAATATTTTTACTAAATCCCCTAGCGCTGCCACTGAGTCGTGCTCTCAAATAGAAGGCAGCTCATTTGCATGACAAATGGAAATTTTCTGGACGTTCGAGAGGAGAATGGACTTTCTGGGGAGCTCTCCTGTGTCCAAATAGTGTATATAAGCGTATAATAAATTAGTAAGGCGCCTGGTGAAGTTTAGTAAGGAGCCTAGAGAAGTTTAATAAGCAGTTTAGTAAAAAGCGTCGTAATCTTTAGTTATACGTCAGTTGAGTAGTGAATTATTAGTTAGTACAGATAAGTTGCACTTTTACAGTGGATTTTAGTGTTACTCCGGGTATTATTCAGGAAACGAATTCCGAAATACCGTAACAACTCAGTCAGTCCATCCTCAGTAAACGCAACGTGATAAGTCATATCACTTTGTCCATTGCCACATCGCCATTGACAATATCTACCGCAATTGTAAACGAAACGTCAGAACCCAAAAAGTCTACAGACGACGGTTAACAAATCGGGAAAGTCTCTATCAATTTTAACCATATTTCTTTCCAGTTAATCTCATCAAAGAAATAAAAGAAGTTTCTCTGTGCATGTCCTCAACATGCTCTACTTGAATTACTCTATCCTTCTTAACCTCTCTTTATCTGCTACGCTGACATTGAGGAAGGAATTCACTTAGAGGTTATACTTGAAGTATTCTATCTTGCTCACTCTGCAGTCTTCTCTCTCTTACGGCCAGTCCATTAATTATAATGTCTATGATCTCCACCTACTTTACCGTTCAGAGAAGATAACTTTGTCTCACATACATTGTCAAGTAAACGGAAATACAAAAGCATAATTATAATTTAATAAAGTTTAGAGGTGTCTGGCAGGGGGTTGAAAACTTAGTAAATGTCTGGCAATAGATGACATGATTTCTAATATCATTCCGAAGGAAGCTTCATACTTTAACGAAATTGTAGTACCATTTTATACACATTTGCTACCTGTTTCTTGCCCAAGTAACCAAGATTCAAAGTCCATATTCGCTGACTGTTCTTATTAAGGTTGGGGACATACGCAGAGAAACTTTCAGCTTTTAAGTGGACGTCACGCAAATCAATATCTACTCACGTCTATATTTGGCAAAGCCGTTCCACTTTCTTTCTCACCACCATCACCGTAACTTGCAATAGTATAAACCTTTTCAGCGGAACTAGGCAATGGTTTACTCCTGTCATATAACTTGAAATCTTCGCTGGAAGGTCTCACGTAGTGAAATATCGATTTCAAACTCGTACATAGATGGATTAAGCTCCTAAACCCGAATTCCTCGTATCTCAATTCCCTATTGAACATTTGCCTGAAAGGAAAATAATTAAACATTCAATGGGAATGTCATAGTTGAATCTCTCATATTTCCTGAATATTTCCCTTAAAAGGTACTGAAATATTCAATGCCCAAAATTTCATTATTTCAAGTGCTCATTCGATTTTGACACCTAAGAATATGAGAGAAAAACTCCATAATTTAAATATAATTCTTTGGAACAATGAGTTACTACAATGAAGAATGTTCATTTATCATAATTTTTAGCTTTTTGTATTCTCTATAGCAAAAAAATCGTGTGCAAAAATGATTTTGATACGTCATATAGTGTCAGAGTCAGAGATATGGAGTTGCAATCATAGGGGCACAACGCAAGTTTCCTCCGGCCGGCGCTCGCTGCAAATGACGTCATAAGTCAACACTCTGGCAGTACGTTGCGGCTCATACATCCAATGACTTAAGAAACTCAAGATGTATGAGCCTCGGAAGAAGCTAGCCACTCGCGCCAGCGAAACGTCAAGAAGGAAGTTCAAAAAACGACGGCCAACAATTTAGATACATATAGACTCTACTGCAACAAAGCTTCAAGCCATTTTGCAAACCTATCAACATTCTTCATGTTCATCAGTTTTACGAATTTTGTCTCAAAGATCAATTAATGAAATTTATAGCGAAACATAATATTATGATTAAAGAACAGTCTGGATTCAGACAATCTCATTCATTTGAAACTGCACTGCAATTTCTAATCTCTTCATGGGAAGTTAACCTTTTAAAAAAATCGTATTACAGTTGTTGTCTTTCTGGATTTCCGAAGAGCATTTGAGACGGTCAACATTGAGTTACTTTTGATGAAATTAAATAAGAGTGGACTAGATCATAATGTATTAAAATGGTTCACTGTTTACATCACATATCGGACTTCAATTATAATTTCATGAGTACCTCAAGGGTCAGGATTGGGTCTCCTGATATTCTTACTGTATATAAATGCCATTGTGATGCATGTAAAAGTGTTAGTGTAAGATAAAACTGTTTGCCGACGACACTATGTTGTATTTTTCTGGGACACCCAATGAAATCTCAGAATGTTTAAATGAGGAACTATCAAATATAAACGAGTGGTTATGTGACAAGGGCCTCAAGTTAAATGTTAATGAAACAAAATGCATGTTGATTGGAAGCAAATATCGTTTAAGACAACTGCAAGATGAACAGCATGGGTTGAATATTTACAATGTCATCATAGAGAGGGTTGCAACTTTCAAATATTTGGGAGTGGTATTAGATCGAGAATTGAACCTTAATGAGCACTGTACTTATATTCAGGAGAAAATAGCTACGAAAAGTTATTATTAATATAAATTGAAAAAAAATTGGGTAAATATGCAAAATAAACAATAACAGCACCCCACTTTGACTATTGCAGAACATTGCTATATTTTGTAAGTAATGAAAATCTCAACAGACTACAGAAGTTTGAAAACAGATCCATGAGGGCAATACTAAGTTGTAATAAACACACATCTGTGAAATACATGTGGGGAACACTGTCTCTTATGTCTGCTGAACAAAGGATAACACTGAATATGCTAATATTTATATTCAAATTTAAACACAATTTGTTGCCAAATTATCTGAGTGATCAGTTAACAAGTAATATTCATTTTTTCATATCAACAGAGAGCATATAGGTGGTGACTCTTCGTATAGTTCTGGTCTGACTGCATTCAATAATTTTCCTACATATAAAAAGTTGTGATTCATTAAATTCATTCGACAGAAAATTTTTGAAAATATTTCAAGTGATAGTCATCAATAATTTGACTTGTTTTTTTGTTTCTTGTTTTTACAATGTGACTTATTGTCTCTATTTATCAGAAGAAGACATTTACAATGTGATAATGTCTCTTAAATTAAATTCAGCGTCAGGTGAAGATGAGATTACAACAAAAAATTTGAAAGACATTGTAGATATTATAAGTTTGCCTCCATCACTCGTTATAAACAAAAGAATTGAAGATGCAGTTTTTCCTGATTATCTGAAAAGAACTATTCTGAAACCGATATACAAATCAGGTGAACGAAAATATGTTTCAAATTACCGTCCAATAGCTCTTTTGAATATATTTGCGAAAATATTTGAAAAAAATTCTCAAAATTCAACTAACAAATTTCATCACTGACAATATTGAGATAGACAATTTTCAATATGCTTTCCAACCAAATACGAACACCCAATCTATAATAACTGAGCTCATGAATAAAATTTATGAAAGATTAGATGATAGTGATTATATAGTAACAACATTTATAGATTTGAAAAAAGCCTTTGACACTGTTGACCATAATATTTTAATGGATATATTATATAATTATGGTATAAGAGGTCATGCATTCAATTTATTCCAAAACTATTTTCAAAATCGCAAACAGTATGTTCAAATCAACAAATATAAAAGTAATGAGAAACTTTCTGAAATTGGCGTCCCTCAAGGCTCAGTTTTGGCTCCAATTCTTTTTTTAATCTATATTGACAATATTAAAAGACTAAATTTATATGGAATGCACTTTTCTTTTGCAGATGATATAATATTATTTCATTTTGGGAAAGATATTGACATTTTGGAAAATTCATTGAAACATGATATTGACCTTATTGAAAAATGGACGTGCATCATTAACCTAACCGTCGATTCGTAAAAAAAAGTTTTTATGATTTTTAAATAAAAAAAATGAAGAATATAAAATTAAACTTGAAGATAGATAATGAACTGATAGCCGAAGTTCCTAATCATAAATATTTAGGTTTATTAATTGACACAAAATTAAATTTTGAAAATCATATTGAAAAAATAAAGAAATCTATTATTCCATTCCTAGGGGCCATTAGAAGAATTCACATTTCGAACAAAAACGTCCAGATTCTAATATATAATGCCTTCATTGTTTCTCATATCAGATACCTCATTACAGTTTGGTATTCATGCTCTAAAATACAAAAAAATATAATATATCGTTTAATGAACAAAGCAATAAAGGTTATATTCAGAAAACCGTGGGATACTCCTTCTGCAGATTTATATAAAGTAACAGATAATATGACTTTGGATCATCTAAATGATTATGAAAAATCCAAGTATATATATATATATATATATATATATATATATATATATATATATATATATATATATATACATATATATATATATAAATATCTATATATATATATATATAAATTAACAAAAAATCTTCAGAAATGTAATATAAAACTGTCAAAAAATTATGATTTACATGGCCACGATACCAGAATATCAAAAAACTTTCATTTAAATATGATTCATTCCAATAAATGAAAAAATAGTCCCATTTTATTAGCATTAATAACTTTCAATGAACTACCAGAAAAAATAAAATCATCCAAATCCATTCATATTTTTTCAAAAGAACTTAAAAAATATTTGCTTGCATAATGATGTTCACCAAATTCTCAAATGAATATTATACTCCAATTTATTATTTATAGTACATAATTTTATGATGTAGTTTTTTGACTTCCTCATACCGGAACCCTGTTCTGTCTGGAAGCTGTATATTGAATGAATAAATATTTATATATTTTTTGTTTTGCATTTTATACGTGACTGACCGTACTATGAAGAGCATTATTTGCTAATAAATAGTGATAATATATCTACAAACCTGTAAACCACCGGAACATTAGCACACCAAATTCCGTTAGGATAATGGCCTATCAATTTCCTGAGGTTACTTTGAACGCTTTGAGGGACAGCATTCTCAGAGTTTTCCGAAAGCGGCGGCTTAGCTTTATCGGGATGATGAGAATGGTGCAGCCTTTTTCTGTGACTTTTAGCAGACGGTTTCGCATCGGTCAGTTTCGAATATCCAACGATTCCGTCGTTCTTCGGAACGTCGTTCGCAACCCTCAAATTTTCAAAAGGCCTGACGAGCATTGATGCTTGATTATCGTCATTCGAAAGTTTGTTCTGGTATTGGATATTGTTGTTTATCCTCTCATCTTTCTTAGGTGCAGGTAAGGTATTCAGAGAATTATCGGTTATAATTTTTTCAGGAGGTTTTGGTATGGTGTTTGGGAAATTATTGGTAACAATTTGTTTGGTGGATTGCTGAGTGGTATTTGTCTTATTAACTGAATAGAAAACCGGGGGTTTGCTGATCACAACAGGCCCGCTGTTGGATTGATAGGGAGATTGACCCGGGTAGTGGATCCTTGCTTTTTGGTCTTCAGGTGGTCGATGGTTTTGTTGTGATGGTTGTTTGTGGGGATCGAAAACTACGGTACGTCTGCTGTAATAAGAAAAGTAATATAATATTTCACAATGAATCTGCAGTATTTTTGCTATTGTTTCTCTAGCAAAATACAAAATTAGTGTTTTTTCTCTATATAAATTTTATTATCAAATTGAACCTTGAATTATTGAGTTCACTCCCACTTTAGAATCAATAAACAATACAGGAAATATTTAAAAAAATATAAAAATATTAAAATCCAATTTCGGAGCAAACTCTGTTTTAAGATTTTTTGTTGACAGATCGTTGAGCTGCCTTCTTTTATGATTTTTTTTTTATTACATTTTATTTATTCCTAATTCATTCAATGCTACATAAGTACAAAATGTATACATACTCTTTTCTTAAATATTATTTTTGAGGATATGAAATCATAATAGGGTATGTTTAAATTATTACTAAGTTTCTATAAAAGAATATCATGAACAGTCAAAAAGTTTCAAACTGGTATGAGACTGATCATGAACTTTATATTGATTACATATTTCATTGAATAATTTTTTTTCAGAATTACAAAGAAACAACAAACAGAAAAATAAAACAAAATATAGAAACAAAGAAAGAATCCATCGAATTTTATTTTCTCATTTGGAGAAAATATTTTTTATTTTGATTTTAAATCCATTGATATTTCTACAATCTTTTATATCTTCGGGTATTTCATTGAATTTTGAAAGTGCTTCATGACTGAACCTTTTCCGTCCAATTACAGAGTTTGCGGAATCAAGGTAACAAGTTATGTTGTCTCGTAAGGTGATTAATAAGATAATAAGATATGATACTTTCAGAGTATTCATTTCATAATGCTCATCCAAAGAAAATGTGTTTGTAATTGAATAAAGTTGATGTGTTAGAGTGTCAAATGGTAGACGATACAGTACTTTCAGAGCTTTCCTGTATAGAGCGGAAATTTTATTAAAATCATTTTTAGAACAAGATCCCCATATATTAATTAAATATTTGATTCTACTGAGAATGTGAGAATATAAAAATATATTTGATATTTTGGGATTCAATTTGGGACATCTTCTTTAGGCACCAATGATGGAAGATATTTTTTTAATTAGATTTTCAATATATATATCCCACTTCAATTTATCGTCAATACAAATGCCAAGATCCTATTGACATATCTCGAAAATTTCATTGGGGAATGTTTTTCATTAGTCATAAACGCTTATAAAATATAGTGCACTATTAACTTATAAATGGTCTTATGATTAGATTTTTTTATTTCAAAATGTTGAAAATTTTGATGGCGATTCAGTACTAGTGCTGAACTGCGTTCAAAATTGATATTAGGGCGACATTATAGGTTGAGATACCTGCAACTGTTTCAGTATCAAGATTTTTTCAAATAGAACAACAGTATATTTTCACTCACAAATACTTATTCAGGTAAAACTCAAGGTGGAAAGAAAGTCCACATTCCCAAGTGAATAGGGAACAAAATCCACTCCAAATCAACAAATGAATTGTACTCTGGATATAACATTTCATCAATTCAATTTATTGTACAATAGTTGACGATTAGAGTGAAAAAACTGTTTTCTGTGAATGTTCAAATTATTTACCCATAATATTGATCTTTTCTCTTAGGAACATTCTTTTTCTGGTAAGACACCAACTGCATAACATGGGATGACTTCTCAGACACAACAGGAAGAACTTCTGCCATTGGGCCAGAACCTCGTATCTGAAATGAATAAGTAGATAATATAATAATAATCTCTATTGCAATATGATCGGCTCAGGACACAGCAAATGTCAAGGGTGCATTAGAATAGATTTGAATCAACAAAAATTACTATAAGTTATTAGTGATAATGCACAATGTCACCATATATATGGCTCTGTTATTTTTTCTACATTTAGAATTATTTTCCTACATAGACAATGTCAGTACCTAGTACCAAAATAATTTTTACAATTATTGTTATCAAGAGATATGGTTTTAAGATATATTTTTTACACCAATAATTATATTCATGAATTCATTCAGAACAAAATATGATTATGTAGCAGAAATATATGGAAGATAGAGATTTGATAGAGAAATTAAAGTGTCTTCGGAATATTCTGTGAGTCGAAGTTTTGCAAATACATCAATTCATTTGATTGAATTTTTCAGATGTTTTTTGGGTATTTATCATTGTAATACACTCATAATTTCCCCATGACTTTATAGTAGCTTCAATATCTCCAATTTTCCTGGCAATTTTGCCACAGCTTTATGAATCTACTTTTTTTTTTTTTATTGAAGCGGATTATTTAGTGGAACCCGAGTCAAGGACCCATATTATTTCTCGAGAATAACTGGCTGTATTATTTGGCAGACTCGTAATGAAAGCGATAGTAGATGAAGTACATGGATTTCCAGCTGATAATATATCAAAGGGTCCATTGGAACTATCACAATTTTGATTCGCAAAATGTGCTCTTCTTATGCTTGGATTGTGAGAAAAATTTTCCAGCTGGTTTCGAAATCCGCTCTTCCTGCAGCAGTCTACTTTATTGTGGCCTCGACGACCAAAGGAATAAAAATATATTCAAAATTCACTTACAGATAATGTGTCTGGTTCATCTCTCACCTCGTTGACTTCTCTAATATTTACCATTTTCATCTCTTCTTCCAGAAGTCTTCCCTTAACAGACTCCAGAGTGAGTTGATGATCAGCAAGTGTCTTCAATGAGGTAATTATCGGCTCAAATCTTGATGGTAAAGTCAACAGTAAGTGGCATACGGCCTCCGATTCTTCGACTTTGGCCCCAGTAGATTTAAGCTCTCGAACAATTCTATAAAATTCCAAAAAATGACATTCTAGTGGCTGACCGTCTTTCAACTCCAATTTAAGCAGTTTTTTCATCAGATGATTCTGACTAGCAATCCTTTTTCTTTCAGAAAGAGACCTCAGCATATCCCAAATTTCCTTGGGAGTATTTTTGTATTCGAAATAGTCTGTTTGACTATCCGCTATCATCTGTACAGTCAAACTTCTGCAATTTCAGTATAACTACTTCTCTTCGGGCTTGAAGGCCGTCGTTCTTCGGAATTTCTTCCTGACGTTTCGCTAGCGCGAGTGGCCAGCTTCTTCAGAGGCTTATTCATCTCCGATGACAGTCATCGGAGATGAATAAGCCTCTGAAGAAGCTGGCCACTCGCGCTAGCGAAACGTCAGGAAGAAATTCCGAAGAACGACGGCCTTCAAGCCCGAAGAGAAGTAGTTATACTAATAACCTCGGCCGCGAAAGCCTCAACCATTTTGTTCTGCAATTTCGATCCTTTTCAACCTGGACATCTACTTCTGACGCCTTCTCCTTCTCAGTCTTCTCATCAACAGCAATACCAAACTTCGAGGAAACCTCTTCCAGGCTCAGAGTACAGATACAATCAATAAATTCTCTCTCCTCCAATACTTCCATTCTGGACTTCCAATTATGGCAGTTTGCACCGTCGAATATTGTACACTCATCATCAGCAGTATCAAACTTCGAGGAAACCTCTTCCAGGCTCAGAGTACAGATACAATCAATAAATTCTCTCTCCTCCAATACTTCCATTCTGGACTTCCAATTATGGCAGTTTGCACCGTCGAATATTGTATACTCATCATTAGCAGTACCAAACTTCGAGGAAACCTCTTCCAGGCTCAGAGTACAGATACAATCAATAAATTCTCTCTCCTCCAATACTTCCATTCTGGACTCTCAATTATAGCAGTGTGTACCATCGAATATTGTATACTATTCTTGGTAGTGGAATTTATGTTTATCAGTCAATAATCTATCAGTGACTCTGATAGTATACTTTTTAATCTAACATCAATATTGACAAGTCAATTAGTAAAAGATCTTGAATATTATAACAAAACAACTGTTTTTATCAAATACATATTGTTCAATGGTTCTTGCTACTTCAACAGTGTACTCTACAAACTTGTCAACAAAGTTTTATCTTCAGACAATAAAGTATGTATATTTCTCATTATTATTATTATGATAGTTTCAATTGAATTAGACGTCGATCTCACATGGAATGCAATTTGGAATAGTGTGAAGCATAAGCCACAGAGATTGTCCATGTTTGGAGGGATTGAATCAAATCATAGATATCTTTCGAGACCTTCCAACCCACATTTTGTGTAGTAGGACTAATATAACGCACTTTCTTCAAAATTCCTGGTGAGTTATAGAAAATCGATTTCTGAACTGCGTCGTCGTAAGTCGTTCAATAAGGCACGAAAGAACATGTATTTCTCTTGTTTTCATATGGTTCAACATCAAATATTGTTACGAAATCCTCTAGCGCCGCCACTGAGTCGAGCTATTGAATAGAAGACGCTTATTTGCATGACAATGGAGCCAGTCTATGTGAAGAGAGGCAGTTGGCTCTTAAAAAAATTCAAAGTATATTTGCTGAATCCGACAGTCACAGATATATGACTACATGTTCCAAATACTTTGATTTCAACTTTAATTGATTTGATTGAATTTTTCAGATGTTTTGAGGGTATTTGCCATTTGTTCGAATGGAACCCAATGAAAGAATGTAGGCTTTCAGGGCCGGTGTTAATACATCTACGGTTTTTGGGCTTGAGGGCCGTGTGCTGGAATTTAAACTTCCGGAACTTTCGGCTACATATGTGGCAGGAGTTTACTCGTAGTAAACTCACATAGAGGAGTTCAACTAAGACCACGCCGCTGAAGATGGCTACCGGAAGTCAAAATTCCAGCACACGGCCCTCAAGCCCGAAAAACCAAAGAGGTACCCAATGATTAAAAATCTGTGTTCCAATTTTAATATGCGCTTCATCTGAATTTTACACGGTCACAACTTTCTGAATGAAAGGGCGAGTCCACATTTTAAATACCGATTCATGATCAGCAACTCAAGATACACAGGTTGGTCCAAAAACTATTATCTAACATTAGCTTTCACTTTAGAAGATGGAGATTGGTTCACAGAAATGTTTCATACATAGATATTACATTATCGCTATGTAATAGAGCAAGAAATGCTTCACAGAGTATCATTAATTTATTTTTCAAAATGGAAACTAAGTTGGTATTGCATAAATCCACCCTCACATATATTTTCAATAGGTTTGCAGCCAGTCAAAGAAAGCACTGAAGCAGCAGTCTGTACCCTTATCCAGTGTCACTACAGAAAAAAGATTCAAGTAACAAGAGATGGAAATTGGCCAGCTTTCAAGATTATATATGTTCCTATTGAAAAGTATAGGTTGAACTTCTTGCGGCTTATAACTTAAAACTATTGTATACAGCCAGTGTGTGTGTGAGAGGGGTGGATTATACAATGATGATTCCTAATGATTGCATTCGAAATTGGGAATATTAAAAAAAACATCAAAACCAAAGGATATAGACTGTTCACATATTCTCCTCAGTATATTATTCATACCCACCCGAACTGTATCAGGAATTGAGCGTAGGAAATGCTCAAGGGAGTTGAACCCAAACTTGTGGTAAGGAATAGGTTCGCCAATGGTGTTTTTATAATCTTTATTCAACAGCTGAATGGTCACTGCCAGAGGCGTGGATGTCAAAAGACTAGTTATATACTTTTTGGTATTCTCCATAACCTGAAATAACAATCTAGAGATTTTCATGTTGACATTATAAAACATAACTTACTGATGATTGATTATGAATGTTATATCATGTAATAAATCACGTTCACATTTCACTCATTGTACAAATTAGCAAGAGATCAACTTCAGTCCCAATGTCACATAGTTTTCACTTGCTGCTACATGGAAGGAATCTACCAAGAGAATATAACAAAATTGAACGCCAGAATCAAGTGCAATTCAAATCAAAAATTAATTCAAACTTGTTCATCAGTTTCATCCATTGACCAATGGTTTCATCACGATCATAAAAGCAGAAAGAACAATATTTTTGTTTTTGCTTAACTCACTCGGTTAACGGTTAACTCAAAAACATGTGTTTATTTTATTCCATTATCCATGGACACCATGGAGCATGGAGTACAGCCACGGACCACGGAAGCCTAGAGCAGAGCACATATGTCACAGACTGAATAAACGAACTCAGCCTTTACGCACAGAACACCTTAATTACAGTTCTGTGCCTCAAGATTTATATTGTAATTTTTTAAATTTTTTACTGACATTAGGGCACAGAACACCAGGGCGTTCTCTGTGATAAGGGGATTATGATTTTGACGAATCTCGTTTGGCGACCCTGTCATAGAGAACAATCAAAAATTTTCCAAACAAAAACAATGACAACAAAACAGTCAGCTGTTGCTGTTGTCTGTTACATTTATTTCACTTGTGCATTTGGAACATTGAAATCATTTTCTACTGGTGCTGGTGATTGTTTAATATCGAATTAAATGATTAATGCATTCAGTCCTATCCGTAAGTCTTTATTCCTATCATTCAAATGATATGGTGTCTGTACTAGGCATAGAGTCACCTTGACCCTCATTGAAATGATACCTAGTTGTGGTGTAACAACCTTTCACCATTGAACTGCAAATATTACAGATATGTTCCAACTAAAAATAAAGCATTTCCATCGAGAAAACTCTTGTTTTTCATTAATTTTTTCATCAAATGTTCCTCAAATTCATTCACAATGTTTTATATATATGGAAATTTAGATGAACTATGGCACTAAGTATATTTATAAAAAGGTATAAGGATATCCTGCCAAGAAATGTTGCTAATTTTGGATTATTTGTGAAGAAGGTGGATTATAAGGTAATGTATATAGTTTTTAATAAATAAATAACTTGAGAGACTTTGGCTTTCAGGAATGTTTCCAAATTTTAGGAATAGATGAATCAAGTGACCAAGAACAGATAAGAGCTGCTTATCTCAGTCTCGTCAAAAGATACCATCCAGACAGTGGCACTGATGAGGCTAATGCTGAAAAATTCCAAGAGGTATGTAATAATGATAAATCTAATATGAAGTTTGCTCCCAGAGCTGTCTGCTGTTTCTGTCTAGTGGCGTGCTGTTATCAAGACACCAAGGCCTTTTGTAAAAAAATTTGGTCCTGTAGTTCTGCCATGGAAGCATAAATGATGACCTATCGTGCAATGTGGACAAGCTGCTGTATAAAATCTACAGGCAGTTTCACTCTGCAATCAGAAGTTCAAGGAATTTTACAGAAGGAATTTTACAGAGTCTGTTTCTCCAGAAACTGAACCCTTTGAAAAAAAGTTATTTTATACTCGCATATTTTCCTGCATAGAACACAAGCGTCATAATTTTTTTGTTTGGATGTTATTCCCATACAAAATCTGAAACAAAGGACATATTCTATTTTTTGCTATTAACCATCTTCCCAAGATATATAACGTAGAGTGAGAAAACGTCCGCATAATGAGATGGAGAATGTTTACATTTCTTATTTTGTATACCACGAGAGATGATTGGTTGAATTCAAATTGACGAACATCGAAAGGGAGCGGAAACTTGCGAAGCGGTCCGAGTATTTATTGCCAGTCCAGCATTCATGTTGTTTACATTGGTATTTGGTGGCAGTTATTGGGTGTTGTTGTGAGTTTAATGACTGTTCCAATTGATTTTCGAAGTTAGTTTTCATTTTCGTGTGCAAGAAGACGTTAAAATGACTCACAAATGCCTGATCTGCTAAAAATCGGGCAAGAAGAGTGGTGGTATATCATAACATCGGTAAGTAAACACAAAACATAGGCGTTTCATACATAATATTTCTGGGTAAAAGTTTGTTATCAGGACCTTGGCGAGTATTGAAATAAATGTAATTATGTCCTACCTACATATTTCAAGCAACTGAAGACGAATCTGGGTCAAAACATGAGCGCTCTTCCTTCAAAGGGGAGTTATAACCTTTCAGAGGTACGAAATGAGGCATAATCTACTTTATTTTTTACACAATATAACCACATTTTCTCGGAACACACGTTTTCAGTGGTTGGGTCTGCTCTACTTCTCATTTTACCCTCTTCGATCATTTTTCTTATAAATATTCCCATTCCTGACGGCAAAATTCAATTTGAAATTTCTGACAATTTTATTCAATAAAAATTAGCGTTTCTCCTGTCTATCAGGTTAAGTTGAAAACTTCACAAAACTGATCGAGTTTTTCATTGAGGGTATGTATATTTGCAGAAAAGATTATTGACGGGGGTGGAACGAGAGTAAAAGTCTGTTATTGCCACTTCAGACTTTTTAACAGTTAAAATGCGGTATACCTATTTAGAGCTGGACTCATTTCATAAGGCTGGGGTGTGGGTATAAGCTACTATTACCGAAATCAGGTGTAAAGTGGATCTGGTGCCTAAAATTATGTATTCTGGTCTTATCAACAGGCAAGAAAGGGTGGATTAAGCATCTTCTCATATACTTTACAGGTTATAACTTCCGAACCAAGGAAGAGTGCCAAGTTTTCACTTTCGATTTGTGTTCAGTTGGTCGTAATACGCGAGTTCTACCATTTTCTTTCAAATATAAGTAGATGTATGTGTAGAGCAGTTGAAAAAAAAATATATCACATTACATAACAATTGGCCGAAATTCAAAGTGAACATTTTTTTACCAATAACTAGTTAAATTAATTAGGAATTTGATTCTACTTCCGAGAAAAAAAAGCCGTAAAAATGATTCCTCGAACTAATTTATCTATTATTTCAGAATTCCAAACGATGTAAGAAGAAAGGTGTGGCTCGAAGCACTTGGCATCAGTAATGAATACTGGAAAATGGTCATAGGTATGTCTGTTCCAACCATTTCCAAACAGTGACTTCACAAGGAAATCACGGGTACGAATTATGAAAGTTACTGCAGTTCCTAAAAAAAATAAGTACGTATTTGCTACTCAAATAGAAAAAGTCGAAGTCACGCCTTTTTTGCACCAAAATAGCGATCGGAAACTTAGTTTCATTCATCAGGTGTGTGAATGATTCAACAATTTTGGCTATTTATAAAAAAAATGGCGGCCATAGAACATATTCACTGTTTCGGCTAGAGTTGGATAATTACAGTTACTGAATATACATACATATTCTACTTGAACTATATGACACAACCGATTAATAAGAACTTCACTATTGAAATTGCTTTTTATTTCATGCACTTTCTGTATAAAAAATCTTGCAATTCATTAGTTGTAAGTTGTTAAATTAAATTGAATAGTGTTATGTTAGGTATGCACTCTGTAAATGAAACGATATCATTTGCTGCAGTATTTCATTGCTTCAAACATATTCGAATACAAGTAGGTAGTTTGTAATATATAGTTTTCAAAACGGAACTTGAGTACCCTATATGAACTGGTCAGGATTCTAAGGCCGAATAGGAATCACTGGCGGCCGAACTATTGCAGACACTTAACTGGAATTTGTTTGTGTGGCAATATTTCAATATTTAGATATTATTTAAACATAGCTTTTTATGTATTATTCTTGAAAATGCAGCTAATCATAGGTGCGGTTGGAAGTTTCCGTTTATGATAATTCATACCTATAAGTTTCACCGTATTACCAAACTGAACTCACTCAAACTTTATTTATGTTTTACCAACAAAATCGACATCATTAGGAGAACTTGGCTGGCCAAACGGCCGTCAGTTTTTTTTGTTCGGTGTTGGAGTGAGTTTAGAAAGAGTTTCTGCCCTTTTCCATTTCATATTACCAAGTTACATAATATTTTCATGCATAATCTTTTATGAATATCATCATGTTGGTATTCTTCTGTTTTTCAGATGCTGTGGGACAAAGTACCAAGCCGAAAAATTTCAGATCATTGAAGGAACAGCAGATGAGGAAACGAATCTAAACACCTAATATATGAATGGAGTGTTTATTTTCACTTTTTGTTTTGTTTCAATACTTTGTTGAATTATATTTCATTTCACCATATGCTTTCTTCATTTCTAGAGGTTGGAAACTAATAAATAGAAAAATGTAAAGCAATATCTACGAAATCACTCGTAGTCGACCCGCCCTTAGCTTCCCAAATTAGTATCTTCGGAAGAGGGGCATCAGTTTTTTCTTCTAAAAATGGCAACTTGGGTGTGCGTCGAGTGGGAGTGATATCAGTTTGGTGTTTCGGTGATTGATAATTGTCAAAAATATGTTAAACTAGATATCACAATAAAGAAGTCTAGTAGAGGATTCAAGCTGAATTCCTAATAACTAGTCCAAAATAATTTCACAAAGAAAACGAAATTAGATTATCTGATTATGCAATATTCAAATTTACATAGGAAATGTTGATGTGAGCACTCATAGATAAAAAATAAGTTTTTAGCAAAGAAGTTCAAAACATCTATTGCACTGACAATCCCATAGGGGAAGACAATAAGACATCTATCAGTGATTGCACATGAATATTACATTTTAGAATGCCTTTGAGATCGACTCAGTTCTTTTACGTTTTACTTTTACTGCCTGGTGTTTGCTGGGTAAAATTGAATACATATTTCACAATAAGAATTCATCATGAAACGAAAAAACTGTGATCAATTGAATAAACAGGTTTGGAGTTGGAGATAGACATTTTCATTTGTATTCATTGATTAATTAATTTTTGCCGAATTCTACCTCTAACCTCTAATGAACTATAGAAAAAAGTAGCTCCCTACTTATTTATTCAATTCAGAAGTTTTCGTACTAAATGTTTTTGTCTATTTCTATTCGAAAAAATTGACTTGTTTTATTCACAAATTTCTGGAAAATTATCAAGCAGATCAGTCATAATGAACTGATGCATTTATCATTTTCATGAGCATATTTTACCATTTTTATGATTCAGCCACATGTATATTTGATTTCCTGTATCATTTCTTCCTCCAAATGTCTTTGTTTCTATTTCAATTATGCTGTTAGTATTTAATAAAGTTTATTGTCGTTCCTCTGAGGGTTTGTTCCAGCACATGTTGTTACCGGTTACGAACCGATTCTAACCGTTCATAATCAACGCTATAATTGGTTCACTTAATTTTACTGATCTAACCTGAAAAGCAAGTTGAAAAAAGAGTAATGGCTTTCGAACACATTAGCCAAAAATATTTTTTGTGGCGATTGAAATTTAAAAACATTTGCACCCAATTTCATTTAAAGTGTCCGCCGCCCATGGCTCTTGTTTACAAATACAGCACCGCGCCCCTCTACCGCAATTATGTTTATTCTCTGGACACACAATCTCCATGTTGTGGGTATTGCCGTTATCCATCTTGAGGGGATGGTTAATCTAAGATTTTTTGTGTAATAATATGAAAAAGATTATAGTCTCAAAAAAGGTTTAATTGAGGTATAAAGGGCATCTGATATATAAAAATGGCGTGTCTTATATGTTTTTCAAAGTAGGTAATATACCCTTCTTCTGAAGGGCCATATAACTTCCAAGCCAAGCAAGAGATCTGCATATTGACTTCAAATTCGTGTTCAAGACAAGAGTAGGAAATCAACTTTTCCCAAAATGTGTGGATTGTGATAATAATAATAAACGTCGTTATTCACAATTGATGAAGAGGCAGTGTCACTTCACAGTGTTTTCAAGTGATAACATACTTCTACCAATTTATCTGCCTATCACAAGTTTGAAGTCAAAATGCAGGTTTCTCTTCCAAAGTGAATGGACCATCAGAAATCAGAAGAACATATTTCACCTATTTTGCAAAATATTATGGAAACTTACCACTAATTGTAAATATTTTGATTCCTAATACCCGAACCTTATTTCTATTTTTCCAAAATTATTGGCTTAATGTTCTTAATGTCGTTTTCGCATTAATTCAAGAAAATTTAAATGAATGGGGTACCATTTTAGAAATATTTTTTTGTACCTTCTCACATGTTCACTCAACCCCACTTTCCATCTGGAATTTTTAATTTTTTCTCGCAAGGGGATTGAATGCATGTCTTGAAGAATACGTCCAAAATGTGCCCCCTCACAATCAAAGTCTACGTGCCCGAGTATTTTCGCTTTGAATTACAAACAAAAGAGATGCGTTTTTTTGCCATAGTAGTATTTCACAATGACCAATAAGTTTTGGTGATCCTTCATGTAAATATGAACTTGTGTTTCAGGGCTTCAGATCATTCATAACAGATTAAATGCTAATGAATTATGGTTTGTACTGAATCCACTCAAAATATCAACTATTATATCATTTCAGATAGACGCCGCTTTTCGAAACTTAATGAATAAAAAATCAAAAGAACGATGGGACGTAGAAGAAGGGGTCATCGTTGATCACCCGGACATAAGGGTGAGTTTAGCATTTCATTTTTCATCGCCTTGTATCAAAAAGTTTTAGTTAGGGGCCGTTCATAAAATACGTCACACTAAAATCAGCTTTTTTGACCCCCTCCCCCCCCATTGTCACGCTGTGTCACACTTTTTGTGACCCCCCCTAGAAATATTTCGTCACAAAAACTAAGACCCCCCCCCCTGCTGAGTATGATGAATTCTAAATGATAGTAAACAAATTCTGAAAATTAAAAATATTTATTTAGCAACAATTTCAATATGGATGGCCACAAATGATATACATATTTTACATAATCAGAAGATTCAATGCTCAATAACACAATGAAACAGTAAAAAATCGCTTTATTTTGTTTCATTTGTATAGTGAAATACAGTGAACTGTAACAAGATTAATTCGCATTCTCAATTGAAAATTCATTCGCAAAGATGGAGTCACTACTGATTTGATTGAAAAATCTGACGAGTTTAGGAATTCCTTTGAAGATGTCGCACATGTAGATTTCTACCAAAATCTACTGAAGATTTCTTTAATACCAAAATTTTTCAATTTTCGTCAGAAATCTACTAAAAAAGTAGATTTCTACCGAAAGTGGTCACGCTGGCTAGCGCTCATGTCAAAAAATAATAAACGGCGAACGTCACGTTGCCATATACCCCCCGCCCCCCCTTGTCACATCTTGTCACACTCAGCCAGACCCCTCCCCTCCCCTTGTATGCGAACGTATTTTATGAACGGCCCCTTATGAATGTCCATATCATTAATTACCTGTCACTTTCTAGCACCCTTGTCGAAAAGTGATGGATCAGTTTCATGTTTTTCATTTTTGAATTAATTGATAGAGATCTTGAAATTAGTATATACAGTGTAGCCCACCACATTCGCCTCGGTATTTCTGCGAGAAATGAAGAGAGTTCGGGAAAAATTTTTTAGCACAGTCATATGTGGGTTCATGAGGAGCATATTCCAATATTATTTTAAAATATATGGGGTGACCCACAAAAAAATTACATACCAAAGTTATATTTTTTCTTATGGAACACCCTATATTTTTTCATATTTTTCGATACTAGAGACAAAATTGAGGTGAGTTACTATTATATTTCCTATACCTAAAACTAACCGTTTATGAGAAATTCAAAAATACAGACCATAATTTAAAAATTGTTTCCACCCTGTAACGTGTAACAAGATGCTCGTGATTAAATGTAACCCTAATATAAGGCGTTTTCTGGCGCTCTTGTATTTAAAACGTATTCGTCGCTCCATCTCTCTCTTACTACTTGGCTAGCCGTAAGTGAGAATACGTTTCAAATACATGAGCGCCAGAAAACACCTAGGGTTTCGAAGGAAATCTAATTATGCGTCAAATTACGCCACTAAATACGGGGTGTTCCATTCAACTTTAAGAACTTATTTAATTGAATGTGTGTCCAAATTTTGGGTCAATTTTTTTCACCACTCTGTATAATATTGCATTAAGAATTGCATGTAGTCGTTAACTTCAACCTTTGAGCTAAGAAGCAGTACATTTAATCACGAGCATCTTGTTACACGTTACAGGGTGGAAACAATTTTTAAATTATTGTCTGTATTTTTAAATTTCTCAAAATTTCTCAGAAACGGTTAGTTTTAGGTAAAGGAAATATAATAGTAACTCACCTTTATTTTGTCTCTAGTATCGAAAAATATAAAAAAATATGGGGTGTTCCATAAGAAAAAATATAACTTTGGTATGTAGGTAATTTTTTTGTGGGTCACCCTATATATTTCAAAATAATATTGGAATATGCTCCTCATGAACCCACCTATGACTGTGCTAAAAAATTTTCCCTAACTCTCTTCATCTCTCGTAGAAATACCGAGGCGAATGTGGTGGGCCACCCTGTATAACTGTAGTCAGGTCATCTAGGGGCACCACAGACTACAGAAACAAGTTTAGATAGAAACCAGCATACTTTTATGAATAAAATAAAACTATTGCGTGAATTAATGTAGCAGTTGTTAACCTCAACCATTGTTTATAGAGAGGATAGTTGTAGGAATGGATACTAGAGATAGATGGCATTAGGGATTTTGTTTCCAAGTCGTGCCGAATACATGATGCTATTGGATGGCAATCAATTCAGAAACAGAAGTGGACTTTTGTGTCAAAGTCATAGATCATTCATGTTTCGAAGATTATTTCAATTAATTGATGCCTAAACTATCATATAAATCTATACAACTATATTTTGAAGCTTAATTATATTCCTTTCAACATCTCAGTTAAACTGACAGACCGAACTCGGCACCTATTTTTCCCTTCAGAGAAGCAAACTTTGTCATACATTGTAGAGTAAACGAAATTATCGACATTATATTGTAGGTGGCATAACAAAAACGCTTCAAATCCTTTTTACACAGACATTGACTAACGATCTTATTTATAAACCAAGATGAATAAAAACTGGTGCGTTGACCGATATGCTTCTGTTCAGCCAATTCCTCTCGACCTGAGAAATCGAAGAGTAAACTTACATGTTTTGACGGTAGTTGGTGTTGAGGTGGTGATACAAATGCGATTTTCTAAGGGTATATTTTCATTGAGGCGGCAGCTTACGAGTGATTTTCGATACCGGCGTTCTCATTGGATAAACTCTTGCGGGATCTTTCGTTCGCCAATAGAATTATCAGTATACAAAATACTTAATGTCAAGTTCGTCTAATAAAAAGCTATTGATTTTCTTGAAATGTCTGACAGTTCGATTTGAATTTGAATGCATTTGGAAGTTCCTTTAATATTCAAAATCTTGTACCTTTTCACGTTTTTCTTGTTCATATTCTTTTCAAGTGTTTATCGTTGCTGTTCTTGTATTTGTTTGATTTTATAGTGATAGTTAGATTTATCATGAACCGATTTACAAAGCTCAAAATAAAACGCTCGTGTAATATAGGTATTACTTATCCCTTATATCATCGGCTCGTAATCACCTTAAAATTGCATTTTTCAACACTATAAAGAAAAAAGTACTAACCTATCTTCAGTTCCTCAGAAAGTAGAAAGATAAGATATCAATACTTCCAGTTTCACTCACAACTGCTGTTTCGGATGATATAAAATCACAATCACTGAGTTTTTGATTTATTTTTCATCAAATTGAGAGAAAAAGGAATACCTAATAATCAGTCAAAATGTGATGACTACATAATTTCTAGCATTTCGCGGGAAAGCAAGAAATTGCATGCAAAACATGAGACCATGAAATGAATATAACCTATAAATCTATAAATAATCGAATGGCCGTCGAGCAGACGGATATTATGACATCACAGATTGAATAAAATCACGTAAGGTGCGCCTCTGCTGGCAAACTCTCGAAGGCATCTCTTCAGATAAAATTGATCAAAATCAAGATAGCGAAAAGTCGAGAAAATTTGCTTTCAATCTATTAGGCATTAGTCAACACACCAGGGTTTTTATTCATCTTGTTATGAACGATGCCTTACAACCATTGTTTATAGAGATATACTTGGTCAATGTTTGTGTTTAAACGATTTGATGCGTTTTTGTTAAGCAATCTACAGATAATGTCGACATTTTCTTTTACTCGACAATGCACGACAAAGTTTCATACTCCGAAGGGAGAAAATGTGGAAAGTTCTACATCTCTGGTTTTTCAGGCTTGAGGGCCGTGTAGTGGAATTTTGACTTCCGGAGCTTTCGGCTACATCTGCGGCAGCCATCTTCAGCGGCAGCCATCTTCAGCGGCGTGGTCTTAGTTGAACTCCTCTATGTGAGTTTACTACGACTGAAAGTGGAAAGTTCTGTCTGCCAGTTTGACTCAAATCAAGAGAAAGATAATTGAGCTTCATAATAGAGTTGACGATAGAAATTTATGGAGGAAATGAAAGTTTAGACATTATAATAATCTTCAAAACATGTATCTATCCCTTCAAATGATATTTCCATATGGCTGACTAAGAATATCTCTATAAACAATGATACAACAAAATTGAATGGATTAGAGAAATATACAAAATAAAAATGCAGAATTCTGTATTATCGACGACTTAAAGGCAGATTTTCCTTACTTGATTCGACTGATACAAACTAATCAATCATAAAAATCTACCATCCACCATTATTATAACATATCTTATGTGCCAAAAGCATTTTTTTTTTCGGAATATATCTAATTCGACTTGCGATGTGTGGCGCAGTTTAAAATAATGAATCATTTTCTTCAGCTTACCTGAGAATTTAATCAAAATGAGAATGCGAAGATTACAATTCCTCTTTCAGTAAGTACATGGCCATGTGAAATCCAAAAAAATTTTCTTTGCACATCAAATATGAATTGAAAATGTTGGAGGGATCTTCTGTAGTTTGGGGGTTCGAATCACTCGATCTGTACATGGAAAATCAGTGAGTTATTTACAGAGAAACATGACTTTTTCGCTCATTTTATGTGGAAACATATCCAAATGGAAAATAGCTCATACCTCACATAAAACTATTTTGTCGGAATTAATTCAGAGTTATGCTTCACAGTATTCTCTGGATTCATACAGCAGTCGTAACTCGGAAGTCGGAATTCGCAAGTCGTAAGAAATAAGTCTGAAGAAGTTCAGTCAATGACTTTCGATAAGATCGTTCATGTAGCTATCGTAAGTCGGAGTTCGTAAGGAAAGTTGACCAAGTTTCAAACCTTATGAGTTACGACTTACGAATTTTGGAACTGCGCATGCGTTATCCAGTACGGATTGTATTGTCGAATGTCGTGTATCGTGATTGGTTGTTCAAAAATATGACCTCGCCAGACGCCAGAGTGACTGCGTCAACTCGTCCAATTAGGTAAGCTTGTCTTACGATTAGACTGTTCTTAAGATTGCTGCATGAATGGTGTATATTTTGTTACGAATTGAGACTTACGATTACCGACTTTCGAGATACGATTGCTGCATAAATAGCATTGCATGTCAGATAAACGTCCAGGTTAGTTGACACCATGTTATAAAAGTCTGCGTTTCTATATTCTGTGATGGCCACATTTTATCATATTAGTCCGAATAAAAAAGTAGTAGTTTCAAAAACATTATCATTCATATGCAATTTGTTTTAAATTGAACCCCACTCAACAAAATAGAACGAAAAGTATGTACCTAGCTTTTCTCTTTTAGTATAACTACTTTTCTTCGGGCTTGAAGGCCGTCGTTTTTTGGAATTTCTTCCTAACGTTTCGCTAGCGCGAGAGGCTAGCTTCTTGACTATTATTCTGATGACTGAACATTTCGACTTCGTAAGGCGTATTTATATTGATACAGGTAGTCTGGAGTGTTAATTACTTTTGTCGGGTTCGGGGAATAATCATCATCCTTAGTTGCCGCACTAACTGCCGTGATTTCATTAGTTATTCTTGATTTACTCAGAATGGGATTCCAAATTCTGTTCAGACTAAACGCTTCTTCTTTTCTGTTGAAATTGTCCGTATGTTTTTGGATCTCTATCGCCTCCCGTACCAGTCGGCTACGGATCCATAAATAACCCTAAAATTTCAAATGGAAAGTCGAGTGATACATCATATAAAAGGGCACAACATTATTTTTTATTGATACCCTATTTAGCAAAATTTGCTTGAAAAATTGATGCCAACAAAAAAAGTCGAGAACATTAAATCAATAATTTTAGTAATGATGAAAAATAGAAATTATTATTGGGTATTAGGAATCAGAAGTCGTAGAAAGCAAACTTAACAAGTCTGGGACTTTCTGCTTCAAATTCAAAATAAAGGAGAGAAGCTTGGTGCGCACTTTTCGATGGACCACTCTGTATAAAAACTGAAATGGATAGTAGAACTCTGACACTCGACACAATATTTTTAAACTTTTTCCGTTGCCAGTTCTGTCGATGATTAATCTGACATTATTTTATTAATATTCAAGCACACAGCTCCACAACATCGTCAGTATCTGAGCTATGACGGAGTAGGTTCCGGAAATCCATCTCAAAGACAAAAGCAATACTCCAAAATTCGAGCCATGCAAGCGGCCGAGAACGTGTATAACCATCGCGTAGCCAAAGCCACGGCGGACGAGAAGTCTTTGTTCGATAAAAATAGGATACACGAGAGTTGGGAGAAAGTTCCGCTGAAACACAAAATCAAAACAAAGTAAGCCAGTAAAAGTGACAAGGTAATGAAACATATAGGAAAAATTACTGACCGCACATAATATTCCGAACCGTGTATTGAAAAACAATCAAAATCAAATCACAGAAGATATAGATACTCAGTTTCCTCCTGAATAACCACAAAGCTTTTTATTTCAATAATTAACACACTAGTTTCCAATAATTGTACGTTACCGTTTCATTGCCATTTTTTCTAGGAGAGGCTAGTCTTTTTTTGTCTAAAATTCCGCTAATATTTCAGTAAGTAATCCAAATGTTGATATTTGCAGCAATCCTCGTGAAAGGCAACGGAAATTTTTGAAAAAGAATTGACATACTGAATCCATTTATTCAAACTGAAGAATCTGAATTGTGAAAGATTTCAACTTCTACGTGGGTGAATGACAGCAATATTGGCATATGTGGAACCGTCATTAAATTCGTTTACGTGCTACTCCTACTTTAAACACAAAATGTTGTGAAATTAATCTTTCAGACAAAAATTTTTCCATCGTTAAATGAAATCATATTGAAATTTCTCTCTCATATAGCTCACCTCGGTTTTCAACCCCGGTAAGCTATTGACGTTTCAAGCTAAGCAACACGCCCTCTGGTGAAAAGTTTCAACTAATGTCAAAGTATTGCCAAAGTGGTGCTTATTAGCTGGGCATTGGTCAAAATGGCGCTGCGATATTGAATTGAATTTTTGTAATATGAATAAAATTATTACTAATGTTCATCAAAAACAATTCATGCTTAAATATTCTAAATGAACAATTTGTTCAGGCCAGCCTAAACTCACCTGAACTGTAGGTTTACGGGCTAACACCTATCAGAAAACAACTACTCCCCTGGCTAATACCACGGAGGGCATTGCCATATGCCAAGAGCATAAGCAGGAATTTCTTCTGTGAAGAATCATGCGTTAACACCTGTTGGATGTAATCTAGTGCCCTTCGTGGTATTCGCCAGGGAAGTAGTTGTCTTCTGGTAGGTGTTAATCCGTCAACCTGCAGTGTAGGTGAGTTGAGGCTGGCCTGAACAAATTGTTCAATTAGAATATTTGATTTAAAGCCAGTCTTCAAGCATACCCGTGAATATTTGTGAAATTCATGGTTAAGTTTCCCATTTAAAGTAAAAAAACACTGTGGAATTTTCTTGAATGCGAAGCTGCAATCTCAATTTGAAATCTCAATATATATCTTGAGAGAGAAACGATTCACTTTCTGCCTCGGCATGTAATATACTACAACACAAAGGAATATAGTGTACTCATAGAAAAATGAAAAAAACAATGTTAGTACTTTCTCTAATTGAAAAGGAATATTGGATCATTGAAAATCACGAGGAAAAATGTAGGGGTAGTAGTGGCAAAGGGGACGCCACACAACTCTCATTTTATATCTACTCCAACATCTCATAGCCATTCACCGAGTCTTCTCTGAAAGTCTGTCTTAAAGTGATTTTTTGCAGATATGGATTCGACCGCTTAGTCGAGGATCTTATTCAAGAATCTATTTCGAAGGGTGAATTCAATAATTTGAAGAACAGTGGTAAACCATTGCCATCATACCAAAATAGAAATCCATA
Organism: Zygogramma bicolorata; assembly: GCA_032362365.1. Lineage (NCBI taxonomy): Eukaryota > Metazoa > Arthropoda > Insecta > Coleoptera > Chrysomelidae > Zygogramma > Zygogramma bicolorata. The sequence continues at coordinate 90,500 of JAVJAQ010005778.1, forward strand.
TGTCGATTTCGTAACTCATAAAATAAATGAGGTGAGTTGTAAGCTATTGTATAGTGAAACACGTGTAGCTTTTTTATTAACGTCAACTTTTCTAGTGAGAATCACACAAAAGGGTTAATCTTTCAATAACTTTATTTATTTCTATGATTTGTCTACAACGGACAGCCTTCAGACACTGCGTATATTATTATACAGGGTGTTAGTGTATAAGTGCGGCAAACTTCAAGGGGTAATTCTGCTTGAAAAAATAATGACACCCACCAAATTTCATTTGCATATCCCGACCGGTTTCAGAGCAATACATAAATAGTCAGATTTTTGTTGAGCAACCTGTCATTATTTTTGCATGCAAAATTATCGGGAGTAATTACACAAGTGCTTCAAAATTACTAATAATTTTCCATGAAAGCATGTTATCTAAAAACTGCACGAGTTTTATTTTCATATTTTGTAGAAAGAGCCCGACTCCGAAGGAGGAGTGCTCTTTTAGCAAAATATGAAAATAACCGAATGCAGTTTTTTTACTGACAACATGCTTGAATGGAAAATTATCAGGTTTATTTTGATGCACGAGTGTAATTCGGTAAAATATTTCCGGAGTTAAAACAACGACGTTTAGAATTCAGTATTTATATACAGATACACGGACCGAGCGGGTATTTTTCGATATCTACCGGGTATTTACCAGCCCGAAAATGTCCCGCCGGGAATTTATCGCTGTAATTGATCGAAAATGTCCCGCTTCTTATGGGATTTTTAACATACGATGGAAATATTCGCCTGAAGTTTTTTATTTATTTTTATTTTTACTTATTCACTAACTGTCATAACTTGCGTACCTTATAAATTTTCGATATGAATTGCGTAAAAAATATAATTCATTTTATGCTTACTAGCTGACCTGTATCCACTTCGATGGGCAATAATTATTTTCGTGATTCAATTATATTGTACCCACACAACACATGGACATCCAGTGGATATCTAATGGATATTCATTAAGGATATTTTGGACATCCGATGGACGTACAGTTTTTATCCAAAGGATATTCAATGGACGTCCAATGGACATTCTTAGGCCACCAACCTGTTCGTCCATAAAATATCCTTCATGGACATCCATGAGATATCCATTATGGACATCCATAAGATTTCCTTCATGGATACCCATAAGATATCCATCATGGATATCTACAAGATATACTTTATGGACATCCATGAGATATCCATCAAGAACGTCCATAAGATATCGTTCATAATTCTACATAATTATTTGTGCAATTCGTTACAGACAAACCAACCTAGCTTGAGATGTGAAAAAGTGCTGCACACTTCTTGAACAACGGATTATAGTCAGTAATATATCCTGTGATAAGGCACTCAACGTGACCGTATGTGCAATTTAAAATGTTCTGCTAGATTGGTTTCGCTGTATTCAAAAAATTTAGACAAACTAAGGTAAACTGGATAGTGGTAGACGTACGATAAAAAAAACTATTGTCGTTAATAATAATTTTTAATTTTTTCATTACTTTTCAAACAAAATACTTGATATAGTTTAAATTTGAAAAATAGTTTGCCAAGAGTTCTCAACAGAAAAGTTATTGATGAATTTAAATAGTTCTCAATTTGAATAACAAATGAATATAGTATATACTCAACAATTCACTTGCTTCCTTCCAAAAGTTCACGTACACGGTAAATGCTAATGATCACAGTTCACAATTATTAACTATAACACACCACTATTTTTCGTTTCTTCATAAACACAATTATTGCACAATGCACACCACAACGCTTCAACTCAGTTCAACATAATTTTTTTCAAACCGACCCAACACTCAACGACTCTCAAAATTACGACATTTGACAGACGCCACAGACGGTTGCACGTCAGGAAACCGAGTCAAGATGAGTTCACAATGCAGCGCTTTTGCATTTCGCGTCACGTCTTCTGAGGTGACGCTATATTCAAATATTATTTAAAAGGATAAAAAGTTAAATATATCAACTTTTTTGCTGGAATGTCCATGTAAAAGGCCCAATCACTTTGCCAATTCATAGGGTGCCACGGCGGAAGAAACATTAATTATTTGTACAATAAATGTACGAAATGGATGTCCATAAGATATCCTTCATGGATATCCATCGTGGATATCCGAAAGGATATCCATCGTGGATATCCGAAAGGATATCCATCGTGGATATCCGAAAGGATATCCATTTTGTACATCGTATGGATATTTTTTACTTGGAATACTTTGGATATCCAAAATTTGGATATCCTATGGATATCGAAAATTGGTCCAAGGCTATTCCGACATGAATTGGACATAAACTGGACGTCCATAGGATATCGGGTGCTGTATGGGTATAGTTCTTAGTACTAAATTTCATCAGGTTTCTCACAGCTCTGCTTTCTGGGCGCATTCAAAAGATCGTTTGAAAGAAGTGGAAAATGTTATAAACCTCTCTTTTCACCTCGTTAGACAATGAATATCAATAAATTACGAATCACGACTTACATTAATTCTGTTGAAGAATATTTGAAATAGATTGAATTATATTGTTCCATACAAATAGTTTTTCACACCCTTAGGGGTGGATTTTCGGAAAACCCGTCCTTATCGGATTCCTACGTCATACTAAGAACGCACCCCCCAAGTTTCAGGTCTCTACAATCAGTGGTTTGGGCGGTGAGTTCATTATTCCCTAAAATAACTTTCTATCCCTTTTCAACCCCATCAGTCTTTATGTAAAATTTGAAGTAGATTGGACCAAGGAGTTACGTTGTCCCATACAAATTTGGCGTCCGTTTTTCACTTTCTTGGAAGTGGAATTTCCGAAAACACTGTAAAACTATGTCCGTCTCCTAGTTCTAAGCTACCTCCCCACCATTTTAGTCAAATCGGTTCAGCCGTTCTTGAGTTATGAATAGTGTAACTGACACGGCTTTCTTTTATTCATTTATATATAGATAGATATCTATTTCATAATGCACTGATAGTTTGTAGCCTGTCTTTACAACCTGTGTGTTCATGCAGAAGAATAAAAGTTTTGCGAGAGAATAATAATTAAACTACTATACAGAAACGAATCACAGTGGGTTTATACAGCAAATAAGATAAAATAAGGAATAGCATAAGAAATAAGATAAAAATAGACCTGTTTATACAGGTAATTTAGGATTAAGAATTAACCAATGAAATCACGGGTTTGTTGACAACCATGTTCGTGTCTACTGTCATTGTCAACTTCATTCTTTAATTATTTTTCTGTGCTTTCAAACTTTTAAACAATTTGAAACAGCCATTTCAACTGCCCCGTGTCGTGTCTTTTAGCATATAGTAGTAAATTCTGATACACCCCATTTTTCCTCTGTATCTGATTCATGGGCCGCACTTTGAATCTCCTTTTGGATCTGAACAGTTTCTTCCTCATCAACATAATGGCCGCAGATGAGAGCATAACGAACATACCAATCATCATTGTACTTCTGTCCATTTTTTAAAAAACGAAAATTCAAACTTTAAGTTTAGGTTAGTATAAACAAACCAAGACAACTGTCACAAATGCTTAGATTAGGTTAGGAGTGAACGTTTGGAATTTGGAAACAACAGCATAAAACACTTTTGTCCGCACATGCGCATTTCCGTTTTCGGAATAAAATAAGACAAGAGTGAAAAATGAGTCTACTCTTATTTTAGTCCTTATTTCTTATTTTATTTCAGTGCATGTATAAACGTTCCCATTGAATAGCGTATGTTCAACTTTCTTATCTTATTCCTTATTTTATCTTATTTGCTGTATAAACCCACTGTCAGTAACCTAACACATTTGTCCCAAAAATTTTTTACCGTGATTGAACTCTGGCACTTTCATCGACCTTGAGAAATCTGACATATACTGAAAACAGGAAACTACACTGAGAAAATTCAAGTGACATGCGCTCGGACATGCGTCAAATTAATTAGCTGTCTTCATCTGACTCACTGAAGCAGATGCAATAGAATATTCTAGTACGCTCTCATTGGTGCACTTTGGGAAGGCGTGGCTTTTACCGAATTTATCATTGGATCAGCTTCTGTAGTTTAATTATTCTGTGGTATTGTTGAGAAGTCAAACAATTAATCATTAGTTAATCACAAAATTTTATTAGAAATCCTATACAACTATGGTATTAGAGGTCATATATATAGCTCATTTCAAAATTATTTTCAAACTCGTATACAATATGTAACAATAAACAATTGCAAAAGTGATGAAAAACCATCAACAATGGGATTTCCACAAGGTTCAGTTTTAGCACCAATTCTTTTTGTAATTTATGTTGACAGTATTAAAACATTGAATTCATTTAGAAAACATTATTCTTTTGCAGACGACATTGCTATATTTTATTCTGGAAAGAATATTACAATTTTGGAAAATAATGTGACTAGTGATATAAAAATTATTGAAGAATGGATAAATAACATAAACCTAATCATTAATTAATACAAAAATGTCTATATAATTTTCAACCAAAAAAATTTGATTGATATTGAACTAAATATAAAAATAAATGTTAAACCTATCACTGAAATTCAAAGTCATAAATATTTGGGCCTTATCATTGACAATAAATTTAATTTTAAAATTCATATAAATAAAATGAAAAAATGTAAAATTCCGTTTTTGATATATAATTCTTACATACTTTCTCACATCAGATATTTAATCACGATTTGGTACTCTTGTAATCAAATACAAAAAAATTCTGTATATTGTTTAATGAATGAAGCAAAAAAAGGTAATATTCAAAAAACCTTGGGACAGTCCATCTTCAGAGTTGTATAAATTGGCCAATAATATGACTTCAAACTGCTTAATTAAATTAGGAAAAGCCAAATTAATCTACAAATTAACAAAAAATATCCAAAAAACTAACATTCCGTTCCTGTAAAAATCATGTATTCATAGTTATAATACCAGAAATTTCAATAATTTTCATCTGAACAATGTACATTCCAATAAAGGAAAAAATTATACTATCGCAAGCTCAATTGAAATATTCAATATATTACCAGAAGAAATAAAATCCTCTAGGTCTCTTCATATCTTCTTGAGAAAACAACAACAATTTATGGTGGTACGATGATGTTCACCGAATGATCTGATAGTATCAATCACATCAAAATATAGTTATTGTCTGAAGATTTGCATCTTATTGACAAAGTCCAAGAAATACAAATGTAGATATAAAATAGTATTAAAAATGTATGTATAAAACACTATAATGTAAAATAACAGTCGTAAATAATAAATTAATAAAGATCATTTTCAAAAAGATTCACTAAAATATTCCTTTAAACTATAGTAGGGTCTGTCAACAAGTAGGTGTTTTACCGCCTTTTTGAAATTGATGTTGCTCAGAGTTGCAGGTCTTATTTCTAATGGTAAGAGGCAGTTCATAAAATACGTTCGCATACAAGGGGGGGGAGGGGTCTGGCTGAGTGTGACAAAATGCGACAAGGGGGGACGGGGGGTATACGGCAACGTGACGTTCGCCGTTTATTATTTTTTGACATGAGCGCTAGAAGCCAGCGTGACCACTTTTGGTAGAAATCTACTTTTTTAGTAGATTTCTGACGAAAATTGAAAAATTTTGGTATGAAAGAAATCTTCAGTAGATTTTGGTAGAAATCTACATGTGCGTCATCTTCTAACGAATTCCTAAACTCGTCAGATTTTTAAATCAAATCTATAGTGACTCCATCTTTGCGAATGAATTTTCAATTGAGAATGCGAATTAATCTTGTTACAATACACTGTATTTCACTATAGAAATGAAACAAAATAAAGCGATTTTTTACTGTTTCATTGTGTTATTGAGCATTGAATCTTCTGATTATGTAAAATATGTATATTATTTGTGGTCATCCATAAATATTTTTAATTTTCAGAATTTGTGTATTATCATTAAGAATGTATCATACTCAGCAGGGGGGGTCTTAGTTTTTGTGACGAAATATTTCTAGGGGGAGTCACAAAAAGTGTGACACAGCGTGACAATGGGGGGGAGGGGGTCAAAAAAGCTGATTTTAGTGTGACGTATTTTATGAACGGCCCCTAAATGATTGAACAATTTACCACCATTATAGTATATAGAGTCTCTAATTAGATTCGAAGTCGGGATAGGATAGGATATTATAATTGAAATAGTAACATTATTGTATGATATTAAGAGTGCGACTTCCTTATACCAGAACTATGTTCTGTCTGGAAGCTGTATGTTCAAATAACTAGCTAAATAAATAAATAATTCCAGGTACTCATCGAAAACGGATTCACACCGGAGTGGATATCGCTCCACAAAGAAATTCGTGACATGACGGACCAGCTTCGACAGGATCTCATGACGGACCGCAAATATTTCGGGCCGTATCCGTTGAGCGTCGAAGAAAATATTTCTTGGAGTGAAAAAGTCTACCAGTACGCGAAATTAACGAGCGACATAAATAAAAAAATTGCGAAATTCAATCTTGTTGTTCCGGTATTGACGAAGCAGATGTTGCATGTTTGTCTCGAAAACGAGGCACAGAAAGCTTTGATCAACGGAAAGAGTTGCGAAGATATCTTGAGTTTCGATGATGGTCGTGCGATGTATAGGGAAGGGCATAATTCGAAAAACGTAGTTGTTAACATATTTGGTTTGATAGATTATTTCCTCAGAGGAAAATAGAAATATAGCCATGGGTAAGCCGTTTCTGGTAAACAGCGCGTTATCGAGGCGAATACAAAATAGTATCTTCGAAAAAGACTTCACGTGTTGCTAGAAAACATGTCTAAAAGCCACTGACATGATTTGAAAAATTTTTTTTTTGTTTGATTTCGTAATCACTTAACGAGAAATATGGATGTGAACCATTGAAAATTAAATGGTTTTCACAAAAAAACTGAGGTGAAATGAAAACTGAATTGTTGGGTGGGGGGTTCCATCCAAAACTAATTTGAATGATCAGAATGCAAAAAGGGATTCAAATATTTTCAGATCTAACTGATGGACTGACAAGATGTTCACGAGATTTTTTTCGAAATTGTATACATTTCGATCGCATATGGAATTTTTTTTTTTTTTCGTTTACTTAAGTGTTACCGAATATTTTATAGTTATATAGCGTACCTGTTGAGAGTGAGATATTTATTTTAACAAAGTTTTTGACCCTGTATTGGTAGTAGGAAATAAATTTTCAAGTTATATATATATGATGTTTTAATTGATATGTACTCATCCTTCCAAAATCAGTATTCGTTCTAACATGGAAAGCGTTTTTGAGGCTTATATCGGACGTTTTTCATTAAATAGTATCAATTTGCTTCTACTGAAGATGCTAACCTTGTTAGCGAAACGCGCGTCGAGTGCAAGAATATCAGTTTATTGGTGTTAGGGTAATTGATATCTAGAAATATTTCCCTCGTATATAAAATGTCCCAGGAGAGCAATGCAATTATCGAAAACTTACAGCGGTAATTGCATTGTATCAAGTCACCATAACAACACATTTGAAACCGTATCGCTAGACGTCAGTAAACAACACAAATAAATGTCAGACAGACTTCAAAAATAGAAAAACATTTCGCGTTTTGGTGAGTGCTCCATAAAATCTATAGAGGAAAGTATAAATGAACAAAAAATAACATTTCCTTGAGAATTTCTTTATTCGTGAAATATTCCAATGAATTACATTCGTGCATAAAAATGACCAGATAATTTTGCATTCAAGCGTGATATCTTATACAAATTGCATTCGGTTATTTTCATATTTTGTAAATTCGCCAAAATATGAAAATAAACTCTTGCAGTTTTTAGATATCACGCTTTCTTGCAAAATTATCGGTAATTTTTATGCACTCGTGCATAATTATACCCGAAGATATCCCAACAATATTTCACCTTGATTGAACTTTGGCACTTTCATCGATCCTGAGAAATCTATATAATATAGTCAATAATAAGGTGATATATAGCCACCTTAAGGTGTATTCATACAGCTTCAATTATCAAGAAGCAAGTAACAATTATTGATGATGAATTGAACTGCCTAATTTACTGTAGATGATTCATGCTACCAAATTATCAACTATCAATTAACTAAGAGTTGGCCAACTCTTAACTTTCTCACTTTTATTGTGAAATATGTGTCTCTAATGTGCAGGTTAAGACGGATTATATTTTCGGGGGTTATATCCCGAGTGCACCAAGTTTAATCGGTTAAAATGTGTGCTGCACTTCCATGATTCTCGAAATTTTGCTTAGCAAATGACATGAGTGTATGATAATTTAATAAAATCCCGATACCGCAGGTCGAGGGATTTTATTTTGAATTATTATACACGAAAGCATTTGCTTGAAAGCAAAATTTTGAAAATCATGGAAATGCACGTATTTTGGTCGATTGAACTTGGTGAAGGAGGGATATATGTTTAGATTATTTCCAGAAAACATGTAAACTCAGGAAACATCAAAATCGAACACAGGAACAATATAGTACCAGAGATAGTACCTGAAAAGTGATCCAAACGCCCGGTTTATTTCGAACATTTCAATCGGTTAAAAGGTCTAGTGCATTTAATCGCTGTAAAACTCTGTAAAAGCAGTCTAGCCTTCAACTGTTTCATCGTTTATTCGCATTGAGGAAAATAATCTTCAAAAAATTTGTTTTTCGCGATTGTTTTTCTGTTCATGGAAGGTGAACGAGTTGAAATTAAAACTGTAGATGCGATTCTGGTGAACCTCGTGAAAACAATGATATTTCAATCTCCAATCAAGAGATGCGTCAAATTAATTATCTCTCTTCACCTGGCTCACTAAAGCAAAGGCAATAGAAAATTTTAGTATGCTCTCATTGGTGCACTTAAGGAAGGCGTGGGTTTTACCTAATATGTCATTGGAATCGCTTATTCGAGGGGTGCGTATTCCTACGTCGAATTCTTCCTACGGCGAATTCTTCCTAGGGCGAATTCTTCCTACGTCGAATTCTTCCTACGGCGAATGTCATCCCCTCCACTGACGTCATCAAAACACGAACGTTTCCGATGATGATCCATACACCCCATAGTGGGAAGTTCGCCGTAGCAAGAATTCGACGTAGGAAGAATTCGACGTAGGAAGAATTCGACGTAGGAAGAATTCGACGTAGGAAGAATTCGACGTAGGAAGAATTCGACGTAGGAAGAATTCGACGTAGGAAGAATTCGACGTAGGAAGAATTCGACGTAGGAAGAATTGGACGTAGCAAGAATTCGTCGTAGGAAGAATTTGCCATAGTAACACTCCCTGCCCCTCAGAATTAGTTAACATCGCCGCCAAATTATCTCAACGACTCCATCAATAAAACGGGATGCACCGAGGTATTCCCCTTTCACATTTACGGTGAAATTCATAAGGCGATAATTTTTGTTTCAGATGAATTGTAGCTCCTGGTACCGTCATTATCATATGGGACTGGGTTTTCCTCAATGAGTTTTCTGGATCAATCATATTGAAGAAAGACGTGCGAGAAAATTCGACAGTAAAATTTTTTTTGCTGAGACAATCAGTTATCCCTTAATAGTCGATTGTATCAGTGAAAACTGACGACATAGTGCTACAAGTTATTGTTTCGTATATAGCAACATCGTCCTGAATATGTTTCATGATAGGTCATTTGATCCCCCCAAAAAGTGTTATTGGCTTGTAGCTTTCCTTTCATTTCAGCTCACTACTTCGAAGGATATCGAACGCAAATGTTTCGGACCCCTCTTACTTTCCAAATTCAAATACGAGGTCGAAAATAACACATTATTATTAATATTACATTTTGTATCACAGACTATATCGGGTTTTCCAACTTTAACGCTCATTATTATGTTTTCGAATAATATAAGAAATACGAAGACGGTTGATTTGGGGAAAGTTGCACATTTATGTGGCCAACAAGATGCCTTTCAGAAAGTTATAAAATCTCGAGTATTAATGAATGAATCCCACTGTGAATGCGAAAAAGTAATTTTTCGGTACAAATCGTTCATCTGATGACGTCGTTGTCGAGATGTTCTGTCTGCGATGTGATATATTTCGAGAGGGAAGGGCGTGTATTTTCGCCGATTTTTTCTTACGTCAAATTCTTCCTACGGCGAATTCTTGCTACGTCGAATTCTTCCTATGGCAAATTCTTCCTACGTCGAATTCTTCTTACGTCGAATTCTTCCTACGTCGAATTCTTCCAACGTCGAATTCTTGCTACGTCGAATTCTTCCTACGTCGAATTCTTCCTACGTCGAATTCTTCCTACGGCGAATTCTTCCTACGTCGAATTCTTCCAACGGCGAACTTTCGACAATGGGGTGTACATCGGAAACGTTCGTGTTTCAATGACGTCAGTGGAGGGGATGACATTCGCCGTAGGAAGAATTCGACGTAGCAAGAATTCGACGTAGCAAGACAACCCGTATTCGAGCTGCATTTGCGATAGAAAATAAGCGATGCGCCCCCTGTCGACTTTTACGAGAACACTCAATGGTTAGATCGCCATCATACTCCATGCAGTTTGCATGTGCTTATTTATATGAACCTGTTCTGTTGACTCTTCAGCTGTTTTGGATTTTTATGATTTTTGTGTGTGTGTGTGTTTGAGAATTAATAGCGTTTGTGGAGATTTTCAAAAAGTTTGGAAATATTCCAGTGAAATAATTGAAAGGTTTGCTGCCTTTCATTTATTGAGCGTATATATACTTTTTGTTGTTTTCTAGTTCTGGATATAAACCAGTTTAATATCTTTGAAACAATACGGTATGGGTTATAATGTATAGGTAATTTAGTGTGAATTTCATAATTCTATTTAGGAGGAACCCCATCAACCCAAGGACTGTATATAACATAGGATAGCCAGATCCCTATACCAGCAACGTTGTCGTGCGTGAACCGCGTCCCCACTACTTTATGACATCACCGCGGACCCGTAGCCGTTGGAATATCGCGGTGTGTGACTGTGAACGCGATGAGACACGTTGTTAAGTGACGGTTTTTGTGTTTATACTTCTTCGTGCATCTAGTGAATGAAAGAATTCTTTTACAATAAACATGCCAGGACGTCATTGCGCTGTTTTTGGTTGTAACAACTGCCGTGTGATCACAAAACTTACCGGAAAAGACATTGTTTACCACAACTTTCCTAAAGCAAATGATTTCGTATCGGGTACTGAACGAAAAGAATGGATAAGACGCATGTAATAGCACCTCTAATGGCACAGTAACTCAAAGTAGTAGCAGTGGAAGTTCGTTTTCAACATCTGACATTTCAGGAACTTCCGATACAAAATCACCAAAAACTACAGATGATGCTTTTGAGTATATTGCTGGTTTTATAGCAAAGAAATTTAAAACGACTCATCCACAACTAGGTGATTTTACTTATAAGATTGAATCTGATTTTTCTCCCAATATACCATCATGGGTACAGTAGCTTTAATTTGAGGGTCTTATTAAACCCTCAAGTGAATTTTTAAATAAAATTAAACAGAGGAACAAGTGACAAAATGGTTAAGGCTTTCGCGGCCGAGGTTATTAGTATAACTACTTCTCTTCGGGCTTGAAGGCCGTCGTTCTTTGGAATTTCTTCCTCGCGCTAGCGAAACGTCAGGAAGAAATTCCAAAGAACGACGGCCTTCAAGCCCGAAGAGAAGTAGTTATACTAAGAGGAACAAGTACTTTGAAATTTACCATGGCGACAACAAACTGAGGAAAGAGCCAATGGTTGTCAAAAAATTATCTTTAAAAATTGAAAAAAGATAAAGTTTACCTTTTGATATAATCAAACTCTTCTATAAACTGAGGACTGTTATTCGTATAAATTATTTAAACACAAAGCAGTTTTTAGACAGTCAGTTAAAAAGGGCAGGCAAGATTTACAGTACCCCAAATTCTGACGTGAAACGAAAATTAGCTAAAAAAATGAAAAAAACTATTATGTAATAATTCTTAAAATTATCATTTATATTTTTAATGTTCAAAAATAATCATTACATAGTAATAGGTATGTAAATGTAGTTAACTTCTTTATTACAATTTATTTTTCATATTATTATTTTCATAACAAAGAACGTTTGTTAAAGTAAGCACCCATTAAGAATTTTATTTAATTGTTCTTTTCTAATGTAGTTTTTGTTCTATTCTCGTGAATAAAGTTTGTACTTGCTTTTAAAAACTTTACTACATTAATTTCTCAATTTGTATTGATAAATGAACGAAAAATGTCCCAAAAGTGAAACAAAAAATATAAAATGTAATATTCGCTCCGTATGTGTAATGGAGAACGCTTTGAGATCGGTCCGCGGTGACGTCACCGAGCGCTACTCGACTGGCGAAAATCTGTAGTCATCCAGCTATCCTATGTTATATACGGTCCTTGCCATCAACCACCTGAAAACTGCCGCTTCTGATACTTTATTATTGCTTAAATACATTGAATAAATTTCATATTTAAGTGGTCGAAGCAAATTTTTCCAGCTGAGAGATGTATTTTCAATTATTCCATGTGGACATAAATCATTAAATTATGCAATATTCTTTCAGTAAGACTTGGGAGCAGAAATTCATAAATTCACGTCTCATCTGGAAACAACCTCGGGTCTTTCGAATTTTACAATGTTTTGATAATGAAAAACCTTCGAATGTGTTCAATGAAATGTTCTTCAAGTTAACAGTTGTCTGTTGATTTACTTCTCACACAGAAATTAATGAGGAATTGAAATTTTCACGAACAGAAGGAAAACGAGAACATCGAAGCTCCATATATACACATGCAAATGTAAACATGACAATCTAACCATGGACAGTTTCGCGTTTCTCCGCGCTAGCGCTGGGATCTTATTTTCTATTGCGAATAGTAGTTTAATTGTTCTGTGTGTCGGAGTAGACAGAATTTTATCACGTGACCTGCACATGACTACAGGGATATCTGATTGGCTGAAAGCTCTCCTACATCCAGATTTGAAATTCGAAAGATTCAGACCTGCCCCCAGATTCTATTTCACGAATTCGATTGTCGAGTAGCTCAGACTGTGACTGTAAATACGCTGTACCGAAAAAATATACATATTGTAAACAATTCGATAATCAAATTTGGGAAATAGAATCTGCGGGCTCTGTCTGATGGCAATGCCGAACACTCTGAATCACAGCCCTCTTCAGTAGGCCGCTGTGCCTCGATGAATAAACGGACTGGGAACTTTTAGTGAAAAGATGAACTTTTTGTGAGGATCAACCACCCTAACACCAATATATCTCTTGCACTCGGTGCGCGTTTCACTAACAAGATATCATTAAGAATAACGTAGAGCGATTATGGAATGTGTGTTTTGAACTACGATATAACATTACGTGCGCATATGCGTTCAGCTCTCGAGAATCGGCCCCCGATCACTAGAATAATTTCATGAAAAAACCATTAACGCAAATGTCAATTTCGCCTTGTCATAATGCCCAATACAGAAAATATTCCGGAATCTGACGGTAATGCACATATTAGGTATTTCAGGCAACCAAAGATATTTTACGTAGTTTTTTTCTCAATATTATTCCTCACTACAGGCGTTGGACTGATTGTATTAATTCTTTACAAAACAAATATAGTTAGTTGAACGTCAGTGACAGTATGGAGCAGAGAGAAAATTGAGACAAACGACATGATTTTGACATCTGGTGGTATTTTTGTATTTTTAGGTTATCTTTAGCATAACCTTTCTCGCAAATCATTTACATTTGAAATAATGATATCTTCAACTTTAATTCGAAATAGTAGAATACTGAAATGTAATGATCTTCCTTCCAAACTGCTTTTCAAGTTTTATGGCACATCTCAACCAGCTGTTCAAAATACCCAAGATCATCAGGATAATCAGCTGAAAGACTTTGAAACCCTATCTAATATCACCAAAAGAGTGCGTAAAAAGAAACCTCAAAAATTGCCATTCGTTAAAAGTCTAATGCTGGGAGTCTTCGATACTGATGTTTTAACTTATCCCGAGCTGGAAAAGGAGGACGCAGAGAATTTAGAAAAAAGCATTTCACTTCTGAAAAAATTGCTCAAGCAAAATCACATGGAAAATTCCAGCTTCAGAGAAAAGAATTTCAGACAAAATTTATATGATCACAAAGCTATAGGTCTCCAAGCTTCTCAATTCTTGGACGGAAGAGAATGCGGTGTTGCTGAAACATTAGCATTTTTGGAAGCACTATCAGAGCATAATTCAAGATACAGTATAGTTAATAATGAACAATTGGGCGTGCAAAGTTTGGTTAAATATGGCAGTGATTTACTAAAAACAAAATATCTTTCTCGAGTGATGAGAGGAGAGTCCGTAACAGCTTTCTGTATATCTGAATCGGAAGCAATTGATTTCAATTGTCTTCAAACCAAGGCGGAACTTTCGAAGGATAAAAAATATTGGGTATGTATTTCAAGCTTTACATTGAGTGGGTTAATGTATTGACTATCAGAGGTATTTTACAAATGTAAATTTCACAGTTCTGGGGAGATCTAGGTTTCTTCACCTTTGATTATTTCAGTTTTCATCATTTGATTACCTGATGTATGTTCTTTCAGATTCTGAATGGTCATAAAACATGGGTCGTTAATGGTACTTCTGCGGACATATTGGTGGTATTTGCCATAACTGATGTTGTGAAAAGAGATATTTTGGTGGAAACAAAATTAACTGCATTCGTTGTTGAAAAAGATTACCCCGGAGTTTCTGTTGGAAACAATCATCCTTCTGGTATAGAAATAGCTGATGTCACTTTCACCGATACTCCAGTTCCAGCTGGTAAACCTGGTAACTATATCCTTGAAAATTTGCATCACCTTAGTATTTTCAGAGAATGTTATTGGTGAAGTTAATAAAGCCCAAGAGATGCTACCCTCTCTCATTAGTGAATATCGACTGAGCAAGAGTTCAATGGGCATTACAGTTACCAAACAGCATTTGAATCATCTGGTGAAAGATGTACTGGAAAAGTCGGACGAAAAAAACTTGCTCCACAAATCAGATGCAATTCGGGAAAAAATTGGTGAAGTGAGTTCAGGGGTTTTGAAAAGTTTGCTATTTATATTTCGAAAATCAGCATCGTATTACAAGTTCAAGAAATATAAATAAAGTGATGAATTTTTTGTTGATATTTCTGTTTAACATAATCCACTTTTGAATTTCAGTATAGCTCATTTACTTTTTTCAGATGACGAGTTCACTTTATGCAATGGAAAGTATTTCGTATTTGACTGCAGGACTCATTGACAACTATGAAAATCAGGATTGTGAAATGGAATGTGCCATTGCAAAGGTTGGTTGAGGTTTGAGAAATGTTCCTCCTTAATGATGAATTATTGTTTAATGAGTAACTGATCCCAAGAAGCTAATGCTTATACAGGGATATACTATATACATATATAAAAACATTAACAAGATACAAACACAGAATAAATTAAACTGTTAGATCATAACATAAAAATGACGAAAAAGGAATTTTTATATACTTGGAAATTCTATTCTATTGTCTCAAGAAATATTTTTTTGATTTGAATTTATTTATATTTTTTATTTCTTTCAAGTTTTTTGGCATGATATTGTTAGTTAGAACACCTGAGTAAAGCAGAGATTTTCTACCAAAATTGCTTCTGATTTTAATCAAATCGAAATCATTTAACTTTCTTGTATTATAGTTATGAATACTCGAATTTGGAGTAAATTTTAGGGGTCGAATGTTTATTGTTGGATGATGTCAAATGAATAAATAAACAGGTCTTTAATTTACATAGCATTTCTAAATTGAGTAAATTTTTTGGTGTATACAAATTCACAGTGGGTTCACGATAATGCAATTTGTAAATACACTTAATTGCTTTATTCTGTAGTGATTTTAAAGGTTGCAATAAAGAACTAGATGCTGTTCCCCAAACTGTGATCAAGTACTGTAATTTTGAATATATTGAACTGAAATAGATCATTTTCAAGTATTTTCGTGGAATATAATTTCTCATTTTATATAGAATACCGATTACTGGAGATATTCTTTTTCTCAGTATTTGGGTATGAATCGACCACAAAAGAGTAGGATCGATATATAGTCCCAAAAACTTGGTTAAATCAGTATATTTTATTACATCTTCCTTAAGCTTTATTTCTTTCAATGATTTTGTCATAACTGATCGTTTAGAAATGAATATGAAAGAACATTTTGGGATATTCAAATTTAGTTTGTGAGCTATTAGCCAGGAATTAATTTTTTGAAGATCATTTTCAACCCTAATTTTGATGTCATCAACTCTTTTTGAAAAATATACAAGTGTAATGCCGTCTGCAAATAATTTGATTCTACCTTCTAATTCACAAGTAAGAGAACAGGTCCGATCACTGAACCTTGTGGTACACCACAGGTTATTTCTTTCACTGAGCTCTTACTATCTCCCATATATACGAACTGTTTTCTATCGAACAAATAATTTTGGAATATATATATACAGTTCCTCTGATGCCAATGCGATATATGATTTCTAATAGTATTGAATGATTCACTGTATCAAATGCTTTACATAAATCCAGTGACAAAAGTCCGCACTTCTGATCATTATCCAATTCAAATTGTATTTCAATAATCAGATCTACAGCTGCAGACTCCGTGTCACTGGATTCTCTGAAAATTCAACAGTTATTTTTTTTCCAAAAATCATTACTGATGTTTTGCATGCTTACTTCACAATACAATAACGGAACAAAATTGAATCATTTATTAAAAGTTCAAACTACCTTAGTCTTTTTTTCAAAATCTGTCTTATGAAATTGGAACCTTTGGTGTGGAGTTTCCAGCGAACATGTTGGTAAAAGTATGTATCAATTTCATATTTCTGATTTCTTTAATTTCAGATATTTTCTACAGAAAACGCTATGAAAGTTTCAACTACATGTTTAGATCTGATTGGAACATTAGCTGCTTCTGAGACACATTGGGCCAACATTCTTCACAAGGAAGCTATACGTTTATCAAATTTAGAAGAAAGTAACGATAATTTGAAGATTATCACGGCGCTATTAGGTCTCAAACATGCCGGGGTAAGTGAATGATCTGTTCAAAGATTTCACCAGTCGAGCGGTGTTAGGTGTCAGTGCAGTTTTATTTAATAAGATATATATATATATATATATATATATATATATATATATATATATATATATATATATATATATATATATATATATATATATGTAGTCAACAGTTATATGTTTTTTTTTACCTTCATTGGTATTCATCATTTTTGAAAGCCATTTCATTTTGACTGCTTACAAATATTTAATTTAATTGAATTGAATTGAAAGATTGGAATTTTTGCTGTAAAAATGAGAACTATATACAGAGTTCAATTATAAATGATGAGATTGGAACCGAGATTGGAACCTTTGGTGTAAAAGTGAATACTTTTTGTAAAAATTAATTATTCTAACACCAGACTGTACTAATATACTATCAGTTTTCTTCTGAAGATGCTGACCTTGTTAGCGAAACGCGCGTCGAGTGGAAGTGATATCAGTTTGGTATTAGTGTATTTGTCTCTACAAACAGTTGAATATTGTTTTGTTTTCGAAATTTCCATAATTTTTTCATTAGTATTCATGAACTCCATAATAATAACAATACAATATTTTATAGTTCATAAATATTTCCAAAACCGTTTATTATGTCAACCAATCGCCTTTTGAAGGCAGCCTTATGAATTATTTTTAATGATTGCAATAATAATGTGAATAGTAAATTGACTGATTGTTATTGAAATATGTGTTAAACTGAAAAATATATTGATTTTAGATGTCACTGAATGAGAGAATTGGCAAAATTAGAAACCCCTTTTTCTATACGGGATTCACCTTGAAAAAAATGTGGACTGATAGAAAAAATGCAAGTGATAATCCCGCACTTGACTTATACTTGGAAGAATACTTACATCCTTCAACCGTGAGTTCTGCGAAGTATTTGGAGTAAGTGAACAGTTGTATTGATATTTCTGTATATGATATCTTCAAGTGGTACCGTGCTGTAAAGTATTATCAGTCTTCAACTAACAATAATTATTATTTATTGAAAAGAAAGAAAAAATTACTTTGAATGAACATCTCATGGAATGAAAAAAGTGAATAAAATATAGATCTGAATATTGATTGCTCAAATGAATAAGACGAAACTTTATCTCATCCCATCAACATTGAAAAAAATCAATTACAAACCGAATACTCATTGAAAGAAAAATATGTGTTGTTGTTGAGTTCGGTTTGAACCGCGTCTAGAGTTTTGTTCTCGACGTTTCGGCTCCAATTTTGGAGCCATTTTCAAGAGGAAAATGTGAGTTCACTTCACTTTGAAAATTGATTCACAGATCATCAAATTGACACATCCATCCGCCGCCATCAAATTTCTCCTTCCATTCCCAGAGACCCAACAGACAACGTTTCCCACAAAGCCTTCCTTCCCTACACCAAAGGTGTTACTGACAAAATCAGCCGAATTCTCAAAAAACAGGACATAAAAACGATATTTACAGCCAACAATAAAATCTCCACATTCCTCCGCTCCCCCAAGGACAAAATTGTCAACGGATCACAGGGTATATATGAAATACCATGTTCTGATTGCCATAGAACATACGTAGGCCAGACCAATAGACGTGTGACAAGTAGAGTATATGAACATCAACTTGCTGTCCGAAAATCAGACCCATCTTCAGCTCTGTCCAAACATCATCAAGCGACAGGACACAACATTGACTTTGAGAACACTAAGACCATCGCCACAGCAAAAACAGTTATTACCGAGAGAAAATATTTTGAAATATGACACTAATGCACAAAAGCCTCTTTAGATCCGTTTGTTTGTCAAGCAGGCTGGACTTACACTTACAACTGTCAGGTTTACTGTCGTCTGGCAGATATGCCAGCGGTCTATTACAAATATTTCAAATCGATGTATCAAACTGTCATTTGAGTTTAGCTTTCTATAAGGTGGCCTGTCTATACACAAGGTTTGTATACTAATTTTTCTATTGGTGAACGAAATATCCCTCCAGAGTTTAGCCAATGACACCGTCGGCATCTAAATTCACTCGTGAGCTGTCGCTTGATTGGAATTGCAGCTTCGAGAATTCGCAATTGCATCATCACCTACCGTCAAAAAATATAAACTCTCAGATTTATCAGATCGAGAAGAATTGGGAAGTTCGAGGTTCATCATCCAGATACGCCTCTATCGGAAAATATTTGAACTATTTCATGACGTAAAACAAAAACAAACTTCTGAATGTGAAATTATGGTACACTTCTCCAACACATTCACACACTGATTAATCTACACATTTGTTTTACACAGAACTTTGCCAAAACTCGAAAAACACAAGGTACAATACAAAATACAACGTAAACAATAGTAAACATATGTTTTTGACAGATTACGATCAGCTGATTACGGTTTGTTGCCGACATTTTTGAACAGACATCAGCGCCCTCATCGGTAGAAATTCTTCCCAATAGACTAAACAAAATCATATCAGTCAACGCACCAGGGTATTTATTAAGGTGGCTATATACTGGTGTGTTTACTCCATATAAGAGGTTGTCAGTAAATCAGACGACCGATATGGCCACCTTGATCAGAAATTGATGATGTAGGCGTAGTAATACTGCAAAAAATCTGCCAGGTACCGGCACCTTTGCAGTAGAGATGACAGTCCTGTGTTGCCACATAATGCACAATAATAGTCGATGAACTATGAAAATATCCAGATCAGTAGAAACACAATGCAAATTTATTGCAACTGAGAATTTATTTTCAAACTACATTGAATAAAAAACGCATAAAGTTGAACACAAATTTGGCGCGTTTTGGTGTTTTCAATAACCTCACATATCCAGTCCCGATAAATTCTCTATCCTTTTACAAAAACATCAGAATTGGCAACAGCGTTTTCCATGGATCGAGTGATCACGAAAATTAATAGAAATTTTTGATAACCAGCGCCCCCTCATGGCCACTGATGAACTACCACGCCTTGTCTACAGGTTCGTCTGAAACAATATCGCAACATTAGAAACACCAGTATATAGACATCTTAGTTTTTATGAATCTTGGTTCTTTCATTCGAAGTGTATATTGCGGAATAACACGTATATATTTTTCTAGGTATTGCGTTAAACGATTAGAGTTTGCTGTAGAGGTTCTGCTGGCAAGGTATGGTCCAGAAGTTGTGAATCAGCATATGGACCTGAGGAGATTAGCAGACGTGATTATAGACATTTATGCGATGACAGCCTGTCTTGGTGAGAAAAAATCCGTATTCTCGAGTTGCTTTCTGTACTTTTTCTATTCTCACCATACTTGTGCGGTAATTTCTGCTGGTGTAGCACAAATTTCTTCGTTATCTCTCATTTTTCACACTGGATGACAGCAAGTAGGTGAAACTATCGCTTGCTTCATGCAACAAATGGAAAATATCATTTTTAATTCAATTTTGCAATGAAATTTAAACGAATATTTCCCTCATATATAAATGTCACATAAGAGCAATGCAATTATCGGAAACTTATAGCCTGTTTAGACGATGCAAGTTTGTCGCTGCAACTCCAGAAAATTGCATGTGTTCATGCAAGTTTTTCGAGTTGCATGAATCTCTTTTGGTGCGATAAGTTGCAGCGACTTAGTTATTTCTGTGGTGAAGTTCTTCTTCAACACAATTTTTTAAGGCAATACAATACTAAAATAGACATTTTAGCAACGCCGCTTACGCGCGTATTCTGGGTTGCAATTTGAGGTATGTGGTTGCAATGTAATACATAGAGTATAACTATTTTCCTTCGGGTTTGAAGGCCTTCGTTCTTTGGAATTTCTTCCTGACGTTTCGCTAGCGCGAGTGGCCAGCTTCTTCAGAGGCTTACTCATTTCCGATGACTAAACGTTTCGATTTCTTAGGGCGTATTTATATTGATGCAGGTAGTCTGGAGTGTTAATTACTTCTGTCGGGTTTGGGGAATAATCATCATTATTAGTTGCCGCACTACCTGCCGTGAGTTCATTGGTTATTCTTGATTTCCTCAGAATGGGATTCCAAATTCTGTTTTTTACAACGCTTCTTCGTTTCTGTTGAAATTGTCCGTATGTTTTTGGATCTCTATCGCCTCCCGTACCAGTCGGCTATGGTAACCCTGATTGGGGGCAATCAGTATCGCATTTTCAAACAGAATCCTGTGGTTACCCTCGCTGAGTGCGTGTTCCGCCACCGCCGATTTGTCAGTTTGCCCTAGCCTGCAGTTCCTTTCACGTTCTTTGGGTGAGGGTAACCACAGAATTCTGATTGAGAATGCTAAACCTAACCAGGGTTACCATAGCCGACTGGTATGGGAGGCGATAGAGATCCAAAAACATGCAGACAATTTCAACAGAAAAAAAGAAGCGTTGAGTCTAAACAGAATTTGGAATCCTATTCTGAGGAAATCAAGAATAACTGATGAAATCACGGCAGGTAGTGCGGCAACTAATAATGATGATTATTCCCCGAACCCGACAGAAGTAATTAACACTCCAGACTACCTGCATCAATATAAATACCCCTTAACCCGGGAGAACTCGCGTACTATTCAACGACGTGAGAACTCGCGCCTATAGATTCTTTCTCACGCTAGCTCGCGCGTATAGATTTTTTCTAACGCGAGCTCGCGCGTATAGATTTTTTCTAACGCGAGCTCGCGCGTATAGATATTTTCTAACACTGACTTTTCATGATGAGAACTATTTAATATTGATTCTAGTTGATCTATTCCAAATTCTAAAAACAACAAAGAAAAATGTATAATTATTCAAATTTAATCGTCACTTTCGTTGCAATTATTATCTTCACATTTATAACAAGTGGAAGTTGTTCTAAACTGCTGTTCAGTTTTAGAATCCATTTTTTTTCTGTAGAAAAGCTCAAATAAATAAAGGAAAAAGCAAAAAAATTAAAAAATGTACCTGCTAATTAAAATTTAAATTACCAACAATTTGGAGAAAAGCACATATGTGATCGCTCGCGCGTTAGATTATTACTAACTTTAATTTATTTGGAGCCACCACAACCCCCCACTCACGCCCCAACAAGCATGAACTGGTAAAGGAATTCTATAGAAGGCATTCCTAAAATATGAAATCAATTTGACAAGAGATAAAAAAAAAAGTCTGTAGTGCAACTGAAAATGTTAGATTTTATCTAACAGTGCGAGTCCTGCCGGGTTAAGAAATCGAAACGTTTAGTCATCGGAAATGAGTAAGCCTCTGAAGAAGCTGGCCACTCGTGCTAGCGAAACGTTAGGAAGAAATTCCAAAGAACGACGGCTTTCAAACCCGAAGGAAAATAGTTATACTGAAAACCTCGGCCGCGAAAGCCTTAACCATTTTGACGTATAGATACATAGAGACCATATAGAGAATCTTCTGTGTTTTAGAGATATCGGATTCTGCCTGTTGCAGAATAGATAAACTCTATAGTGTTATAGAAGCGTTTTGAACTAGCCGAGGTCACAGATTGATTAATGTGTGGCGAGGTTATGAACATATCAGAAGTTCTTGAGGTGTTGATTGCACTGATATATATATATTGCACTGATAGATATAAAAAGCGTTAAAATAAAAAATATGCCGAGTAATTCTCAATTAAATGAACGAATCGGAAAGAAAACGGTGCATTTATTTGTTATCAACAACACTAATACGAAAATGTCAGTTCTGACAATTAATCATGCAAATAATTATTGAAAATCAATATTGCCACTTCGCCTTTCTTGAAAATAATTGATGATAATTATAATAACTAATTGAAGACGGACTTCAGTCAGTGGCTGCTCTTACACTCAGTGACTGCTCTTACACTCAACCTAGTGTGAGAGCAGTAGATAAGAAACTGGTGCAGATGGTGTAAACCTTCAAGAGGCATCTGCTGCCCAAGACAGAGGAGACCTCTAACAGCGGGTCACCGTATGGCGAAGCTGCAACAAATAGCCCGCCGCGATCGAGAATCGGCTTCGGCCAACTTGCAGAAAGCTGCATCCCTTCACATAAATCAGAATTTCTATGATCGAAATGATTGCATTCACAAATCCAATGTCAGACAGCTGTTTCGACCTACCAGGTCTCATCAGTGAAACTTGGCTGGACTGTTATCACAAACATTTCGAACTATTTACTACTTATGAAGTGAATCTCTGAAACTGGTGCAGATGGCGTTGCCTCTTGGAGGTTTACACCATCTGCACCAGTTTCAGAGATTTACTTCGTAAGAAGTAGATAGTTCTAAATGTTTGTGTTCACAGTCGAGCCAAGTGTCACTGATGAGACCTGGCTTGTCGAAACAGCTGTCTGGCATTGATTTTGTGAATAGAATCATCATGTCGAATATATAAATTCTGATTTTAGTAGATAGAAGCAAAGAAGATTTACGTAAAACGAACAAGAAGCGTCACTTGCCGCTACACAGCCGCTATTCCTGTGGTCCCCACCACTACCACATTTCATGACCCCCAAACTATTTTTGTTACGACTACGCATGACTGCCAGCAAAAAACAGCATTCCAATAAACTACTCGACAAGAAACACCAGTACTTGTTTGTTGATATGACTGACCGACTGCAAAATGCTGACACTGCTGGTAGACATGCGCACTCAGGGTGTATTTGTCGAATTGTCAGATGCGCTTCTTGTTCGTGTATACGTAAATATTCTTTGATAGAAGTTAATTATTTTTTCTATACATAAGATGAATTATCCTACATTGAAAAAAGAAAAGTATTGCTACATGACTCATTTATAAGCATTCGATAGCGTTAAGATGCCTAGCCTAGAAGTCCTGGTGATTCTCAACTGATTAGATTTTGTTTAGATTTTTGTGGCGAAAAAAACAACCGACGCTTTTGAAGGTTTCCCCTATTTTTTCGGTAGAGGGCGTTATGTTCCCATTTTTCAAATTTGATGACAAGTGTCAAGTTAATTGTCATATTGTCATGTCAGTTTGAAATTTTGATGTTTACGATGTTTTTATCGTGTTTATTTGTTGATTTCATTGCTTTTGAATATCGAAACGTTGTTACTGGTATCTCATTGTCCACCCATTATCCTTTAGGTTGCGATCTCTTCCCGCTATCCAATCAAATAAAAGTGGAAAAACCCGACTGCACATTATTTTCACTTAGTGCAAATTTAGCTTCAGACAAGACTGACAAGAGCGTGTTGGCGACATCTGTACATATTGTACGGAAACCTCCAAAAGCTCAAGCAATCCAGATTTCGCCACTTTTATCCCAAACTTCTACAGGTATAAGTAAACACACCAGGGTTTCCAGGCATCTTAGCGTTTAAAGATATTTTCAGAAAATGCCCAAATTTTCCTATCTGAAGGAAACCCTCCTTTATGTTAAATGTTACATTTCCCATCATTAAAAAAATATTTTCGGAAGCGGCCGCCATTGAATCAGAATACGCGTGTATCTAAATGCGCCATTACCTGACAGCTGTCAAATACGTAATGAACGGTTTGTAATAGTGGGAGTAGAAAAAAATCATTTAATGAATCATCAACAAAATAAAAGATTATGTAATTGGCCTCGTTGAAGGTATACGCCACAGCAAAAGGGCACTGAAATATTGTATCATATAATATCAATTTTTCTGTTGTTCCTCTCCGAGTATACAGGGTGTAACCGAATAAGTGTAAAACATTCAAGGAGGTGATTCCTCATCGAAAAAAAGATAGGATCTTTCATATAAAGAAACTTCATTGGAGCATCCCTTGTTGAGATACAGCCCCTTAAAGGGGGTACATAAAATTTGTATAACCATTTTTTTCACAAGCACTGAAAAAGTTGCAATATTGAAATCAACCAACTGACAGCGTCATACCAATTTAATTATCTCTATCGCTAATAGCGACCTACTCGATAGATTAGTTTCGTATTTTCGCATTTATGATGATGTATCTATGTATTTGTTCATATATTGATTTATTGCTGCGAACTGGTTCATTTTGGCCCGAAAACCCGAGGGACATTTTTTATTTAGAATGAAATAGGCTATGGGAAATACATTTTTGAATGGTAAATGAATAATAAGAAAAAAGTTACATTGGAAATTAATTTTTAGGGGTTGCGTTTTCCACCCGTTATAACCATGAGGTAAACCAAATGAATTACTGGCTAAGTGTCTTTTTGGTAGTACAAAACGTCAGGTTAATTTCAATATTGTAACTTTTTCTGTGCTTGCGAAAAAAACTGTTATACAAATTTTATGTACCCCCCATTCAGGGGCTGTATCTTAACAAGGGGTGCTCCAATGAAGTTTCTTTATATGAAAGATCCTATCTTTTTTTCGATGACGAATCACCTCCTTGAATGTTTTGCACTTATTCAGTTACACCCTGTATAAGTTGAAACTTTTCCTAGAGATCAATTACCCTAACACCAAACTGATATTTTTGCACTCGACGCGCGTTTCGCTAACAAGGTTAGCATCTTCAGGATAAGAAAATTGATACTAAATCTAGAGCTGGGGTTAGTTGTTTATATACCTAAAGTTTTCCGGTCCGATATGGACTCCGTTTGTTACTGTTAATTATTCTAATCAATTTCTCGGTAATGAACTGACTACCTGCAAGTTCCGTCATCTGTTAGTATTGATTTCTGATTACTTTCTCAACAATAAATTGAGAAGCGGGCTGGAAGGGATTGGTCCCTTGTCACCATTCATGCTGTTTTTACATTTTGCTATTTCGAGACTCTCACATGCATCGAGTAGTCTTGTGTCATCCACATGCTTTATCAGTTTTAGATTGCTTCCACCAATTTTGTGGTCATTGTCTAGGTCTAGAGCGTGTTGGGCGACACTGGATTTTTCCACCCTTCCTTATTTCATGTGTGCAAAATGCTCTTTGAAACGGGTTTTAATAGCTCGTCGGCTCTGGCTGATGTACTTGTTGCAATCTTGACAACTGATCTCGTAAATTCCCGACTTTTCTGAGTTTTCTAGTTTATCTTTTGGATTACCAAGAAGCTGCTAAGGAAAAGTTATTAACCTATGGACAAGAAATTGCAGTGCCGCCATTTTATGCTGTGGACAATGATTTGAGTCATTTGGAATGTATCTGAAGGTGTTCGTGTCTTTGCTGTTAATGTCAAATTCTATTTCATTCTGTTCGTTCCTTATAACCAATACATCTAAAAATGGCAACTTTCGTTCTTTTTCTAATTCGCACGTGAATTTTATACTATTACATCTGCTGTTTAGTGCCGAAAGGACATTTTCAATTTTGGTAATCCTTGTATCCACCACAGCGAATATGTCGTCAACATATCTAATCCAGACCCTAGGGAAGTAACTGAGTTTCTCCCTAGCATCCGTCTCAAACCTGCCCATGAACATGTTCGCCACAAATGGGGACAATGAGTTACCCATGGCTGCCCTTCGTGCTGTGCATAATATGAGCCATTAAATTGAAAACAATTCTGATCCATGCAAAGCTTGGTGAGTTGAATATATTCTTCAACAGTGTCATCCGCCAAGTTATTCGATTTGAGAAGATCCTTCAAATACTCTAGAGCTTGTGGTATCGGGACGCTTGGGAATAAAGCACTAACATCGAATGAAACCAATGTTTCGCCCTCTTCTAATTTAATATCTTTTATTTTTTCTATGAATTCTTGTGAATTTTCAACACTCGCGTCAGTTGGGCCGATGAGGAGATTTTCAAATTCTTTTGTTAACCATTTAGCAACATTTTCTTCTCCTGAAGATGCTAACCTTGTTATGAAAACGCGCGTCGAGTGCAAAAATATCAGTTTGGTGTAAGGGTAATTGATTTCTAGGAAAAATTTCAACTTTTACACCAAAGGTTCCAAAACTCATCGTTGAAACCCTGTATAAGATTTACAATGATGTGTTTCTGAAAAAACTCAATATGCATTTTTTTTAGGTAGGGCATCCCGATCTTACTGCATCGGACTGCAGCACGGGGACTATGAAATGATGCTTGCTAATATATTTTGCAATTCCGCCATGGAGAGAGTCAAAGAAAATGTGAGGGTAATCTATTTGGGACCGTGCTGTACAAACGATGAAAATTATAGGGTGATATCAAAGAGAGTGTTCAAATTCAAAGAGTACCTTATTAAACATCCCCTTTCACGAAATTTCTAGTATTAGCGTTTATATTTATTGTGAATAGTTGTTAATAAAATATTTTATAAGTACTCTCATTTTTATTATTCATGGTGTTCCTGTTTGTTGTGTGTGGTCTAATGAAAAGTATTAGTAGTGATAACAATAAGAATCTTTAGTATTCCCATGCTGTATTTCTACTGAGAACAGAAAAAAATTGGCTGAAAATAAAAAGCGAAGGGCAATTTTTTTAGGGACAAATCACCATTAATTGCTCTTACACTTAACCTAAAAAAGTCGTTACTGTGCGCACGCATGGTGATATTTTCCAACAATCCTGAAATAGCTAATTCAAGCTGGGGTGTTTGTTTGTAAATATTTCTTTGAATTCTGCACGAAACGGCTTACGAGATACGATAAGAACGCGATCCAAAAAATTGCTTTCGATTCACTTTTATTGGTTTGAAGGCATGAGGCTTCCCTCGTAGTTTTTTAGGTTTTTAACCAACCCCATTCTGAAAATATTAAGAAATATTGAAATCTATACAAGTGTAGAAGGGCAGATTTCTAATATACCTTGGAAAGGTGCTGCGTTAATTTAAAAAAGGTTCCGTCTGAATGAAGCACGTCCTATTATTCAGCAACTTTTCGTATAACTCGAGTTTCCCTATAAAAAATGCAAATATATGAAGAGCACACGGGAAAAATGAGGCTATTTACCATCAAATTCATTTGAATACAAAATTTCTCCCCTCAAAAGGCTG
The DNA here is from genome assembly GCA_032362365.1 of Zygogramma bicolorata. NCBI lineage: Eukaryota > Metazoa > Arthropoda > Insecta > Coleoptera > Chrysomelidae > Zygogramma > Zygogramma bicolorata. Next base: position 118,494 of record JAVJAQ010005778.1, read on the forward strand.
GTACCTAAATGAACGGAAATAGCGATAACAGTCACATAGAAAACGTCAATTTGAAAATACACACTCGGGAAAAACGATGGAGGTTTTGCATTTCGAGGGATATCTTCTGTTAGGCCTGTCTGATAGCTGAAACACGTGTTTACATAAATACGATAACATGTTAGAAGGCACTGATTTGAATATACATAACTGATCAGGCCGAATTTTAATTGAAAACGTCCTCCCGAAAATTTATGGTTTTTAGACACTCATCATTTCAGAAATCTTTTGTGGGCAAGCATTTTGAAATTTGAAAGAAAGATGAGAATAATCAGCGTACAGGTGGATTTTACAGTTTCAGGTTCCTTAGTTTAGTTGGGATATTTTGAATTTCTGTGTGTACATATTTTTGGTTTCTGCTTTTCCTGATCAATACGTTACAGAATAATACCATCAGGTGATCAGACATACACCATATTTATATCAACAACGCCATTGTCCATTACTTTCTCCTCATTCATAATCATAATATTAAGTGAAGTTCAGTAAATCTTGGTGATTTGGATGATTATAAAAGATTCAAGTACAGATAGAAACTTGCTCAGACTCTCATAATCAAGAAGATTTAAATTGAGTAACCCATACAAATCATATCATATCGAAAAAATATTACAATTTCAGTAACAGACCTTTCGAAAAAAATTCATCTTTCATCCTGAATCTTTCATCGAAGGTAACTTTTGATAGATCTTATGTGTGATTTCAACAACAGAATCGGAATAGGGGATTTTAGGAAGATTTGCCACATTATCAGCTTGGACTTTCAGTATCACTACTTTTATTCGGGTTTGAAGGCCGTCGTTTTTTGGAATTTCTTCCTGACGTTTCGCTGGCTCGAGTGGCTAGCTTCTTCAGAGGCTCATTCATCTTGAAATTCACTCCGATGAATGAAGATGAATGAGCCTCTGAAGAAGCTAGCCACTCGAGCCAGCGAAACGTCAGGAAGAAATTCCAAAAAACGACGGCCTTCAAACCCGAATAAAAGTAGTGATACTGAAAACCTCGGCCGCGAAAGCCTTAACTATTTTGTCAGCTTGGACTTTCGTTTTTATCAAGCCCATACGTTGAATATCAGCAGTTTAATCTTTCGACTTTAGTTTGAGTTTTGGTAGGTTTGGTGATCCAGAATCTAATTCTTCAATGGTGGGATTGGGATCAATTCGATTAGAGAAAAACTATTGTTTGTTTGCCAACGTTTCGAATTTTAATTAATTCAGCGTCAGGGTTCTATAACAATGAGTTTTGTGTTAAAATGGTAGGATATGAATAAAATAAGAGAATGTCAACAAACTATTGGAACATTTTCTGGGGTTAATTATTGAAAAATACCAAAAATCTGTTTTTTCGGGGAAAAATATTAAAATTATGTATGAAAGAGACATTTTAGATACACACTCTAGGTACAAACAATTCCACATTGAGCACGAGACAAACGAATACTGAAATAAAATTCATAGAATGGTTGTAGTTCTTATGAATGCTGATTAAAAAAAAAACAAAACTGATTGTTATCATTAAACGGTGTTTCCAACAATCACTTTTGTTTTTGTTTTTTTTATTAGCATTCATAAAAGAACTACAGCCATTCTATGAATTTTATTTCAGTATTCGTTTGTACCTAGAGTGTGTAGGTATTTAAAATGTCTGTTTTATACCTACATAATTTTAATATTTTTACTCGGAAAAACTGATTTTTGGTAAGTATTTCTCAAAAAATGTTTATTTCAAGAATTAACATCTTGAACCCCTGAAAATGTTCCAGTAGTTTGTTGGCATTCTCTTATTTTATTTATATCCTACCATTTTAACACGAAACTGATTGTTATAGAGCCCTGATGATGAATTTATTAAAATTCGAAACGTTGGCAATGAAACAATAGTTTTTCTCTATCAAATTGATCCCAATCCTACCAATACCACCATTGAAGAATTCAGTTTGAGTGTTCAAAATTTCATTGTTTAAGATGTCCTGCGTGATCTTATATCACACTATATAATTTAACTTCAAGATCGAAAAAGTCATACAGAAATGAAGTTGCCTGGAGTGGCTCTCTTATTCTACACCTATATCGATAAATTTGCACGGTAAACAACAACATCAACCCTTCTTTCTGTATTGAAGTAATTGTGGGTTACAGCAGATGTGAACATGAGCTCGAACAAACAAATCATGATATTGAAATACAATATATACGTAACACTTCAATTCGATGAATGAACTCCAAATAAGCAGACGGTAAATATATTAGACCAAACATTCATTGTAGCACTATTCAAGCTACACTGTTTCATTTTGCGGTTACTCTACCTTCATTTTGCGGTTACTCTACCTTCATTTCTCGCCTTATCAACTATATATACAACACATGGTCGCATTGAGTACATCGTCAGTATAATATATTGGCCAGTAGCCGCAAAGGCGGTTTAGCGCTACAATCCATCTTTCTGGTCGTTCGATTGTTGCTTGTTATTGGGATGTATGTTAGAGGAATCAGCTTGAAAGTCAATTGGGACTTTTTTAGAAACCTCATGAATACCCATTTGCAATGATGATAACAAAGAATTATTCCTCAATATTTAGCTCATTTCAAAGTTTTGGGGATCTGATTTTTGGCATTGTTTAAAAGAAGAATTCAATTTTGGTGCATGAATCCTTCTTTCGTAGTTTTCTGGGTTTTCAACTGATTGAACTGTTCAATCTGAGGAGTAGGCAGATTGAGACCCTAGAGAGATAACTCGTGATTTTTATTTATTCATTTATTTATTACGGATTCGGGATACAAACAGGTTTACACCCAAACAAGTACCCACTAAGAGACAGATTAATTATAATGTAAAGCAATGATTTCAAACATATACTCATATACATAGTATCAAAAGAAGCAATCAATTAAATATCTTTATTATCGTGGTTTTATAATTCTGCAAAGATATAGAAAATACATCGAGATCAGAGCAGTATTTGTTGAACGAGTCTGTAATTCTAACCAAAGGTGAGTTTTTGCGTAGATTCGAATTTGGACTTGAAGCAGCAAGAAGCCGTTTCTGTCTTGTATTTCTCTGAGGTACATGAAAACCATCATCGACAGCAACTCAGGTGAGTCAATGAGATTAGTTGAAATTTTGTATGCAAATAATAGATCTGAGATGATTCTCCGTTGCTCTAATAGATGGATATTATAGACGAATTGCGGTGATACCCTCTGTCACATATATTTTAGTTGTACGATAATGGAGATATCTGACGAATCTATTTTGGAGTCTTTCCAAACGTAAGTTGTATGTTGTATATTGCGAATTCCATATTATGCTAGCAAAATTCAACTTGCTGTACACGAATGCATAGTAGATAGATTTGATGGCAGCTTCATTATTGGAATCTTTGCAGATTCTACTAAAGAATCCTTAGTGATTTACTGCTTTTATTTATGACATATTCGACGTGAGTGTTGAAACTCATCTTTGTGTCGAAGTAAACTCCAAGATCTTTGATATATTCGACTCGGTTGACTGTTGAATCGTTTAAAAAATACTGGAACAGTATTGGCGATTGATTTTTGTAGAAAGATATACATGCACATTTGTACATATTCAATTTGAGCTTATTCTTATTGCAGTAATGAGTAAACTTATTTAGATCTTCCTAATATACTTTCAAACAATCTCGTAGCGTTGAAATTCTCGTGTATTTCAAATGTGCCATTACCCTACAGCTGTCAAATATATAATGAACGGTTCAAAATAGTGGGGGTAGAAAAAATATAATATATGAGTATAATATGAAAAAAAAACGAAGCTTGTAAAGACCGGCAATCCATCATTTTTCTTATATTTCACACAGACAGTAACAAATGAAGGTTGATTCACTTCCTTCCAATTCATTTTCCACCTGTTTGTTATATGTAGAAAAATCCTTTCTACTGTAAACAAGGCCACCTCTAATATGAAACAAATTCACCGCACTACGCAAGGGCAGTTCTTGCTTTTGACTCACAAGAGTTCCTCGAAAATGTTCTTCATTCATTCAAAGTTCACCAGCAACGATAAAACATCAGTCTCCTAGTGTATATCCAGGTCCTAGTTCAAAATCCATTGTTAACTTATATGAAATGAGGTTTTCCAGTGATCTACTGATTTATGTAATTGTGCCGCTCGTTTTGATCAGTGCAAATGTGGAAGGAAAACGTGAGTTCTCAGTTTTGATGAGTTTCTTTTATAAATCACATTTTGTTTTCTCGATGTCATATCATGAATGCTCTTTCTTCCACTCGCACCAGTGATATGCTCATTTCTTCATAGTTTACTAAAAGGATACGCAGGCGATTCCAGTCAACTGAATCGTTATGATTATCTACACAAGGTAGGCTATGAATTTCACCAATCACAGAGAACAAAATTGGTACTTGGTTACCAGGGACAACCTTGTAGAAACGTCACAATTCTGATTTGCCTACTAAATCATGAGAATTTTTCGAGAAAACATTTTCAAAAATCAATGATTCTGGCGAATTATCTAAAAAAGAACAAAAATTAATCGCAAAAATGGATGTTAACAATAACTGTAATATCTCGATGTTCCCGTCGTATTAAAGTATTACATCTCATCTTCAAAATCACGGCGGCTTTGCGAAATCTACAACGTCGTCACATCAATTCCATTCCAATTATCAGTGTATCAGGGTTTTCTGTAACAGAATAATTCAGAAAAATGAGTGATTCCAGTGATGAATCTATCAACGGCAAATCACCAGTGATTGAATGAATTAGTACAGTCCAAATGGCCTTGTTGGTTAAGGCGTACACCTTCTGAGACGAACAACTATATGGTAGTTGGTCATCTCACCAAAACCAAGGATTTTTTGTTTTTTATCAACGATTGAAATATCATAACTTTTCAGGCACTATTAATTTTTGAAATTTTCTTGTCTCCAGGAATTGAATATTCAAATTAATAGTTTTTGTAATTGACGAGTTCTAAGCTATACTTATTCTACGGGTTCACAGATTATAGCGAAATTATTTAACAAATTGAATGAACTTAAAATTTCAAGTTCAGCCAGTTTTTAATAAAATGGGAGGAACACTTCACTTTATAATTACAGATTAATTGCATTGCTTTCCATATTTTCCAAAGTTATGGAAATACCAATCAATGTGGAAGTTTATCACATATCTGGGAAAATCAGGAATCATTAATGATCGATAATACGGATTTTGCCATCAAACCAGTGACTTATTGGCGTATGTTCCACATATTTGGCAGTATTCCATCGAAAAATTCGGAGAAACGTTAGCTGTTGCACTCAACATTTCAAAAGCGTTTCATCGAGATTGGCTATTGCTTGAAATTTGACATTCCATGAGAGAACTGATACTACAACAGTAACACAATGAAGTCATTATGTATTCAGGCGAGGAAATGAAATTGAAGATGTACAGTGTACCTCACTGTTCTATCAAGGACAGTTGAGATAGAACGGTTTTGTGATATAGCCGCAGATAAATATATTTTTTGTTGTGCTTGCATCCTTGATGAGTAGCTAACAATGAAAATAAGAACTCATCTCCTGAACCTAAATTAACAGGCATTGAATCGCTTATACCTCTAGATCTACTTTACATGAATGAGTGCCATGCATAACAATGAAAATGTCTCCCTCAATCAAACTTGGAATGAGTTAGTTATGAGATGAGGTTTTCCAGGAAAAGCCATCGAAACTTCCACGGAAGGTGCTATAAACAGATAAAATATAGAGGTAACACCCTATTTCCACGATGCAAGTTGTTGCTGTATTTTCTCGCGTTAACTTGTCGCTATGAGAAATGTCATCAATCTGTCAGTTTTTATAACCAATATTGACAAATAGCATTGATTAAACGCCTACATTGTCATAAATGATTTATGGTTTCATTCATTTATAATTTTTGTGATTGTAATGAATTCACCTTACTTGATTCCTCCAGTTTATGAAAATAATTGAAATATTCGAAATTATTATTCTTCACAATGATGACACCACATATTTGTGGTTTGCGATAAAAAATTCACCACAGAAATAACTAAGTTGCTGCAAATTATCGCACCAAACAAATTCACTTCACTTAAAGTAGTATATTATGCAACGATCGTGTAATGATGATTATTAATATATGAGCATAAACCGGGATACGAAACGAGCCGAAGGTGAGTTTCGTATGGTTTATGCGAGTGTATTAATAACCATTACAACCATCTACACCCGATAAATAGCGAAGAACTACAAATGTTATATTTATATTTGTATTGCACACAATGTTACTAATTCAACGAATTTCTTTGAAAAATTCTACAGAATTGTAATTAATAGTATTACTTCGAGAAATAAAACGATGAGATATGAAAAGAAGATCAAAAATTAAAGAAAAAAAGATTACTCGAGGCCGGAATCGAACTAAGGTCTCTTCCAAGTAGAATATTCAATCTCAGCGCCACAGACTGCTTGGCTACAAAGAGCTCGTAAAGTTTGATGAAAAAAATAAGTGATAAATCATGCATTTGTCAAATGAAAAAATTTAATCATTCTAACTATATTTCTGTCGGTGAAGGTGTCGAAGGTGATTCTCCCATATCGCTGGTATCAGACATTTTGTTATGACTATCGAAGTTTGGCTATATTCTTCAAAAGTTCAATACCTATACCAATTTTGACTTGACAAACGTCATATGCAGAGCATGCACATCATGCCTGATAGAAAAATAATGTGTTTCTATTGGTTGAAAATCTGTATCGTAATGAAAAATCTGTATCGTAATGGATTTCATTATAAAACGGGTTGTGGACATATAAGTGAATTATTAGAGAACGGGTGTAGATAAAAATTATTATTTCATCAACGGCTTTATAGACAAAAAAATAAACCGCATTATGTTCTCTTCATGAGAATCAAGGTAGGAGATGATATAAAAACCAGCCACCATACATTTTTCTACAAATCAGTAGAAAGTTTTCACATTCTAGAAAAAATGTCTTGAAGAAAAAGTCAAGGATTTTATGGAAATGATATTTCCTTACGGTTGTTAGTGTTCTACATAGATGACTGAAAACAGTGACCTTCACATTGGTCTAGGATTAGACTCTTTCTACCTGGTAAACAATCCTACACGCTATAATACATTTTCCACCTGTGAGAAGACTCTGCTTCCAATAGGGAATATATATGCATAAAATTCAAACCTAATTCGAATATTGTTTTCTTGAATCTTCATTATCGTCACATTATAAGCAGAAGGTATTTTTCATTCATGTATTATTCATACCCAGGAGGGAGGGAAATTCAACCTCCCAAAACGCGTTACACTGTTTAAAACAAAATATCACGTCAGTGGACACAATAAATGAAATTGTAATTGCATTGAATCTTGATATTACGCGAGCAGAGATCAGAGAAGTTGAAGCTGCAAGATATTTATCACGTTCTATTATTATTTTAGTCCATAACATAGATTTTTGTCATAAATACATACTGAAGTTTATGATATAAATATAAAACTCAGAGAATGATCAGTTTATTCACTCTTTGTGAGTATTAGATGAATATTAAGTGATGTTTTGCATAAATCCAACTAATTCATCCCTTCTAAGCATCATACATCAATGGTTTCTGTTGTATTTCTATTAATATTTTGCACTTCGGTGCAATACTATACTTGTGAGAATAAAGTTCGTTAGCTTCTTCTATATAGCAATTCAAACTGAAAATATGTATGAGTAACTGTCACTCTTTGAATAAACAAACAAGAGACACGTCCTTGTGTCGCCCTTCACTTCGCGCTCTGACAGGGTGGTGTTTGACAGGTTCAAATGTATTCACTGTTTCACAATTCACTATGTAGAACATAGCATGAAACAAAGTAACTTCTCGCTGTCTGTCTGTCTCTAGGTATGCTTAGATCTTCAAAACTACCAAACGGATTATTTGATGCGTCTTTTTTCATAGAGTGATTCAAGAGGAAGGTTTAGATGTATATAATACATGCATAATATAGTAGAGTACCACTAATAATTTCGTAGGTTTCTAATGTGACATCCCTACGAGAATATTTCCCTCATATATAAAATGTCCCATAAGAGCAATGCAATTATCGAAAACTTACAGCGGTAATTGCATTGTATCAAGTCACCATAACAACGCATTTGAAACCGTATCGCTAGACGTCAGTAAACAACACAAATAAATGTCAGATAGACTTCAAAAATAGAAAAGCATTTCGCGTTTTGGTGAGTGCTCCATACAATCTATAGAGGAAAGTATAAATGAACAAAAAATAATTTCCTTGAGAATTTCTTTATTCGTAAAATATTTCAATGAATTACATTCGTGCATAAAAATGACCAGATAATTTTGCATTCAAGCGTGATATCTTATACAAATTGCATTCGGTTATTTTCATATTTTGTAAAAGAGCCCTCGTCCTTCGGACTCGGGCACTTTCGCCAAAATATGAAAATGAACTCTTGCAATTTTTAGATATCACGCTTTCTTGCAAAATTATCGGTAATTTTTATGCACTTGTGCAATTATAACCGATAATGTACTACAGTATTGTACACCTTGAAAAAATTCGGCGATGGTATATGTGTAATTTAAATATTTTCATGCCTATTTATATATTTTTAACGGTATGAATATGTTGACGATCATTTGTAGATAATAAAAAATCATGCATATTCCCTATCATATGTTGTGTAAAATTTTGGTTTCGCTTATTATACAGGTCTCGGGGCTCAGAAATCTCAGTGTATAGTATTCAAGCTGCCTTCTAGATTCAATAATTCTCAATTACTCTTAATTATTTTAGCTGAAATCTATCGATTATACTAATATGGAATAATTTAACTCATTGTTGGCTAGCAAACTTGGTATTTTGTTCACAAATTAGGTGAGCAAAGTCGACATCGTCATAGAATTGAGTCTTTGTTTCAGTTTCTTCACTCTCAGTCTGAATAAAAAACCACCATCAGCGTCTACGATGGTTGTTGACAAATTTCGTGCGGAAAAGCAGTTTTTGAATTTATAAATTTATTTTTGGAATACCTACTTGATTGAATCTAATGGATAACTCTATATGTATCTATTTTACAGGAGGATGCCCTAATTATGGACATTCGTGTTATGGAGGAGTTGCAAAACGACAAGGTGAAGATGCCTTTGCTGGGGAAGAAACAAAGTATATCAATGAAAATATGGAATCAATTAACGAAGAGATGATTCGTCGCCAACCCAAACAAAATCAGTTATTATTGGAACCAGAATATGATCTGAACTTTGGGCACTATCAAGCAATGGGTATGTTTTTACTGTATTTTGTGAAAGGGCCTCAAGTAATGAAACGAACTGTTTTTCAAAAAAATGTTTCGCGATAGGTGCCCTTTGAGGAGAAAAAAATCAAAATAGAATACCACGTAATTCCTTCAATTCGGACTATATTTGTACAGCTGTATTGTACCATGCATATATTGTTCGATAGTACCTACAGAAAGTTTCAACAAAATCATAGCACACAAAATATATCCACAATGCATAGAAACATTAAAATTCCCTGTGGCTCCTACAATAGTGTTTAAAAGATGACAAAGGAAGACATTTTCACATTCCACTGACATTCGAAACTGTTGTTGGGAGAGAATCTCAAATGTTGATAATTTCCGAAAAGAAAAAGTAAAATATACGAGTGTTCACATTTTTACAACACCAATAGAATAAGCTGATTTCAAAATATACCCCTTTCTTCGCATCACATTCATCAACAATGCGCATGCGTTATTTGTAAAGAAAGTGCTTCATGAAATATTATTTTCTTAGTGAAATGTACAAGGCTAAAGTGAAAGTCGAAATGAAACTTAGTATTCCATAGATCCCTCTCGAAATGAGCCAATATTTTCAGAAACATTTCTTTATTTCGGTTTCAGTTGCAGTGGTACAGGAAAATCATCAATGAACAAGCCCAAGAACAGTAGAAGAAATCCTCATATCCGAAGATACAAACACTCAAGTATTGATGTATGCTTGTAGTCAATCTTGAATTATCATCTTCAAGTTGACATTATAGAGTATTTTCTTCGACTTACTTTTGTTTCATTCTTTTATCAACAAAATGTTTCATGGGCTGAACTGGTTTCGTTCTTAGTATCAGAGCGATTTGTAAAGTAGCTATAAATTGGTTAAGAAGTAAAAAATAAGTCGCACCAAAGATATATTTGAAATTTTGGGACCTTTGTCAGTTTCTGAATAATATCTCGGGATCTGACTGGTATAGTCACTGTATACACTTTCAAAAAAGACATATTTTGCTACAATTTGTTAATAAGGCGAGCTCTATACAGGCTCTGGTTTCGACGATACAGTTTTTCGAAAATAGGCCCTTTCTTCTGAAAAAATGTTTTGTTATCGAAATTGTAACTTATTTTGTGAATTATCTTCTGAAATATGCATCCCACATTCAAATTGAAACGAATGTCAGATGGAATCTCAAAAGATATACACAGAATAAGTGACAATTTCTAAAAAAAATATTTTTTCAAAAAAATTACCCATTTTGGAAGAGTTGTATAGTGGAAACCAGAGCCTAAATAGAGCTCGCCTTGATCTCAAATTGTAGCAAATTACGTCTGTTTCAAAAATATATAGAGTGACTATACCGCTCAGATCCTTCCTTCACGGAGATACTAAGACAACACTGAAAAAAATCACGAAATTTCATGGTTTTATGGGTACATGGCCGCTTTGGAAATTGCAAATCTGGTTTTCAAATATTGGTAAAGGTCCAAATGACATATGAAAAATTCAGAATGATCCTACCTTTTGCCTTGATTGTATTATTCATGGTGGATATTCCACTTAGACCTATAGAATACCTTGCTGGAAAGGAGATATTTTCATAAAAAACGCCTCGACTAATCAATATATTCTATAATTCAGAATGAAAACCCATCAATACAATAGTTCTTCCTCAGTAGGTACTAAAGGGTCTATTTCCCCTTGTGTCAAAGAGTTCGTGCCAATAGTTCATATCAACTGCACTGGGATTGACTGTGAGTGACAAGTTACTGGAAATGTCTAATCGTATGATATCAGCACTCTGTCTAGTATTTGGTGTCCAGATCGTATTTTCAAGAAGAGGGTCTGCAATGGGCGTTGCTGATCCCGTTTTAGCAAAGTTGGTCCACATTGTCACCATCCGAGATCTTACTAAATTATCTGCCTCTGAACCAGCGTGCCCAAAATCGAATATATAGCCCAGATCTTCAGTGTGACCAACCCCTGAAAAGAATTCATCATTATTGGTATTTTACATTTGGCAAAGTGTTTCATTGAGAATGGGCTGATGAAGTATCGTCTGAATTTTTCTCAATTAATGCAGATGTTCCGCAGGGGTTGTTTTGTATTCCTGCTTGGTTTCGATATACATCATACAGTTGACACGATTCTATAACATGCCTTACGGTTTGGGGAGCTTGACATGCTTCACATATAGGTTGTTCCAGGTTCGAGAGTAGGTAGGAATGTGTTAAGTTTCGTGTGACCAATTCACAGTCTTGTGATAACAACTTGCTCCCTTCTTGAAATATTCAAAGGTAGTGGCCATTTTCAACTGATGGTTTAATGCTCCTTAATTTCTGAGTTTTTCTATTCCATTGTTGTTGCCAAAGAGAAAAAGATTTCTCTTTTATGGTGTTTTTAAGATCTTGTGGTCTAATCGGAATCATATCAGAAGGAGAAGAGCAGGATTCCTGAGCTGCTCTATCAGCTTTTTAATTACCCACGATTCCTAGATGACTGGGGCATTAAACAAAAACTATCAATTTATTTTTTGAAAAAATACTTTGTCTGAGTGCAGTTATTTGTTCAATGAGGGGGTCTTCCGAAAAATTATTCTCAAGGCCGACAAGAGAGCTGAGTGAGTCTGAACATGTCAGAAATGTTTGGGGATTAATAGTATTTGCCAATAACAGAGCTTGATATATGGCATAGAGAAATATTTAAATATTTAAAAATAGTACCTTGAACGGTTCTGTCATTTATTCCATACAGTGAACCGATATGCGAAAATTCATAGTAGAAAACTGGTGTTCTGGCAGAATAAAGTCTCACACTTTCTTGAATTGGTCTCTGCCATTGATCATCGGATACGAACTGAAAGGTTAAAAGTAGCGTTAAGGTATAATGCACTTGCATAACTTACGGTATGGTATATTTCAGATCAAGATGCATAAAAACACTGGTTCGGAGACTTATGCCTGAAAATAATCCATCAAGAAATGTAAACTCCCGCTTCGATTTCTCTGATCGAAAGGAACTAACTAGACAAAAGCATGTCAGTAAATGCACCAGGGTTTTTGTGCATCTTCATTATCCCGCTATGAATATAATCTGAAATAGTAATATCCTCCGAAAGTTTCGCATCATCGTACACACCTTCATCAGTTCAGAATTTGATCCTGCCACCGTCGAAGAAAAATAGTGTGACCTGATAGAGCGCCCAATTCGGTTGTTGGTTGACACTCCTTTAGAGTTCATACTGGTGGGGACCAACCTTGATGGTTGAAGATCGAAAGATAGAAGCCAAATCCTAATAGCACCTGGAACATTAAAGTATTCGAAAATATAAAGAAAAATACTCATACAGTTTCTAGTGGAATTTTCACTTGAAATAGCAATAGTGCTTGAATTATTTATGGATATTTTTTTGAGAGCATATCTGCCTATGAAGCGGAAGGCAGGGGTTCGAATCCTCACCGGGCCACCGTGCTGGGTAATCGCACGTTAAAAGGTAAGGCCTCTTTGATCAATTGCTCGCACAAATTTCGACTTCTGAGGGTTGACGTTCGTCAGCTGGTTAACGGAACGAACAATTTTAGAACAATCTTTCTTGAGATCACGAATATCCTGATAATATTATTGAAAAATTCGTGATCAAGGAATAATTACTGGAAAAAATTCAAGCAGTAGTGGTATTCGGTAAGAAAATCAAAATAATTATACTAGTTATCCCGATTCCACTTATAGTAAATATATCCCCAAATTTCTATTCATTTCAGGTTTACTAGATTCGAAAAATAACAAACTCTCTGCAAACGTTGAGTAAAATAAGCACCACGGGAATATAACAACGCCCTAGAAGGGCAGTGTTGCAATGAAAGAACAAGGCCCCACAAGATCGGTACTCGGAGTAACAAAGATAAATGTCTTTTTTCTCAAACATAATAATAGTGATAGTGAAGTGTCATGTGGCTCGTCGTTATCATGGTAACGCGAGACAAAATACGCACTGATTAATTGTCTCAACATCAAACTTTTATTACATGAACTCGACGCACGTTTCTCGAAGGAGTTGAGCATCTTCAGGATAAGTTATTTGATACTGAATCTTACATTCTGAGGTAGTGCATGCAGGCACCACCTGCAGAGGTTTTTCTAGGTCCGACCAGGACTTTCTGAATACTTATTCTACATTTAAATGAAAAGCGGACTTAGAGCCGATTGCACCGACTTTTTCTTATAGGAGCATTTAGCTTATGGGCTATTAAATGTCAGTAAACGCCCATCAGCGATTGTACCATAGTTTGAAAGATCATTAAACACTCATATTAATATACCTTCACATAATTTAAAGAGTCCCTTCGTTAATGGTCTCATAACAAAAAGTCGGGCAATCAGCTGTTAATGTGTTATATCAAGTAATGGCAGCACTGCAATTCGTTGTCCATAGGTTAATAACTTTAACTTTGAAAAGAGATAAGTACGACAATGAAGAGAAAGTGATTAGGTACGTAGCTGAAGTGAACGGTTTTAACCCAGAGATAGTTGATAAGATGATTAGAAAATGTAAATTTAGGGAAACACTTCGTGAATCTTCGACTTTTCAAAAAGATGAGAGAAATGAAAAGTTTATAGTTACCCCATATGAATTTCAATACACTGGAGGACTTCAACAGATATTCAATAAAGTGAATATGAAAGTTGCTTATAAAACTTCTTATAAATCACAACAGCTTCTTGGTAACCCAATATATAAATTAGGAAACTCAGAGAAACGCGCGTCGACTGCAAAAATATCAGTTTGGTGTTAGGGTTATTGATCTCTAGGAAGACCTTCAACCTTTCATATTACTTTTTATATTCTCGAAAACTAAGAAGAAAAAATTCGACTACCACGAAATAATGATTTTCAGAGACTATCAGCTGATTGCACCGACTTTTTGTTATGAGACCATTAACGAAGGGACTCTTTGAGTTAGGTGTGGGTTCATTGATGGGTGTTTGATGATCTCTTAAAATATGGTGCCATCGCTGCAGTGCGTTAACTGACCTTTAATGGTACATCAGCTAATGCTCCAATAAGAAAAAGTCGGTACATTCGACTGTTTAAAATACCAAGTTGATGGGTGAACGGAAACGAACCGCAAGTGTTTAGTGTTTTGCGCTCGGATATTAATGTTTTCCACTCTCACGCCAACGGTTTTCATCATATACTGTATAATACTGTTACGTCCTAGCGCCTGCCCTGACCATATCGTGAACGCAAGGCGAAGGACCGCGCCGTAGCGTCGTCATTTTCCAAGAACTGTGATTGCTGCCTGGAGAATTCGAGATACGTCATCGGGGCTTCTCTGAAGGATTCTCGATAGGTGTGCAGACATATATAAGGATCGCGATATCGCGGCGGAGAGAGAGTTTTTATTCGGAGTGTTAGTTATTCGGAAGTTTGTATTCAGAGCTAAGTGGAGCGAGTTTAGTAGAGCTAAGTGGCGAGAGTTACTGAGATCTAAGTGGAAAGAGCTTTTATTTGTTATTGCTAAGTGCAAGAATTGTGTAGAATTTTTAGTACAGAGAGTTGTAGTACCGAGCATTGAAAATTTTTCGGAGCGATTTAAGTGATTGTTTTGTATTGTATTGTGATAGAGAGTTATAATAAAAGAAGTTTAGTGTTGTTTGGTATTTTAATCAACGAACCCAGAGGAATATCGTAACAATACGATACAAACTGACTCACCGGATAAACTTTCTATCAACGCCTCTGTCGAAGTATGTCCGATTATGATTGGTACATGATGAAATTGGCCATTTCTCAACTTTTCGTCACTCTCGCCAGTGATAATCGCTCCTTGATGGTCTGGTTCTACCACTGGACCAATGGCTAAACCACCTAACGGGTTGTTACTCATCAAGGCCTGTGAATTGAAATCCGACATTATTAACTGGTACGAGAAGTTTTCCAACACCATCATCGCACATTCAAACCAGCAACTTCTCGTACAACCCAAATTTGCCCATAATAGAAGAACTAATATTTACGAAATTATCTATCTCTGTTAACGTTTCGGAAGACCAAATCCCCATTTTTTTTTCAGAAATGATTCACAAATAGTTTAGTCGAACGCTTCTTTTTGGCAATATTTCAAAGATCTGATATTTTACATTTTTTTTTCAAGGGAGACTGCCAGGTCTGAAACATGTCAAATGATCTGAAAGAGATCACTTAATTCTCCTTTCTTGCCATTATTCCCTTGCTATCATGTGAGTGTCATCCCAGTCTGCCATGTGATCTCTATCGGCAGTAAAAAGCTGCTCTGAATTCAGAACCACCAACCTGTTTGTTGATGTTTGTGCCGTCAAAAATATATCGGGGAAACATCAAGACCACTGGAAATGCGAAAGACTGAACACAAGATGTTCATTAGGAACAAACAGATTAGTGGTTTCGAATTATCAGAATACATTCTTACTGCCGATAGAGATCATACAGCAGAATGGAATGACACTTAAGTGACGGCAGAGGAGAGCAATGGCAGGACTTATGGTGTTTTCACTCCATATAATAGATTGTCAGCAGATCAGACGACCGATCTGGCCTACTTGATCAACAATTGATGACGTAAATCGTAGTAATAACTCAATTCGCCAGGAATCTTCACTCTCTCAGCTGAGATGACAGTCATGAGTACGTCCTGTATTAACAAGTGGCTATGTCGTTGCGAATTCTGTTTTATGCGCTGAAAAAATTGGTTGATTGTTGATATTTTTATTTGAACAATGTAATATTGTGATCTCAAGTCAAAAGCTCGGTTTAGAAGTAGTATCACAATCGAGTGAGAATTGTGATCAAATTTTATTGATATGTGAAGTGAGAAATTCTGTTGAGTAAAATCATTATCATTTTTTATAATCTTCTGGGTTGAACTGAAAATATCTGAAACACATATCACTGCATTTATAGAATATTCAGAACGCGTGCACACTCTAGAATGTTGTTGCCAGCAACCTTCTCTTGTGTTTTTTTATGATCAATACGAATTTTTCAATGGTTATTGAATTTGACCAGGAACGAATTTACCCCGCTGCATCTCGATATGTTGTATGGATGTTAAGAAATCAATATTTCGACTTGCTGTCGTGTGTGTACTCTAGCAAGTATAAAAACATATACGAAACTTTTCTTTCATTTTCCAAACATTTTCAGTAGGCTATGGAAAATTGAACAATACCATGTAAGTAACAATGATTCATGGCCAAACTCCGTACACACTATTTTTATGCAGAATAAGTATTTTGGCAATTTAATTTCTTTCATTTTTCTATATCAAGGAATTATTATAATTTTTTGAAGTTTGTTATCAATCTCCAATACATAGGTATTTGAATACACAACGTGAATATGTACTAGAGTGAGTGACTTGATATTGAAAAATAAAGAAAAATTGAATTATAATAGTCAGTTAGTCATTCAGACAGTTAGTCTGAATGAAAAATATTGTGTAGAAGGTTTGTTCTTGAATTTTTGTTACATGATGTTCAATTTTCAATAGCATACGTTCATTAAAATGTTCCGTTACAAGGGTAATACAAGAAGTAACTTTTTATATAATCTCCTTTATATCGACAAATTATGAATTTGAAGTATGATTTTGATATATTTTGGTCAAACCAGAAGTGTTTATATATATATATATATATTTGATCGGCTAGGCTTCCGCGGTCAGAAATGTGCTGGCTGGAACTTCCGGTTGATCCGCGTCTGGAAAGATTTACTTGTCTACGTTTCCGGACTCCCACTTTCGGAGCCATTTTCAAGACTTAGTGACCTTGCGTCTAGGTCTGAGTTGTCTCACTAGCTGGCTATCATCACTGGAGATCGAGGATAGAAGGTTGGTGGGATTTAAGGGTTCATTAGTAGTTATGGCAGGATCAGGTATCGGACGGTCGATGGGAGTGTCCGAACCAATCCGTTCGAACCACCCATCGACCGTCCGAAGCCTGATCCTGCCATAACTACTAATGAACGACACTCAAATCCCACCAACCTTCTATCCTCGATCTCCAGTGATGATAGCCAGCTAGTGAGACAACTCAGACCTAGACGCAAGGTCACTAAGTCTTGAAAATGGCTCCGAAATGGAACATATGTAATATGTGATTGCTTATTAGACGCAAATTTACCGGAAGTTCCAGCCAGCATATATATATCTATATATCTATATATATATATTAATATATATCATATATATAGATCTATCGGGAGGGTATTGTAATATATAGCCCATAGTATATATAAATATATATTGTATAACACTATATATAATATATTTTACTTCAACATATAGTTTATACTGATCATATATACTCGTGAGTATATATATATATGATATATATATATATCCTCATATATACTTGCTTAAGCATTGATAAGCACAGGTTGAGTGAACGTCTAAATCTGAACTCTTGGTATAACTGAATTGTAGAGAAAAGTCTAGGTTACTTAAAAATAACTAATGAAATAGATTTTGTAAAATCTGCAACAGCTGGAGATAAATTTTGATCCCGTTGGTCCCCAAGCCGGATATACCACAGCTGTATTATGAGCTCCCCAAGTGACGTATAGAGGATCTTAAGATAAATTTTTCAGTAATATTTCTCGCAGCTCACAAAATCTTGCCTTTGAAATCCATCTTTTGTCCCTAAAATTGATTAAATCTAATCATACTCACTGAGGAAGATTTCGATGCAGACGTCTGCTGCAGAAGTGTTGAATTAGCAGCCTTCAGTCCTTCGATCATAACTTGGGACGAAGAAGTCGCAATTTTCAAAGCGGTTGCTACGTCTTTCGCAAAAGTCGGGGCGTTTCTTGTTAGAGCCCATTGGCACAATGAGTTACCGGAGTGCATTATAACTCCGTTGAAAAGTCCTAAAATAGTACATCGTTTAACGAGTTAGGAATGATAGTCATTCAACAGAACCTCTTGCAGGGACACTTTTATGAATCATGGGATTCTCACAATCAATATACACAATCAAACTTTCGACATTCAATCATATCAACATAGATATCTTGATAACACTCTATCGAAATAATCGGTACTAAGACTGTGCCGCAATCGAAAGCACATGGTGTCTATTCTCAGCACCGACTATTCCGATCACGTTGTAATGTACCAGCCCTATGTCAAAACACTGTACATAATAATGAAAATTCCCTACAATTGAATTATGGAAAATTCTACATTATTGAAAACTTTTTGCGGTCCATTGAATATTTACAAAGGATCAGTTAGCACGAAGGCTAGTTAAAAATCCCAAGTGTCTCATCATCAAGTATTATTTTAGACTTTTTAGTATTGTACTACTTTCCAACTCTTTTGTGACTTATTGGTATTATAATAGTCCAGTAACTGAAGATCCGAAACTAGAAAGAGCTGTGAACAATTATATGCGTTCTTCACTTGTGGCTCAATTTGTAGGTCGTCACAGATGTTTTCAACACTTAACACGATTGCGTTCATGGCAATGGCCGAAAATGGCCCCCCAAACCCAGAAAAATGGGTTTCCCGCCCATATCTGGGTGAATATAAGAATTTTCGTTCATACAAAAGTTTAAGATCGTCTCGTTGTCTCATTATCTACAAAAATGACCCTTATCATTTTTTCCGAAAACTCAACAGTTTTCGAGATAAAGGGACCCAAAACTCTCTTCATTTCAGCTGCCGCTTTCTCTATAGGAATTCTGTTGTCTATGCATTCGCTTGGAGGCAGGCGGACGAATTGTTTCATAACTCAGGCAAAAACTGACATTTTTCAATGATTCAAAGTTCAAGATAATGAGGAAACCCGTAGCTATCATTCCATGTATTTCGAAGTTCTTTCTTATTCGGCGAAAAGATTTAATAAGCTGTGAAAGTTTTTTTCCGCACCATTTCGACACTGTTTCATTAATTTGTTTACATTTTTTTCAAAAATAGTCTTTTATCGGAAATTTTTCTTTATAATGGGTCCTTGGGGGGTCTTGAATGATCTCTGAATTATTAGCCATAAAAAATATATATGTATTCGGAAACTGGAGCATCTTGGCTTCAAAACGATGTGCATGGCAAGTCGATAAAATGGCTAAAAATTTTTTAATTCGCGGTTGTTCCGCAGATTTTACATGACTCCGAAATCGCACGAAAAATATCAATAAACAAATGGATCATTCATTAGAACGCGGGGAAAGTACAAAAAAATTTAATACAAATTGAGCCACAAGTGAAGAACTCATAGACTTATTCATAGGTTCGTCCCTTCATTTACTCGACTATAATAATATCAGTAGTAATGATTTTTACACGATTAACAAGCAGTAAATTCTTAATCACTGTTTCTGTGATTTCTCGTTCATTTGCCTTCTATTACTATTCCTTTATTGATTGTTGTGTTTGTTTTGTCATACGATTGGTGCAATAAACCTTATTATTGTTATTATTATTATAAAATGATATTAAAATATAACGATTTTCGAAAGTTATGACCAAGCTGAACTCAAGCGGGAAATTCATGAGAAGAATCTAGTATTTTACCTCGTGTTGCATTTGTTTGCAATATATAACCGATTGAAGAGGCTCCTGCACTTTGTCCGAACAGGGTTATTCTATCAGGATCACCCCCAAAATTAGCTATGTTTTCCTTGATCCATTTCAGCGCTAACACTTGATCCTTGATGCCGGCGTTACCAGGGGCAACCAGATCGCCAGTTGAGAGGAACCCAAACAAACCCACCCTGTATTGAAATGAAACCATCATAACATATTTGTCCAATAATAAATCGACACTGTTATCGCTGAAATTTGCATATCCGCCGGTGAATGCTCCCCCGTAGATCCAAACCATCACAGGGAGTTTCTTTTGTTCTTTTGGCAACTGTAAAAAATATATAATATAGTTATTTTTCAGTCATCTTTCGAACAATACGTTCCGGTCACTCTCGAATCTACCTATACGGTAGGTTTAGGCTGGCACCTATCAGAAAACAACTACTCCCCTGGCTAATACCACGAAGGGCATTGTATCCATGCGGTGCCAGTGCAAGTTTCTTCACAGAAGAGAATCCTGCATTTGCTTTTGGCGATACAAATGAAGGATTTGATTTTCAATTATAGGGACGGACACACTTGCAGACCGGTTTCGGGCTATTTGGCCACTCGTCAGTACAAGGCAGTGCCATCATTAGCATAAAGTCGATGACTTATTTTTGCATCAAGTGCGTAAAATGAAGGAAAATTCTCTCGAATGTGCCACGAAAACAAGAATTCCATACACGAAATACAAAAATTTTGTACAACTGTGAATGTCAATTTACTTCTTCTGAAATATATTGAAAATGAATACTTTCAATACATCTTGACGTGTTTTTTTGTCACGATAAGTTATTGCACAATTTCACAGCATCCAGAGAAACGGTTTGTTGGCACGCCACGTGTTTGAATGTGTTGCTCGTAGTTGCTTCAATTTCAAGTTATTTCCAAGAAGATAGATGTTGATTATGATAGTGCTAGTGATAGCCCATCAGATATATCTGAGAAAGCAAATACAATAGTATCTAATATGTTACGGCCAAATCCAAGTGAGCATATGAGAAAAGATATGGATAATATCGTGAGTGGTGCGACAAGAAACATGTAAAAAAAAGTTCACATCTAACGTTTCTGATCAGCAGCAACAAGGAACATCATCACGAAAATATGTTGGAAGTAATTGTTCAAGCTTTACAATCAATTATTATTGCAATAATTGAAATTGTTTTATATTGAATGATCAATTAATATTTGACTCTGTGAGAAATAAATCCTTTATAAAGTAATAGGTATTTCATGTTCATTTTGTGAAAAACAAATTTATTTTCCACGGTGAAAACAATTAAACAATTACGCATCAATAGAAATATAGAAATGTCAAGTTTTTGACAGTTGTACAAAAAAGGAATTATTAAGTGCATAAAATTTAATGTTTTTTAACGGCCCATTAGAATGTGAATTTTTGACTGAGCCCGATAGGTCGAACAGAAAACGCTTTGCTATGTTACTCAGAAGGTAAATCCAGGTGTTTGAGCCCCTTACATTGTAGAGCCATTATTATATGCTCCATAGCACTTTGAATATAAAGAATAACATTGATTTGCGGCGATATATTTCTAGCAGTGGAAAAAAAAATTGTAATTTTTACGCATCTATGGCAACAAAACAATGTACATTTTTTTGGCAGTTGTAGGAAATAGTACATTAAGTAAGATCCTTGGGAGAAAAAGTAGCACTTTTTTCCCAAGTCAGTCTTAGTATTAGAAAAAAATATTGTATACACCTCGGGTGAGGATGCTATTACATAGCTCACTTCTCATCCTAGGTGTATAATATACAAAAATGGACTTCAAAATCGAAATATAAATGGATACTCACGCTGGTCGTGTATATTTTCAAGAATAAGCAATCTTCACTTCCTATGACAGGATCTGATCCTTGCGTACATACTGGTTTTTTATCTCTGACATCTAGTATACCATTCCAAGGGGTTTTTGGTACAGGAGGCTGTAATCAGATGAAACAATTGGTTGTTGGTATTATTTGGAATATTCATTTCGAACAAATCAAGATATCAATATTTTCCACAAATCAAGAAAATAGCTGATGAAGACGAGCATGATTCTGTACTGAAAATCTTTGCATTCCTTTTTCTCAAATCATCAAAATTGGACATCGCCCCTTGTTCTTCGAAGGTCATGCTACATACAGTGTCACACATAAAGTTCGCGACATATGGAAGTTTTTTATATTAATAGATATAATGAAAATTTGGCTTGGCAGTTCGTTTGTGCTTGAAAAACCTGTCAAATTCAACATTTTTTTGAAAATCCTCAAAAAATCAGTTTTTTTGAAAATTTCGAAAAATGCCAAAGAGAAAAAGTGCTCAGCTTCCAATTTTATACCGTTGCTCGAAATTTGGACTCTTTACTGTCACTTCGACTTTTTTCCAATTTTTTTAATTTTTCGAATCTTTCGCTCTATCGATTCGAACGAAACATGATTCAAATTTCATAATTTTGATGAATATGAGACTTCAATGTCATATCTTGCCCAGAAAATACCCGCATTGGCCTGTTACCAGAAAAAGAAATGAATACACCTCCAGAAATTCGTCTTTGTTGTTGCAAAGTTCCTCTAGTTTTTTCATTTCATTGTTAAACTCATTCGGTTTTTTTTTAACACGCTTTTATTAGCTTGGTTTGTAACTATGTATGTAACGGAATCTTTGAGCATAATTTTCACCAATTTCCAGAAGTCTGATTAATTTGAAACTTTGCATACGTATCAAGGACCGAT
The DNA here is from genome assembly GCA_032362365.1 of Zygogramma bicolorata. Lineage (NCBI taxonomy): Eukaryota > Metazoa > Arthropoda > Insecta > Coleoptera > Chrysomelidae > Zygogramma > Zygogramma bicolorata. The sequence goes on from JAVJAQ010005778.1 coordinate 141,194, forward strand.
GACAATGCAATAATTCGATCATAGTTTTCCATTATCCTTATAAGGACCACCAGGATTAAATTAGCTTGGGTTGTAACTATGTAAGTAACGGAATCTTTGAGCATAATTTTCACCAATTTCCAGAAGTCTGATTAATTTGAAACTTTGCATACGTATCAAGGACCGATGACAATGCAATAATTTGATCATAGTTTTCCATTATCCTCATAAGGACCACCAGGATTAATAAATTCTTTTATAGATCCTCTGTAGTGGAGTAAAAAAGACAGAGCTAGCGAGCGTTCTGCGCATGCCTGCAGTTTCGGACTTACTCTTTCGTTCTTTCGTTCGGGCACTCGGCACAGCCCAACGGAGGCAGAAACGTTTTCAGGGTAGTTGCGTTCTCACAATGTTCATTCCTTATCTTACATGCGTAGGTGTACATGAGTCCGATACATGCAAATCACTGTGTATGATATTTATGTAACATATAATATGATAACCGTGATTTACAAAAGGCATCTAAATTAAAACAAAATAATCAGAACACAAATTTCAATCTATTTATATTATGGAACAGAATTTGGTAAACAATAATAAAGCTTTAAAATTTAATTAGACCTTTGGAAAAATGGCTGATCGGGTCTTAATTGTATTAGTATATTCCACGGTTACCTCTCTCTGTGCCAAGAATACCTCCCAATTACAACCGTTCAAGAATTACATATGTTCAAGGACAATTTCTACACAGCTTTAGTTTTACAGTCGGTAAAAAAGGAATTAGTTATAGTTAAAACATATTCAATCATAAATTCTCACCAACTAAAATAAAGTTAACAAATTTCAATTTAAATGAAATGATGAGATTGCGGAATGATTCGTAAGAAATATCACATTTCTACTAGAAACTAATTGATAAATTGAACTAAAAAATGAAAAATAAATAATAGTTTAAAAAACTAAAAAAACACGCTTTTATAGCTAACCGAACTAAAAAATAGAAAATAATTTTTAATTACAAAGAGTTTATATTACGGTAGTAGAAGGCTAAACAATCATTCACAGTCAATCAGCTCAAAATAAAATTATAATAAAATTTAGGTAATTAACAGAATAAAGTAATTCAGAGTAAAAAGCGTGGGGTGCATTTTACTACATTTCATAAGTCTCCTCTCAAAGATAATAACCGATAGAATGATTGTAATATATAATATATCAAGCACCCCACGATTTTACTCTGAATTACTTTATTCTGTTAATTACTTAAATTTTATTATAATTTTATTTTGAGCTGATTGACTATGAATGATTGTTTAGCCTTCTACTACCGTAATATAAACTCTTTGTAATTAAAAATTATTTTCTATTTTTTAGTTCGGTTAGCTATAAAAGCGTGTTTTTTTTAGTTTTTTAAACTATTATTTATTCCATGTATGGACGTTAATATGTCAGTAATCGAATAAACGAATTCCTCTTCATTCTTATTACACTCGTATTTCTTTTTTTAATAGATTTTTATCCAGTTTGATTATTTTTCTGACCAATAATTCAGTTACAAACTAAACCGAAATATCATACTTTTCTGTAAACTAAACATTGACCTACAGTTTCAAAACTATTCAAAAGACTTTGGTTCTTGCGATTTGTACTAAACATGATATAAAATTTCGTGATTTTAAACATTACAAGACTAATGCAACATGTCGGGAAGAAAATAATAGGTACTGATCAAACCGAAATAAAATTTTCCCTCAGTAGGCTTTTGAAACAAATTTTTAGTTTTGGTTAATGTCAAATTATTGCTTTTAATAAATCGAGTTGTTTTGTGTACATGAAATTTGAATCATGCCAAGTCAAATTTTCATTATATCTATTGATAAAAAAAACTTCCATATGTCGCGAACTTTATTTGTGACACTGTATATAAGGAACTGGCTTACCTCGAATCGCAAGTTGTTCAGTGGTGGCTCAGCGTATGGAATACTTCTGAACCTGAAAATATTTTTATTTCCTCTCGTCACGCCTCCATAGCCCCCTCTGACTATACCGGTGGACGTTGTAATGGTCAAATCATTTTTGTAAAACTCATCCAAGTCTCCAGCACCAAGACTCATACAATGAATGGTACTACCATTAAGGCATAAGATAATGGCCGCACAAAGTATTAGAGCTCCTATGGCCATCTTATAATGTGATGATAACTGTGGGTGAGCATATTCTTGCAGATCACTTATATATATTTCATTTGCGAATGATTTATGGTTGGTGGATCAATGAATGATAGTGCTTCTTCTTAATCGCACGCATAAATAATGTTTATGATGGGGTGGATGAAAAGAAAATTTTTTAATTGTCCAGATCAAATAGAATCAGCAGATATCAGATCATCTATGGAGAAGACAGTTTTGAAATTTGGTGTCTACTATTGTTTTTCCGGAAAATTTTTGAATTTTGAATTAGTAGAAATAGAAGTACTTTCACAAACCCGTCCGAAGGTATTGCATGATTGCAAAACACAAATGAAGACAATGATGCTCGAAGAAAATACAAGAAAAAATACCACAGAAAGCACGCTCCAATTTAATATTATTTGCAATACAAACAGAATTGTTACTTTGTAATGAGTTTGAGCTCAAATGTTTATATTTCACTACAGGATTACAAAGAAAGTTCATTGTTTCAAACCCCATGGCAACATCGAACTGACACAGTTGATTGGAAGTTCAACATTGAAAAACCATCTCTGATTTAAAAATGATAAATGATCAGAAATATTACAGTGCTTTTCTTAAGCCACCCCTTTGATTTTTTGAACGGGTCAACTCAAAAAATTGAAACTTGGGATAATGAAATTGATGCGTGAATACTATGTCTGAAAGAATTGACAGATGAAAATTTCAAGATGGCGACTGGGCGCCATCTGGAGATAAAGATTAAATGGTAATGATGGTCTTGTGATACATCATTTTGAAGCTCCTGGCGAATACTTTAGAACCTTAGAATATGAAGTCAATATCTTCACCTACTACAAAATGGCGGAAAAAAATATTTACCTGAATACAAACACATTTATATCGATGTTTCCAGAAATATTTCTTTTTCTCTGCTGTATGGCAATCCCAACAACCCGATGAGGTTTGATAGGTTATTTCTTGTTCATAAAAAAAGACAAAAATGTCAGTACGTCAACGAACATCATTGTTCAGTTCGTACATTTCCATTTAGTTTTCGATTTTACAATTAGATAGGTACCTCCTGAACTATCTTCAAAATGGCTAACTGAATAAAATTTAACAGGGAACTGTATTTGAATATGCTGGGTACTACTGTCGATCCTCTAATCACCGAAATCGTCTAAGTGAATCCTAATGAATTCGATGAGGATATTATTATTCCAACAAGATGGAGCACCACCACACTACTCCAGAGGAAGTGAGAAACTATTTGGATAATACTTTCTATGGTCGTTGGATTGACCTTCGAGGTCCTACAGAGTATGGCCAGCCCGCTTGCCAGATTTGAATTTTTTGAGTTGACCCGTTCAAAAAATAAAAGGGGAGGACATTAAAGAAATAAAGCACTGTATATGATTATATTGGTGGGAAAGAGCAAGGTAACTGTCGAATACTAGCAAACGTATTTCCCCAGAAATATGAGAATTTATAACTCCGCTGTTGCTAGATTTGTACACCAAGGACTTCTGTACATGACCCTTTCTTATTCCAGACACTAGATACTGAATAATAGTTTTTTGAAGGTAGGTACCTCTGCTTGGTCTCGAAGAGTAATCCATAAATGTCAAAGATTCAATAATCTAGAGTTAATCTTTTCTTGTATGCTGTTATTGAGGTAACAACTTGTAGTCCTCCAAATTCTGCAATATTTCGATCACAAGAATGAATAATAACTGAAGAGTTGAGGAAATCGTTTTAGAAAATCATATAAAATAAATACCCCAACAAGAATCACACATCAGAAGGTAAGACCTCGTTATTCCTTGGATCCGTGACTTCTGATTGTCGTAGGGGAACATCAGCTAGTTAACGAAAATAAAACCTAATTCAAAACTCAACCAAACCCAAATGTCGGCTTAGGCAGTCATAATTTCATTCATGATGTTATTTGTTCTGAGAGGGAAAGCTGATTTTGAGAATGAATAAGCACAATTTAGTGAACTTTTCAAAACTCACAATTAAGAGAATATCTGTTATACAAATGCGACATAGAAATGTGGTCTACCCAAAGTCTAATGCATAATTGACAATGCATAGTTGTTCTTCTTTATGTATTAACATGTGATTTATTTATTGTGCCAGCAATTGTTAATTTTTCAGGAGCATTTGAAACTTAGTTGTCTCTTCTCAAGGAAAGCCGATCTATTATAACCTAGTATTCAGATGTCAGGAGTAACTATTCCTACAAAGTCAAGTATCTCGATACTAGGAATTACGATCAGTAATAATCTCTCATGGGGGGTACTTCCCAGAAACTTGGATTTTTGTTTCGTGCGAAGAAATACTTCACTTTTCGTGAGCTTTGTGGAGCTCGGCACCAAAATATTCATTGAGGCTTCTCGATTCTATTCAGTGAAAGGCAATCCGTCTTGTTGATGATTCTTCGCTCACAGACTCGCTAACTTCATTGGAACATCGTAGAGGGGTCAGAGACTTGTCTCTCTTCTATAGATAAAATCACGGGTCGGTGCTTGTTATCAATCGTTCCACCCTTGGCAATATCTACACGGATGACTTGACGAGTACAGAATTCCCACCCCTTTGTTGTGAATTTGGAAACCTGTCGAACCTCTCTTGTTTAGAGATCTTTTTTCAAATAGAACAGCTGAGCTTTGGAATTCCTTGCCGAAAAAGGTTTTTCCTGAGGCTTACAAACTTCAAAAATTTAAAGTAAATGTTAATTCTTATCTCCTGTCCCTTGATTCACGCGGTGTTCTTTGAACACTACAGGGCTTCCCTTTCGTGTGAATATGCATATAAAAAAAAAAGGAGTTATGAATTATCCACAAAATTGTGTTGAATCGTTCAGTCAAACTGCCTGGAACTTCCGAATGACTAATACATAGATCGTGAATCATACATGGAGGTTTTAACTTGCTACTTTTCACCAGTCATCAACCGATAATACTCTCAGTGGGTAGTCAGAGACCATAAATTTAATTTACTGGAACTATAAATCTATCATTTTCACAAATAACCATATTGATTATTATCTTGTAGTGATCATAAATATGGATATGCAACCTATCAGAAGTGGAGAAATTAATTTTTATTATTGGTTATTGAAAACAAAGAGTCATAGTAATCAAGAAATTTTTTATCTAGCGTCAGAAAAATGTTTTTCTGAAATCTCATTACCAGATTACTTCCAACGACTTTTCTTATGAGACCATTAACAAAGGGACACTATGAGAAAGGTGAGGATTCATTGATGGATGTTTAGCTTAATACTCCCATAGGAAAAAGTTGGTGCAATCGGCTGTTAGGCATAAAAAGAACGAGCTCCCAGAAAACTGAACAGTTTCGTAAGAAGCCTCAGCACCCACAGTTTAGAATATTACAGGGTCATGTACAATGGATCGTAAGGGTAGCAGTGCTGAGAGGTTAAGTGGATGAAAGACTCCGTACAATCAACATGAAGAAAGAATCAGAACAATTTTAGTTTCAGCTGGTGTATTAATCGCCTTAATGAAAAAATGAATTCTATATATTTTTTATCTGAGTGTTGTATTTTTGGCATGAAGTGTACATTCTTCAACTTCTCTAGCTTCAATGTTATTTCCATTATTGTCTAGTTTGTTTTAAGCTCATCTGACGTGTTAGTATTAGTTAGTATGTTGCATTGTAGGTAACTGTATTGTAATTGAACACTTATCGGGAGTAATTACACAAGTGCTTCAGAATTACCGATAATTTTCCATGAAAGCATGTTGTCTAAAAACTGCATGAGTTTATTTTCATATTTTGTCGAAAGAGCCAGACTCCGAAGGAGGAGGGCTCTTTTTTTTGCAAAATATGAAAATAACCGAATGCAGTTTTTTCACTGACAACATGCTTGAATGAAAAATTATCAGGTTTATTTTGATGCACGAGTGTAATTCGGTAGAATATTTCCGTAGTTAAAACAAAAATGTATGTGCTGAGTTTGAAATTTCATTTAAATTTACATTTCAACGACGTTTAAAATTCAGTATTTATGCCTGTCAAGATGACAAATGTACATTTTAACAATCGTTACTATAGATAGACGGACCGAGCGGGTATTTTTAGATACCTACCGGGTATTTACCGGCCCGAAAATGTCTCGCCGGGAATTTATCGCTGTAATTGATCGAAAATGTCCCGCTTCATATGGGATTTTTAACACACGATGGAAATATTCTAACTAATGAATTTATTGATTGATTGATTGATATGCATTATTTCAAGAATCCTGATTTAAGGACACGATTTTCTATGGCAGGTATATTTTCACAATGAGGTGGAATTCTCAACTTTTCGTGTCACATCCCAGGAAACATCAGGAGTTCGGTAAATTTACTGAAGATCAAAAATATTCACTTTCACAAAAAAGTCCAGAAGCATAAACCTGTATAATGACTATTTTTCGAAATGTAAAGGCTGAGAGGCTTACCAGAAAAAAATGGTGAAAATCGCTTAGAAACACCAGCTTTTCAAATTTCGGAAGAGAAAAATACTTTCAAACTCATATAAACTATAGTATAGAAGGAGGAAAAAGTGATAAAGCGAAATACCATCTCTTTTATGATGTTGAGGCAAGAGCGCGTCAAAGTTCACCCCAGAAACATTAAAAAACACGCTAAAGGTCTACTTCTTTTCAATTTGAAAACCTCTGACGGAAAGAGTACATTGGATCTTTCACAAACTAGACTGAATAAAGAAGAAAATGTCGCAAACCGGACCTCGCTACCACGAAATAGAGCGGGTCGAACTTTGATTAAAATGTTCGAAAACTTTGGGCAATGACTATTCACTTGATTTTACCTGACAACTCCTTCCCAAAGTTCAATCTACTCAATTCCGCTAATCTGATAATCTGTAATCCGGTAACCGTTATTTTCTTCTGTGATTGTGGAAGATTTCATGTTTTTTTTATCGTAAGAAGCTTCGGAAATGAGCCACGAGACAAAAGGGAGGACGAAGCATAATGTTTGGATGTTTTGTCAACTTCAACAAGTTTTAATCGCATTCTCCTTTTTTTATAGCCTGGTTTACAAAAGTTGGAATGCATTTTTCTCGGACGGAGATTTGAAACTTCGAGTCGAAATAATTCCGTTTTTTGTACACTTTCTGTTTTTTGGGGTAGAATATTCTATACTGCATTTTCTGCTTTTTTCCGATATGTGTGGGGGAGTCGGTGGTTATTCTCCAATATCGCTGATATCAGACATTTTGATAAAATAATTCTACGAAAATTAATAATATTATTCTACGACAATCCAACACCTAGGTACTGATTTTGACGGATGTCAAAGGCTTCATTGACAAATAATGGGTTTCTTTTGGTTGAAAATCTGTATCGTAACGAAAAATCTGTTTCATAATGGACATCATTATTATATGGATTATGGGTATTATTATTATAGTACAGGTGTAGATAATAGTATATTATGCAACGATCATGTATTGATAACTTTTACATGAGAATTGCATACGCTATTTTATCTACACCCAATAAATAGTGAAGAACTACGAATATTATATTTGTATCGCACACAACAATACTAATTTAATGCATTTCTTCGAAAAATTCTACAAAATTGTAATTAATGGTATTACAATGGGTCATATTGTGGCCTAAGTGCTGTGGGTCTAGACTCACCCTCCCTACTCTACAGATACAGAGATGACATTCAAACATTCAAACTCAAAAGTTATTCCTTTTACTACAAGGACATAGATGGTTGTTTTTGTTTTTTCTAAAGAATATTCTGCCGAAATTTACTTTCATCAATTTCTTTATTAAATAAAATCAAAGGAAGAACAGTTCCCCAATATTAATATTCAGTTATCATTTGGGGTCTCGGTAGTGTAGTGGTTAGCATATCTGCCTATCAAGCGGAAGGCCGGGGTTCGAATCCTCGCCGGGCCACCGTGCTGGGTAATCGCACGTTGAAAGGTAAGGCCTCGTTGATCCATTGCTCGCACAAGTTTCGACTTCTGAGGGTTGACGTTCGTCAGCTGGTTAACGGAACGAACAATTTTACAATTTTTTTTTTTTTACTTCGAGAAATAAAACGATGAGAAATGGAAAGAAGATCAAAAATTAAAAAAAAGGTTACTAGAGTTCGGAATCTGACCCATATCTCTTCCAACTAGTCCAACTAGCTAATATAATCTCAGCGCCTTAGACAGCTCGCCTACGGAGAGCTCAGAAAATTTGATTAAAAAAATAAATGAAAAATTTAATCATTCTAACTGTATTTCTGCCGGTGAAGGTGTCGAAGGTGATTCTCCCATATCGCTGGTATCAGACATTCTGTTATGATTATCGAAGTTTGGCTATATTCTTCAAGAATTCAATACTTATACCGATTTCGACTTGACAAACGTTAAATGCAGAGCATGCACATCATGCTTGATTGAAAAATAATGGGGTTCTATTGGTTGGAAATCTGTATCGTAAGAAGACCGTTTTTCAATATTAGATTGTATAATAATTGATATTATGAGATTGACTACAATCCAAACAGATTTTGAGTGCTTCCTATGATTCAGAAGCGATAATCGTGAGTAACATCAGTTGTGTTCGAGTACTCCTATAAACATTTATTTGATTGAAATTCGATATCTCCCGAAAACACTTGAACAGAATAATCAATTTGCCCTGTATATAAAGAGGGTGAAATATTGTACCAAACATTCATTGTTGCACCACTTCTCCAGTGTAGAATTCAAGTCTAGTCTTTAACATCATTATGGCTTCGATTGTTTATGTGGTGGTGACTACAGCTTTGATTCTGGCTATATCAAATTTGACAGAGGGAAGAAGTGAGTATATACACCCTTGGTGTCTGAGTTGCCAAAAGGCCATTAATTTGATATATAATTCAAACATTGTTTTTCTGTAACGGGAAAGACATTTGAAATTTATCTCTGTTGACAATTGAAAAATATCACTTTTTATAAAATTTCTTTTTTTCCGGGGAAAAAGTACCTACTTTTATATTCCACTTGAGTGAAGGTAGATCAGAGAAAACTCGATGACAGACAGTTTTTAACTTCATATCATTCAAAATGTCTACTAAATGTCACTAAGTCCCGAATTTTTGAATCAAATCACATGAATAATAATTTGTATACTTTAAAAGTTCAAAGGTTTAACTGTCGCTATAAATACAACAGCCTATAAGCTCTAAAAATCAAAATTCACCCCGACAATTTTCCGACTTCAATATATTGTCATTATATATTTCAATATTAAATCGTTGTTTTTCCCATCACTGAAAAAAATCGTACCCAGGAGAAAATCTTACAATTTTTCCCCTGTATAATATATAACTATTCTTGCAGTTTGTTGGTTTTATGAAACTATTTGTAGAGATCAATTACTCTAACACCAAAATGATATTATTTGCACTCGACGAATTTTGCTATCAAGGTTAGCATTCTCAGCAGAAGAAGAATTTTTTTGAACGGATTTGGATTTTTTAACTATCAATTATTCTGACAGATTTCTCTCATTTTCTCTGCGTATTTCATGTGCAGGAAATGCTCTTGACTTCTAGAAAATGATCACAAAATTGGTGGGAGCAATCTGATACTGATCAAGCATGAACATGACACAAGACTACTCGATGCATATGAGGGGCTAGAAATAGCGAAATGTGAAAATAGTATGAATGGACACAAGGGGGCCTATCCCCTTAGCCCGCTTTTCAGTTAATTGTTTATAAATTAATCAGAATAATCAGTAGTTATCAGACGAAGTACATAATGGACCAAAAAACCTTGTAGATAGTTTTGACACGACCCCAGATTGTTTACCCTAGTTTGCAGATTCGGTATCAGTTTTCTACTACTGAAGATGCTAACCTCTCCAGAAAAATTCAGCTTCTACAGCGACGGTTCCAATATCTTCTTTTATTTTAAATTTCATAACCTGCTATGATCTGAAAATACAAGGCATTAAAATAAAATCTCTACAAATGTAGAAGGGCAGACCTCAGAATGTTGTTGCTTGGATGAAACACTCTATTTGAAAAAACATTTTGAGACAGGCAATTTCCAAAACTCGATAGAAAAGCGATTCTTTTTTCGTAGTTTTTTTTGGGGTCTTGACCTACAACAATATTAAAAAAAAAACAAAAAAATACAAGAACTAATATTTGTCAAAATAATTATCATCAATGTTTCGGAAACCAGATCCGCTTCCGTTTCCAGCACTCCTTCACAAATATTATCTTTAAGGTTAGTTTCTTGTGAATGTAAAAAAAAGAGATTTGAGATATCTTTCAAGAGTGGCAGCCAGACGCGATCCATATAAACCTAGATATTTGAGATGCAGGCATCCAAGCAGACAGCATGATAAAAGCAGATTCTTTCAACTTTCTAACTACTCTAGGACTGTATGATCTTTAGTTTTTTCAGATTATGGTACCTAGGTTAAGAAACGAAAAAATACGAATTCATCCATCATATAATAATGAGATTCAATTAATAAACCCTACAAAATACAAATAAAACAGAACACTGAGTCAGATGCTGCAAATGCAATACGTATATACACAGACGGCTCAAAAACCAAGGAAGGATCAGGATGTTAGAGCGGGCGCTGCGAAACATTCCGTTTGAAAAAACCGATGACCTCATTCTGATTGATGATTTGAGTTAAGAAAGACTTAATTGATGATATTGTGGAGGTTGCCGGACGGAATTATGGTCCAGTTTTTTTTCGGTCCTATAATAGGAGTTTTCGATTCCATCGCTGTAGTTGTGAAAAAATATGTTGTATAGAATGCAAAAACCATTGACCGCTATTTCTCGACTGGAATATTTTGCAAGATCCTTTCAATCCTGGAACTGAAAGTTGCCAGGATAGCCCGTTGTCAGTTTTGTTTATAAATCTCCTTCCCAGCGTCACATACCTTCTCTCGAGTTATGGAGCGGGCCGCGCTCTTCTCAACAGTTTTTGTGACTTCAGTTATAGCTAAACTTCATCTATTATTATAGCACATACATTTTCCATAATTATAAAATAGCAGTGCTACGAATTTTGTGAGAACTTTTTTTTAAGTGAATAAATATCGCTGTAATTAAAAAATAAAAAAAAAGGCGAACGAAAAATTGTGGTGAACTGGTGAATGAACCAAAAGAAACTATTCAAATGCAGCAAGTCGACGCAAAGACGAAATTTCAGACAAATTTGAGAAGTTGTTTGACCCGAATGCTGATGAAGAACACTTCTCGTGGTATAAAAGTTGCATGGCCAGCTATATCGGCGAAGAAAAAATTCCTTGTCACTGCATAAGAGTGCTGGAAGAAAGAGCTTCATCATCAACACAGGGCGTAGCTCGCCCATCAACTGACCCGCATATCAAAAAGAAGCAACAGCGATTCGTCGAGTGACTCATGCTGTTCCATTTGTGGTAATACGACAAAAACCAAAACAAAAAAAGAAATATTTCAACTGAAATTTCATCAGCTTTGCTGTTTTCCAATATTTCGCGTCGAAAATACTATGAAATTTTCACAAAAATTTGTTATACGAAACACCGGAAGATTTGTTTGCAGAAACTTCCAATATCATACATCGTGTTACAGAAATTACGTTTCATAACCAAAATCTTCTAGTAAAGAAAGAGGTCGACCAACAACAAACATCACAAAAACAGTTACTGGCTGCTTTTGACAAATTAATGGCGGATATAAAAGACGGTGTTTCGACGACCGCTTTTGAATTGACATACTTGGCTCAACGCATAACTATACTCGCTGAAGTAGAGGATGTAGTTCTAATCGTGATCTCAAAGTGATGCTGATCGATAAATTTGGTGACAAGGTTTTATTCTCATATCTTACTAAGAGGAAGCAATCTTCTTTGGTTTTCATGGCAGGAAGTTCATTAAGGAAATAGCTGAACGTGTACGTCGGCTAGATTGTAGCAGAATCTTCATGTGTGCTAAAGAATTACGGAAAGAACTATCCACTACTGAACTTACACCAAAGGACAAGTTGTGTGATGAAATTCTTATAGAAGATGCCGCGAAGAAATGCACATTTACGCCGAAATGAAAGTCTTTCATACAAGCCTCATTTAGCAGTCAAAATCTAAAATTGTCAGGCAATTCACTCCATGAAGCATTAGCGGTGTTTAGTGATATGTATCAGTGTAACGAACAGAAAGACACCGCAACATACAGCTCTGGCCGAATTCATTCACCACCTACCTAACTAAATCGGAACATATTCTACACTGTTGAACAATCTTAGACACTGTGACAATGACTTTCAAGGGAACATTAAGTGGCGAAGATTCTATGCACATTACAATCATGATAGTAGATCAACAGAAGAATGATGAAAAGGATACCTCACGGGCATGGCCTAGCTCTTCAGGTTGACTAGTCATTCGATATCTCAAGCTAAGCAGCAGGTAGTGACCGCGTCGAAAGCTCATAAAACTGCAGCAAAGTAGTATACCATAGCTCGCAGGCAATATATCAATGAACACAAGATATATTGAGGATATGCTGTCCTTCGGAGGAGACGTATAGCCGGCGGTCCTCAGTCCATGGTTGTTGGACTCGTAAAGGATCTCTACCTCTGGTTGGAACCAGAGTGTTCGGAAAAATTTCCGGTTGGGGGAAATGTGGTCACCGTCGTCGATGATTGGCCTTGGTAGGGGAAACATTTTAAAAAAGAACACCTCACACACTGCTAAACCGAAACTAACTGAAACGGACTGAAAATGTTTATATTAAGTCGTTATACCAAAATCCCAGCTGGCTCCAAGGTAATAGGTCTTCTGAATTGCTAGACTTGAAGTCCAATCAACTAGAAGCAGATTGAAGGATTTTCAGCCATATTTTTGTTGCTGTTCGTGGAGGAATTGAACAAGTTTTTATAAATTGTGCAGATTCCCATGTTTTCGTACTCAGCATCCACTTTTGGCATAAGCTATCGAATAGTAGTTGTTGAGGGATTCGGTTCGAAGGATCGGACGAAAAAACTCTTTTATTCAATTCAAATGTATCTGAAATTATTAGAACTTTTGATGTTTTGTATTTACATTGCTTGAGTGCTGCAATACATGGGCCTCCGAACTTACTCCAATTCGGTTATGAAAGAAGAGATGGAAAGTTGTACCCGGTGCAAATGGCAAAACCACTTATGCCAAATCCTTTGATCAGGCTTTGCAGATATAATAATGTTTTGCACTTGTAGAAAAAGCGATATCAATTGTATTTCCCTTTGCAAATGCATCGTCAATTATTGTCAAAACTTACCTGAATGAATTTTTCACTACTTATTAATAGGCAAACCACTTATTTTATTGAATTTGTATTGAATTAGATCATGAAGTTTTTTTCCATACCTCACCTAAACCAGGTGTTAATAGTCAATAACAATTTTTTTTTCGCAGCTACAGCGATGGAATCGAAAACTATTATAGGGCCGAAAAAAAAAAACTGGACCATAATTCCGTCCGGCAACCTCCAAAATATTATTCATCAAGTCTTCCTCAACTCAAATCATCAATCAGAATGAGGTCTTCGTTTTTTTCATACGGAATGTTTCGCAGCGCTTGCACTATGTGGAGTTTACTCCAGATCACCTAGCCTGAGGATTGAGTGGGGAATGGGAAAAATACCAGCGTGGTTCAAACAGAACTGGCTGGTTTCTCAATCGCCACAAAAGACCTAACCAGAAAAGAAATTTCTGGCAAAAACATAATTATCTGCACTGATAGCCCACCAACCTCGAATAGACAACGTATTATCTCAGTGTTAGTACTAGAGTGCCATCAAGATTTAGCTAACGCCTCGCCACGACAGGAGCAAAGGTAACCGCATTGCTGACTCTTTGGTCAGAATGGCGGCTGGACTAAATATTTTGGGACCAGGTGACACCCATGGCTTGACGACTTCGACAATTGCGGAACTAGCCAAACGTTACACCCATACTCAATCCCTTAGGAGATGGTAAGAAACCAAAGGATGCAGTTTTGCAAGGATCACCCTGGGTGACCCTGGGAAGCTGGAACCGAATAAATATTTGGCGATGACCAGGAAGAACCTACGTTTAACAGTGGAATTCCTGACTGGACACTGTCAACTAAGGAAACACCTTCATATTATGGGGCTATTGGACACACCTCTATGCAGGATGTGTGAACAGGAAGATGAAACTGTCAGGCATGTCTCATGTGAATGTCTGGAGCTATCGTCGATAAGAGAGTGTGTGTTCGGCGAGTCTTGGCCTACACCTGTCGATTTTAAGGAGATGTCCCCTGGTGACCTGTCCTCCTTCCTGGATAAGGCAGAATGGACAATGTCCTAGGACGGCGACTCCTTGGGAGGTTGTACAATGGGTCATATTGTGGCCTAAGTGCTGTGGGTCTAGACTCACCCTCCCTACTCTACAGATACAGAGATTCAAACTCAAAAGTTATTCCTTTTACTACAAGGACATAGATGGTTGTTTTTGTTTTTTCTAAAGAATATTCTGCCGAAATTTACTTTCATCAATTTCTTTATTAAATAAAATCAAAGGAAGAACAGTTCCCCAATATTAATATTCAGTTATCATTTGGGGTCTCGGTAGTGCAGGGGTTAGCACGTCTGCCTTTCTAGCGGAAGACCGAGGTTAAAATCCCCGCCAGGCTACCGTGTTGGGTAATTGCACCTTAAAAAGTAAGGCCTCGTCAATCCATCGCACAAGTTTCGACTTCTGAGGGTTGACGTTCGTCAGCTGGTTAACGGAACGAACAACTTTTGAACAATTTTCAGAACAACAATTCATTTACAAATGCGTTTTCAAGAATCAATACAATCATTTTTAGTAACGTTTTTTTTTTTTTCAAATCGTTATTCCACGAAGGAAAATCACGTTGAATGCTAGTGATAGCCTCATAGCAACAGGAACATTACCTCATTCATATTCGAACTATTTTCGGGAACTGAATTTCTTTGTTTTTCTAGGTGGATGTCTCAACTATGGACATTCATGCTTTGGTGGTGTTGCAAAACGGCGAAATGGGCAAACTGTATACCCCGAAGAGAAAACTTACTACCAAAATGATGACAACATGGATTCGAATAATGACGCTACGATTTGGTACCAACCTAGAGAATCTCATCTACTACCTCCAGTAGACTACGAACAGCAGTTAGGAATTATCAAACAATGGGTATGTTACTTCTCGTCTTAACACCTGTGTTATATGATGAAATTTTTCACTGCTTGCTTAGGTCATAGATATTCGAAAGGTAACTATTGAATGTACACACCTCTAATGCATAGAATATCATGATTTATTTTGCTAGGAGCATTCCGCTGATATTGAAGTTTCCTAAGAACTCTAGTTTTCTCAAAAAGAATTCATACAGAGTAAATATTTTCATTATTAGTGTTTTCACAAAGACTTTGTTAAATTTTATTTTTTGTATCTGACATAAATGCTGTTTTTTATGAAGTGGTTGGAAGCAAATTGTAATAAATTGTTTCTTCTTGCAGTTGCGAAATTACAGAAGAGATATTTCCAATGATCTAGTTCAACAACAATAGCAAAATGCGTTCTTTTGAAGATCCTAACACTGATGAGATAAGAAGATAAGGAAATCATTTGTTTTCTGTCGATACTTGGTATATGTTATTCTATTCCAATAAATGTTGTTTTATCAACTCTTTCATTTATTTTCTCTACATAATTGTACATAAATGAAACTAGTTTTACTTCATTTTACTCTAGATGTCGCTATGGTGAAATTTTAACTCGTGAAGAGTCACCTGATGACGATGGTCACAGTGAATATCCAGCATCAGTTTTTGATGTTATTTGATATATCTGGACAATGAAATGATAATGATAACCATACAGTTATTCAACTATTACAAAAAATGAATTTTACGAATCCCGAAAACGCTTTTTTCTTGTACCAGTTGAACCCATTTCCTTTTCGATCGCTTATTTTGAGATTTTTTGGAAAATTAACTTGATACTGAAACAGGTAGGTATAGTAGTTTTCACAATAAATGGTATTGACTGAAGGATTATAATAAAACCAATCAGACCCTTAAGTTGTAGAATCCGAGATGCACATCATAAATGTAAAAGGACCGGATTCAGGTAATTTTGTTTCTCAGAGAGGGATTGTAGAGACGTATGTTTGTGATACAATTGCAGAAGAATTGGGACATACAGTGTTACGACTACCTCCCTACTACTGCGTGTTCAATCCCATACAGCTTATGTGGCACCAACTTAAATCGAGCGTGCGCGGAAAAAATACTTCTCCGACTTTAAGTGGTAGTGTGGTAGAATTAATTAGGAACTGTATGAATGACATTCCCACCGAGAGTTGGAAAAGTTCTGTTAGTCATGTTATAAATGTTGAAAACTCGTACCTTTCTGTAAAATCAATTGCGCCAATTATAATTAATTTAGATGAGGATAGCGATAGCGACACTGAACTAAATATAGAATAGAATTGTAACATTTAAATAAATTACTTGTATATCTCCTACATTATGCAAAATTCAAATTTCTTAAGTTCGACCCTGTAGCACATTTGCATCTTTTACCAGATGATTTTCTACACAATGGGATTAAATCGGGTAGTTTATTGCAGTTAATAAGCCAATACCATTTACTGTGAAAAATACTATAGCAGTTCCATGCTAGCATTATCCTTCGATTCTCTTATACCAAGCACCAAGTCCAAGAGGTTAAAATGTGTGCTGAACATTGCACAAGAAAATTGATACCAAGTATCAATTTTCTTCTCCTGAAGATGTTAACCTTGTTATCGAAACGCGCGTCGAGTTCAAAAATACCAGTTTGGTGTTAGGGTAATTGATCTGTAGGAAAAGTTTTCAATTCCGACTTATCTATTTTCCGTTGATACCATAAACGTCTAGAACGAAACAAATATAAGGGGTATAAAAACTTGGGACAAGTTTTCTTTGTATTGCTTGATGTTTGTGATGGTTACAGAGTTTTTTTCATGATCCAAGAATTTTTCGTCGATTCAAACGATTTCATTTCCACCTAATAACTGAAAAGTCAAAAATATTATTAATATATTCGTGACACCATTTTTCGTTGTCCTAATTGCATTTATTATCGAGAATTTCATTTAGCTTCATTGGCAAACATAATCAGTACTTGAATTCAACAAACTATGAGGAAGAAATATAAGTAATTTAGGCGTCAATAAGTGAACTACCGACGCCTTTGGCTTAGTTAGCAACAGGTGAACAAAACTTATCTTTTCGAAAACAGTTACCTTATGCAATTTGTAGCTCCAAGTAAGAATGTTGAATATATTCATGCGATTCTTTCGAGATTCATGAAAAAAACATATATTCTATTTTAGAACGATAAGTTGCAGCAACTTAGTCATTTGTGTGGTGAATTTGTTGCCGAAAACTTTATATATGTGGTGGCATCGTTGTGAAACATGGTAATTTCGTATATTTTGATTATTTTTTAAAACTCAAGGGATTCAAAAAGTAATGAGTTGAAATTGCAATTGAAGAATCAAAAATTTAAGAAATAAGATATTACTTGGATGCGTTTTGATATTATTGATATTTCTTAGATAATCAAACAGACTGTTATAAATTTTGATTTTGATGAAGTATAACGATTTTCTTTCCAATATAGTCGTGGAAAAGTATAGTATTCTACTCAGGTATAATGGCTATTATTATAAGAAGATTCTACGGAGGCAGCAACTGACAGATTGTTTACACTTCTTCAACAACAAATTGCTCAGGTATTACAGTTTATCAATGAGAGGAGTGACAATATAATCGAATAGAATATATATAACATTGTCAGCAAGAGTTGAAAATGTGATCCATTTGCTTCCATACAATATTATAGATAATAATATAATAATAATTTATTCACCATTGGAAAACATGCATATAAACAGGTAAAAACTAACAAATAATATCATGAAAATAAGCGAATAAATGATGGAAAGCCCACAGAGGCAGAGCCTGTACGTGGGTATCGAATATTTAATATTTTGGATACATCTTAATTCACGAAAAGTAAACATCAGCACCTTTCCATTTAAAAAACTATAACTATAAATACAACCTATTAAAAATAAACTGATATGGGTATACATATACACACAAACACACATATAAAAACACACATACCTACCTACACTCAGAAATACATGCAAACTAACTATTTTTTAAGTCTATGAGTTCATTTATTTCTCTTCTCGGGATCTCTATGATCCATTTTTTAATTTTTGTTTTGAAGAGTGCAATTGAGTTCAGTAACCTGAAATGGTAGGGTACAACACTATATAATTTCGGAGCAAGGTAAGTATAACTGCGTTGTCCGATGGTTTTTGACATTCTTGGTATGTCTAATGCATTCATCTTATACCTGGTATTATAGATGTGGTCAACAGGTTTTGCTTCCCTTAAATTTTTTTGCTGGTATATAATCAGAGTGTATGCAAAAATTTTCCTGATGTCCATCAACTCAGATTCATCATATAAGTCTTCGCTCGGGTAAGTGCGAGGTTTATTCAATATAATCCTGATAATCCACTTTTGTAGTGTTTCTAAATTTTTCAAATAATAATTAGTTACTCCACCCCAAGCAATCACACCATACAATAAGTGAGTATGCACTAATGCATGATATATTATTTTCAGATGTTTGATATCGAGAATGTTTTTCAAGTATTTGAACTTACATACCAGGTATCTGAGTTTTTTTGTTAGATTATTTATATGAGCGTTCCATCTCAGATTACTATCAAGAGTGACACCTAGATATTTGACAGTTTCTGATGATTTTATTTGTACATTACCATCGTTTGTTGGAATATCTATATTCTTATAACTGGGAAGATTGCTCTCATAGCTGGTAAAAGGCATAAATACAGTTTTTTTCAAATTTATAGTAAGTAACTTGCTTTTGAAATAATCCATGATGATAGGAAATGCACCAATAATTTTTTCCCTCAGATCACTCCAACTTTTATCTTCGAAAAAGAAAACCGTGTCATCAGCAAAACTAGTGATTTCAGCCGGGATGGATATTTCAAATAATGAATTCACATACAGTATAAACAGAACTGGCCCAAGTACCGTTCCCTGAGGCACTCCATAACTGACATCTCTAGTTTCGCTAACTTCATTTTCAATGGTGACACATTGTTTTCTGTTCCTCAGGTAACTTTCCATGAGCTTGTATGGTATTCCCCGAAATCCGATATTCTCGAGGGTTTTCAACAATTCAGTGTGGCTAACAGTATCGAATGCCTTTGCGAGGTCTACGAAGAGACACACGCTAGGTTTTTTTTTGTCTAACGCATTATATATGTTCTTCGCCAGATCCGCTATAGCATCCTGAGTTGATCGGCCCTCCATGAACCCAAATTGCTTTACAGATACCAAGTTAAACTTTTTTATAAAACTAACTATTCTACTTTTGATTATTTTTTCAAAAATTTTTGATACATTCGAGAGAAGCGATATTGGTCTGTAGTTTGCTACTTCGCATCTATTCCCAGATTTGTATAGTGGTTTTATAATTGCTATTTTCAAAGCATCAGGAAATATTCCTGTTTTTAAAGAATGATTTATGAGATATGTGAGTGGTTCCGAGAGGTATTCAACGCATTCTTTGAGTGTGCCCGCTCCTATATTATCTATCCCCGGTGCTTTATTACATTTCAGTTCTCTCACAAGACTTGCAACTTCGAGCTCATCAGTTGGATACATATATATAGAATTCGAATTTCTGGTAGAAGAGAATGTTTTATTATTTATTCCAATTTTTTCAGCCAAACTAGAACCCACAGTTGCAAAAAATTCATTAAACTTCTCAGCTATCTCCTTTTTCTCTCGTATGAGGTCACTTTCAATTTTTAACTCTTTAATTTCCACAATACTTTCTTTATTCCCTAGATTTTTCACACAGCGCCATATGTTTTTAGGACAATTCCTATTTTTTAGTACCTCTCCCTTATAATATTCACATTTGGCGGTTCTAATGATATTGTTTAATCTGTTTTTGTACAACTTGTATTCATTTTGAAGTTCCAAATCATCGGGATTTTTAATAACTTTCTTATACATTTTATTTTTTTTATTTACTGAGTTTATTAGGCCGTCCGAAATCCAAGGATTTCTTTTAATTTGCTTTGTTCTCAGTTCCATTCTGGTAGTACATAAAGAAATACATTGCTGTAGTTCAGTTATGAATAAGTTTGTTGCTTCATGGATATCGTCAGTTTGATAGATATCTAACCAGGTTTTACTAGCCAACATATTTTTCAGTTTTTTATTATCGATAAAAGATTTATAGAATTTGTTTTTTTTTTGTATCACTCTCTGTTTTCGAATCAAATTCATACTGAATTATGGTGGAGAAGTGGTCGGATATGGTACTCTCATAGATTATTGGGCGGAATTTATTGTAACATTCACTAATTCTGACAAAAATATGATCCAAACATGATTTACTCATGCCTTGTATGCGAGTTTCCTTATTAATCATTGAAATGAAATTGTTCTCGTGAAGGATGTTTAAATACTCGTGACAAAAATCAGTCTCACTCAAAATATCAATGTTGAGATCCCCAGTGATAATGTTTATGTCGCAAATCTGTCTATCCCTTTGGAAGTAACTATAAAGTTCTGAATTGAACGAGATGGGACAACTTGATGGAGAACGATAAATAGATAAAATTTTGAATGTCTTTTTATGTTTTGTCAGTACTACTTCAACTACTTTGGCTTCATTCAATATCAAAATTTGGTATTTGAAATGAATATCACTTTTGACATATACTACAATGCCATCATTCTTATTGAAATCGCCCTCTGAATATATAGTGTCATACCCCACCAATCCCAACAAATCTAAATTGTGTATTTTCCATGTTTCGGTTAAGACTATACAGTCAAACATATGATCCATACCCTTGAGCATCACCTGAAATTCTGAAAAAAATTTTTGTATGCTTCTAATATTATTATGAAGTAATGAAAATGTTTGGTTCTCTGCTTTGTTCAGTGTGGCATTACAATCACAAATTTCTGTCAATGAAATGGTCTCGATCTGAATTGGCTCATAATCTCTCACATACGCATCCATTTGTTAAATTAATAAAAATTTAGACACAAATATAAATTTATTCGTTTGAGATACTGAGTACGTTTTCCTCAAATTATTTTTTAACTACTTTAGAACGGGTTTCAATTTTGGTTTTTTCTTCAGCGTCTCTTCTCACCTGGGGTTTTCTGTATGCTCCAGTCGAAACTGGGGATGAAACTGGTACTTGCGCCTGTTTCGCTCCCAATATGACCGGCTCTCCGATTTCTCCAAGAAAACTCACGGGGTGATGTATATTAGATTGGTTAGGTGTTCCTGGGGCACTTTTTGGCTTTTCTCTGTAATCTATATAGTTATCCGTTTGCTCCAAATCTTCCACTGCATAGATTTTATTATTCACATGAAGTTTGTTTTTTTTTGATAAAGCAATCAGTATTTTTATCCTTCTTTGCTAGGGCGAGATGCTTTCTCAGAACCTGGTATTCTTGACGTTGTTTCACTGTCATATCATTAGAAATGCTAATATTTGTCCCTTTAAGTTGTTTAACGTTCTTGAGGATATCTATTTTTTTCATATATGAAAGAAACTCGAGTTTGATAGGACAAGATTCTCTCTTTCCTAGAGTGTAGAAATTATTTAGATCAGCTGCTTGCACCTCCACTCCAATAAGTTTCTTGAGCTCAGCAGTGATATAATCGAGAGATATATTCTGTCCAGGATGTTTTAGCCCAAATATGATGATGTTGTTCTCTCTGCTTTTTATGTCTAGATCTTCAATTTTCTTCCTTAATATGGTGTTTTCCCTCTCGACCCTATTTAATGTATTGTTAATTTCCTCAATCTTGAGGGAGAGTCTTACCTCCACCGCTTCTATTAAAGCTTTCAGATCATGTCTCAATTGTTTTATCTCCTCTAATACCGCTCCAATAGTTTCTGTCATTTCAATATTGGAAACTGAGGTGTACGGACTGCTTTATTTTCGGAACAATGTTCACAGAGATGAGAGTAATTCGTGTTTTTCTTCGTTCGCAGATTTCAATTTTACGTTCAACTGCTCTTCGGATTTATTAGTGTTGGGTGATTTTTTTTGGATTCTTATTTATCCTCGGAGTCTGACAGTTATTCCGAGTGAACTTTTGGATTTGAAAAATTTTCAGCAATGTTTAACACTTCTCTGTTGATTATATGTCACAAGAGATTTATCTATAGGTGCTCACCATTTAGCGTACCACACACACACACACACATGAATGTGTGATTATGTTGTAATTCATTTCTACAGAAGAATCAGGTATCGACAAACTTCCTAACTAACTGACAACATATGAATGAATCATTTTATCGGGATGATTGTTTTCAAACAAACGAGCAGTAAGTCTAGAAAAACTATTTTTTCTTCAAACGTCAAATAATGATGAAATTACTTATCTAACTTGATCCTGTCAAAGTTTGATGTCTCCGCCGGCAGCAGTTTTTTTTCCCATTTCTTTACGGCGGAGGGAAAAATGTTGTCATGGCAACAATATGAAACATGTCACAAAGCAACAATACAAATGTCATTAACAACAATTAAATATCATTTTTATTTATAGTAATATTGAAAGTACAATTAGTTAATGAAACATTTTCAAAATTGAAACCGTGCAAAAATGTTCCCGACTCTTGATACGCATTGGTAATTGTTGATGATACTGATGGTCGAGCACAACTTTCAGCAATCATTCCCGATGTTGGCGAATCATGAGGGTTTAAAATTTTTTGAGCATTATCGGCATTATCGTTCTTATTTCTTATTGAAGCCTCTATATATCCTTCGGCAACCGTGCTTGATTTCCAGCCCCCATGTCGTTTGAGGCATTCTAGATTTCCGCCTCCATCAATTAAAAGTGTTGCTGAAGTTCGTCGTAAACAGTAACCCGTGTATGCGCTTGCATCGTTCAAATTTAAAATAACTAGCTACTTTTTGGGCTACTGCGCTGATCGAATGTATTCCCATGATGCTTCGGTAACACTTTCCATTTTGGTACTTTATAAAAAATCGGTTTTCTGTGAAATTTTCAGGCCGCAGTGATGCATACTTTTTATACAGTTTAATGTAGTTTTGACCAATTATCGTAAAAGATCTAATTTGTCGTGTTTTACTGTCTGATATTTTGATAATTATTACATTTTCCTTATCCTCAATGTCCACAGTCTTCATTTTTACCAATTCGTCGCATCGACAGGCGCCGGTAACCCCAATTAACAAAACAATCTGAAATATTTTTATAATTTAGTAGAGTATTCTACATGCTTTGCAATATAATTTTTTTACCTTTAATCCTAAATACAACTCATCTGGCGCTTCAAACAAAAATTTATCAAACTCGTCTTAAGTGGAACCTTTAGATTTCTTTGCAGTATATCCTTCGCTTGTCTTTTTCAGAAAGGCACGTAACTTTAAAAATTTGCTTATATCCACATTTTTTCTAATAACTAACTCGGATTTTATCATAGAGTATCGTGACCACATTGTGGAAGATTCCCATTTATTTTCATTTACCATTATATTAAAATATGCCAGTAAAACGTCTTCGGTAACTTGCCGTACTCCTCTTGTATCGCACCACTCTTGGAAGTGCTTGTACGCTAACCGATACTTTATTCCGGACTTGGAGGGCCCCAAACGTGCTACTGCATCATTAGCCGCGGACTCAATTTCGTTTAGGTTTTCCATTTTCGCACTAAATTTGCGCTTGCGGTTGCAACAACAGTAAGCTGTCTTTAATAACATAAAATAACTGTCAAACAACTGTAACCAGGGAGACGCAAATCCCACCGACGGCTTAATTATTTTAATTCCTAACATCTAGACGACTTTGATAGTTGTCACAGTTAATTTCGAGTAAAAATAGCGTATGAATTGTTCTAATTATGGTTGAAAATTGCTACGTTTGAAGAAAAAATAGTATACTTTATTCGGCAAAGAAGCGACTTTTCTTGACTTGCCCTCTATTACGCGCCTCACTTCGTTCGGCGCGTAATATCGGGCGCGTCAAGAAAAGTCATGCTTCTCCGCCTCATAAAGTAATATACTATATTTTCAAATGATATTCAAATATTTTAACTCCTTCTGGAATGGAATAAACCATGTTTTATGGTGGAGATGAAATAATTTTCAAAAGAATCAGTGACGAAATTTTTTCCCTACATCTGTAGTTTTCAATAAAAAAGCAAATTTCACGTGTCCGAGCCTTTTTACTTCAAATTCCAAAAAGGGAGAAAAACTAGGAGTATGATTTTCGTTGGACCACTTCGCATATGACATGAGCTAACAGAAAAAAACATGATTTGGGTGAAGGTCAAGTGGAGAAAATTTCACCCCTTGGCGAAGGCGACAACTCAGTTTCCCCGTACACTGAACGGTGGTTTTTACCACCTCTCTCTATGCGATCGATAAGAGAGACACGCATACGCTAAGAAAACGGCATTAGCTACTGCGGCTTTGACGTTTGACGGTATCAATATGGACAATAATAGGTAGTGCTCTATCATTTGCCCGGCAATGTTTGCATTCACGAATTTTCCGCGTGAAACCGAAACTATGGAGAGTTTCCTTCGAAACCGTGAGAGGGTTGATATCATCACTGTGATTTTTACAAACGCTCTGGCTCAATATCAAGTGCTCACAAACGTGATCGGAATTATGGGTTTACCAGCTGATATGTGAGTTGATGAGTCATTTGTTTATACATTTCCATGCATGCAGTAAGCAATATACGAAGTGTTCGTCTTTTGTGAATTGGAAAAAAATCAATTGTAATAACGTATGGTTTGTATCGGAAAATGATTGAATTTCAGAATAGAAATACATAGGTAATTATTGTTTTGTATGGCATCGATTATATCAATCATTCAGATGCATCTCCATAATGATATACTGGGTACAATGAAATTCGATTTATATGAACGTAGGTGGGTTTATAGGGGTGAAAAAAAATGCAGAGTTTTCAAAGAATTTTGGGGCGACATTAATCCCATGACGCCAAATAATATTTTATATTCCTACGGCTTTGACACAAAACTGCTCTATCTCAACTGTTCTTGATAGAACGTGTTTGAGTGTTGTCAGCATTATTTTGTAGCTCCCTGATGATGACAATAACCGATTGTCGTAATATTGGGAATATATTGTTGTAAGAGTACACTTTCGCTATATATATATATATATCACCAGTTTTTCCAATATTTCGATAATGTTCATTACCATCTTCAGGGAAAAGCTACAAAATTATTATTTTAAGTTATCACATCAAATAAACAGTAACAAGAACCTTACTGTATCTTGTTACTGTATATTATTATTTATTAATATTATCAAGTGTACTCTTATAAGTACACTTCCGTTCTGCTGTTCACCCAAAAAAACTACAGTTTTGTTCTTAACTGGTCAGCAAAGACTCCCCCTCTAATATATATAAATATATATATTTATATATACATATATATATATATATATATATATATATATATATATATATATATATATATATCCGGGAAGAAGTTACTCACTTTTTTAATGGGGTAACTTCATAAAAAGTGACATTTTGTTACCAGTCATCAGAGAAAAAATATCAAACTTTTTTCCTGTCACAGAAAAATAGTTATTTGTCTTACTAGGCGGCAAAGAAGTAGATTGATACGGCTGATAGTTCATGGCTGTCAGTCGAAGAAAAACTATATTTTTGACCACTTGAACACGGATTCTCCATACTTGGTTCGATGGAATCGAACCAACAAACAGAAGTCAAACTCACCAGCAAAATCGTATTTTGTTGTTGCTTCGAAAAAACCCAGCTATCCAGATTTTTCATCGTCACGTTCCCTATATTATATTATATATATATTAATTATTGTTTGGTGGTGGACTCCAATGGCATGTATACTGTATACTGCAAAGCACAAGGTAAACGGCGCAGGATATGTGGGAGGTCATGCCAGCCTTCATTTGAATTATTCTTCTCATTGATTTGATATAAAGGGGTTAACTTTATATTTCTCAACTAATTGGATGCATTGACAGTTCAACCTTCTCTTTCTCTTATTTATTTTTTTCGAATCCAACAAAATTAAATTGAATATTATACATACGATCTATCATCGTCTAGTATTTAGGAGTAACTATTCCTACAAAGTCAAGTATCTCGATGCTAGGAATTACGATCAGAAATAATCTCTCGAAGATAAACCATGTGAGAAAGAAATACTGCACTTCTCGTCAGCTTTTAATGATCTACAAGGCTCAGATACGACCTGTCTTGGAATATGGTTCTCATGTGTGGAGTTCGGCACCAAAACATTCATTGAGGCTTCTCGATTAAATTCAGAGAAAGGTAATCCGTCTTGTTGGTGATTCTTCGCTCATAGACTCGCTCACTTCATTGGAACATCGTAGAAGGGTCGGAGACTTGACTCTCTTTTATAAATATTTTCACGGTCGGTGCTCTTCTGAATTGTTATCAATCGTTCCATCCTTGGCAATGTCTACACGGATGTCACTTTTTGTATTCAACGAGTACAAAATTCCCACTCCTTTGTTGTGAATTTGGAGACCTGTCGAACCTCTCTTGCTCAGGGACCTTTTTTCCATAGAACAGCTGAGCTCTGGAACTCCTTGCTGAGAGAGTTTTTTCCTGATACCTAAAAACTTCAAAAATTCAAAGTGAATGTTAATTCGTATCTCCTATCCCTTGATTCACGCGGTGTTCTTTGAACATTACAGGGCTTCCCTTTCGTGTGAATCTGCATATAAAATAACATAGTTTCTTTTGGCCTAGCAACCAGAAGAAAAAAATTGCCATTTTGACAACAGATGCCAATGATATTAAAAAAGCTGGATCATGCCCAAAAAGAATTAACTATTATATGATGCAGCACCTTTGCTTGAAATTTTTCATGTTAGACAGGGTGACAGTGACAGAGTTTCAGAACCAATTTCCAACAGTCTTCTGGATCTCTCTTCACTGAAGAGAGAAATTCCCACAGCTGAAACAAATCGTGATCTCCCAAAAAAAATACGCACTGCTGGGTATATTATTCAATACCCAGGATTTTCGGAGTATAGTTCTTTCCATAGTAGTATCTTTTCCAGAGTCCACATATGAAGCACGAGACATCAGTAGTATCAACGATGACTTGGTGAAAATAATAGAATGGGGTATCATGAGTTTGGTGGGAAAACCCAATGTTTGTTCTCAAATAGAGCCGATCCATGTTTATCCAATATTCAGATAACTATATTCCTACAAAGTCAAGTATCTCGATGCTAGGAATTACGATAAGTAATGATCTTTCATGTGAAAACTATATGAGATCGATAGTAAAAGATGCTTCCCAAAAGCTTGGAATTCTATTTCATGCGAAAAAATACTTCACTTCTCGTCAACTTCTAATGATCTACGAAGGACCTTTTCATGTGTAATAAATGCAGGATAGATATAAAAAGTAACAAGTTCAAGGAAATTATGATCTTAATGCGATAAAATCTCATATGAAACACCACGCATCGCTTGAATTCAATTACGATTGCTACACGTTTGTGTTTCCTTTTTCGAAGGAAGAGTATGAAAATTTGGTCCAGAATATCAATCTGTTATTGTCAAAAGTTTCTATGTATCTTTCATGGTATCTTTATATTGTTTTAATCAATGGCAATATTCTACTTCTTTTCATGTTAAGCATTTTTCATTTATTATAACAAAAATGGTATTGATTGGTCACAAGTATTTACTGTAAATATTTCCATCGTACGTTAAAACTCCCAAATGAAACGGGTCATTTTCGATCAATTACAGCAATAAATTCCCGGCGGGACATTTTCGGGCTGGTAAATACCAGGTAGGTATCGAAAAATACCCGCTCGGTCCGTGTATCTATAGTAACGATTTTTAAAATGTACATGTAAATACTGAATTTTAAACGTCGTTGTTTTAACTGTTGAAATATTCTACCGAATTGCATTCGTGCATCAAAATAAACCTGATGATTTTCCATTCAAGCATGTTGTGAGTAAAAAAACTGCTTTCGGTTCTTTTCATATTTTGCTAAAAGAGCCCTCCTCCTTCGGAGTCGGGCTCTTTCAACAAAATATGAAAATGAACTCATGGAGTTTTTAGACAACATGCTTTAATGGAAAATTATCGGTAATTTTGAAGCACTTGTGTAATTACTCCCGACAATTTAACTCATCTATAAAATATACCATAAGGCGCCGTGATTTTGTCATTATGACAGCGAAAAATTTTTGCCCTAAGTTTTTCAGCGACAAAACGGAGCCTAACTCTTGAAAGCATGGCAACCAGAATTGTAAACAAATATTTGACAGCGTCTTTGTCAATTTTTCACTTGAGTTGTCAAAATGGTATATCTGATCTGTCAAAATGAAATATAAGAATTGTGTTTTAAACAATTGTACTTTTCCGTTGCATTGAAGAAACTAAGCTGTTTTCATTAAATTGTCGTACCGAATTACACTCGATTCAAGTTTAGTTGCCTTCCGGCAAATTAATTCAAAAAGTGCCAGAAAAACTTACTCGTCCTACGGACTCGTAATTTTTTCAGAGGCAGTTTTTATCGTTGAGTTGCCAAGCAACGAAATTCTCATCGAAATGTCAAGTTTACTTCGACAAAAAAAAAGCTCCGGTGTAATTATAAGTGACAAAACACATAATAGACATTCTTACATTCACAATTACCTACCTACGAAAAAGTAGAAGAGCCACGTTAATTTCAATCGAAAATCCAGTCTTTTTTCCGAAATCTCGCCTTCTATCTCGACTTTTTTCCCCAGATCTCCCTTATTCTATAAGGTTTACGTTTTCCTCGAGCTTATTTTCAATGGGAAACCTTATACTCTTTTACATTTCGAAATCATAGGGAAAAAATAGAGTTTACCTTAAGAAACATACCCAATACCTATGTTTTATCATAATTGGAGCCCTCCCAAAGTTCAAAGGGGTGCTATTCATTGCAAAGTTTGACATTTCATGATTTGGCAAGCTTATATTCCGCATTGCAGGTCATTAGCATTGCACGGTATTCACCTAATACAAAAGTATACCTATTTATTTCCTACGAATATGTCTCCGTATTGTGTGGATGCGTACTTTGCAACGAATTCATTGTAAAAGATTGCTTACGATGCAAACTCATTCTGTTGATGCTGAATGTCTCTTTCATTTATTCGTTTGAGTTTCACGTGGTGATTTTTTTTTCGTGGAAATCACTGATGTGATTATGGCGTACTTTTATAGTCATTCACGGTGAGTTGTTTCCAACTTGAATTATTTATTTTTACATTTTGTGTACACCGCTAACTATTATCCCAAGTAGCACACACATATTAGACCAATATTGGTTCAATATTTCGGTAATATTAACGGTAAATATATTGGCCCCAAAAAAATGTAAACATTTGGCGATATAATAATAATAGTATATCAATCGCTAAATAACATAAATGTTTATACAGGGAATTGAGCTCATAATAACGAATTGTTACATACAAAATCTATAAAACTATAAGGAACATCTGTCAATTCAACAAACAAAAAAATCAGTTGAGTCAGATTACTTATCTTTCATTGATAAATTCTATTTTGTTTATGTCTATTTTGAATTTTTCGACAATGATTTATATTCGAAAACAATGTAAGGATATATCGTTTTGACTATATTAGTACAATACTGTAAATAATATATCGACAAAGATGATTTATTAGATTGATGCGGGGCTTGAACTCACGACCCTCACTGTGGGAATATCATTGTCGACCACTATACATTCTAAGTCATGGAGAGTCTTGATTCAAGGAGTTGGGTGGAATAGATGTGGTGACTTCAAGTTATATTCAAGACAACATCAAAATGGTGGAAAGTCTAGTTATGATGAAAATTCATTTAAAAAACATTGAAGGATCACTCTCTTATGTGATGGCGGTTTGAAATACGAAACTTGCTTTGCAAAAACTACTGGACGTATTTTTCTGGTATTGAAATTCACCATATATCGATATTTCAATTTTTCTACGTTTTTTAGGAATAATTCGTCATAGATATTGATTGACAAAATAGTTGAGGCTTTCGCGGCCGAGGTTTTCAGTATCACTACTTTTGTTCGGGTTTGAAGGCCGTCGTTTTTTGGAATTTCTTCCTGGACGTTTCGCTGGCTCGAGTGGCTAGCTTCTTCAGAGGTTCATTCATCTTGGAATTCACTCCGATGACTGGAGATTGTTTCTTCGCAAGTTGTATTTATGCCGATTCAGGTAGTTTGCGGTGCTAATTATTCCATTCGGATTCGGGGAATTGTCATTAATATTGATTACCTTGTTTACTTCCTGTGGGTTCGGAGAATAATCATCATTAATATCTGAAGAACTACCTGCAGTTATTATCGATTTTCTTAAAATGGGATTCCATATTCAGTTGAGGTTGACAGCTTCTTCTTTTCTGTTGAAATTATCCGTGTGTTTGTGGATTTCTATTGCCTCCCGTACCAGTCGGCTATGGTATCCCTGGTTGGGTGCAATCAGTTTTGCATTTTCAAACAGAATCCTGTGGTTTCCCTCACTAAGTGCGTGTTCCGCCACAGCCGACTTGTCAATTCGCCCTAGTCTGCAGTTTCTCTCATGTTGCTTTAGCCTAGTTCCCATGGATCTTTTGGTGGTACCGATGTATACCTTCCCACAGGTGCACGGTATGCGATAAACCCCTGCTGCAGACAGTGGATCTCTTTTGTCTTTAGCCGATCTGAGGCTCTGTTGAATCTTCTTTGTGGGTTTAAATACAGTTTTTATGTTGTATTTACTCAGGAGTTTTCCAATTCTGTCTGTGACCCTCGGGATGTATGGCAAATATGCATGTGCAACTATCTGAACGTCCTCCTTGTTTCGAACAGTGGAATTCTTCAGTTTCATGGCCCTGTTGATCTCGGGTACACTGTATCCATTCGACCTCAAGGTCACTTGAAGATGTTCCAGTTCTTCCCCCAGATGTTCTGGTTCGCATATTCTTCGAGCACGTTCCGTTAGAGTAGAAATGACTCCTCTCCCCAGAACCTTGAGGTCGAATGGATACAGTGTACCCGAGATCAACAGGGCCATGAAACTGAAGAATTCCACTGTTCGAAACAAGGAGGACGTTCAGATAGTTGCACATGCATATTTGCCATACATCCCGAGGGTCACAGACAGAATTGGAAAACTCCTGAGTAAATACAACATAAAAACTGTATTTAAACCCACAAAGAAGATTCAACAGAGCCTCAGATCGGCTAAAGACAAAAGAGATCCACTGTCTGCAGCAGGGGTTTATCGCATACCGTGCACCTGTGGGAACGTATACATCGGTACCACCAAAAGATCCATGGGAACTAGGCTAAAGGAACATGAGAGAAACTGCAGACTAGGGCAAATTGACATGTCGGCTGTGGCGGAACACGCACTTAGTGAGGGAAACCACAGGATACTGTTTGAAAATGCAAAACTGATTGCACCCAACCAGGGATACCATAGCCGACTGGTACGGGAGGCAATAGAAATCCACAAACACACGGATAATTTCAACAGAAAAGAAGAAGCTGTCAACCTCAACCGAAGATGGAATCCCATTTTAAGAAAATCGATAATAACTGCAGGTAGTTCTTCAGATATTAATGATGATTATTCTCCGAACCCACAGGAAGTAAACAAGGTAATCAATGTTAATGACAATTCCCCGAATCCGAATGGAATAATTAGCACCGCAAACTACCTGAATCGGCATAAATACAACTTGCGAAGAAACAATCTCCAGTCATCGGAGTGAATTCCAAGATGAATGAACCTCTGAAGAAGCTAGCCACTCGAGCCAGCGAAACGTCAGGAAGAAATTCCAAAAAACGACGGCCTTCAAACCCGAACAAAAGTAGTGATATAGATGTTGATTGCATTACCAATATTAATATCTGTTGAATACACAAGTGATCACTCTCAAAATCACGATAACGCTCTTAACTTGTGATTCGAAAATGACGATTTGAATATTTTCATTTTACCTACTGTGAACACTATGTTCAAGCAATATCAGAATTCGGTTATCTATATTGCAGTATTATGCTAATATGCCACCTAATTTGATAAATTATTCAAAATATTATCGATAGTTGGGCTACTCTTACAGAGAGAAGTACATGTTTTTAAGTTGGGTTTTCTAATTCGAAATATTCTTTTCGATCTTGGACACCCTGTATAATGATGGATATAATTTTTTTTTCTAACTCATGTAAAGGAGTAAGCAGTCCGTTGTATTTTCATTCATGTTTTTCATTCCGAACCGTTTTTGTCATTTCACCCACTTCA
The DNA here is from genome assembly GCA_032362365.1 of Zygogramma bicolorata. Taxonomy (NCBI): domain Eukaryota; kingdom Metazoa; phylum Arthropoda; class Insecta; order Coleoptera; family Chrysomelidae; genus Zygogramma; species Zygogramma bicolorata. The sequence continues at coordinate 173,846 of JAVJAQ010005778.1, forward strand.
CTGTAGTTATTTGAATTATTAAGTTTTGGTGCTCCCTCTACACTTTGATATAATATAATGACCTTTGATTTGATAAGATTCCCACAAGAAATGTATAGCAATTAAATGAATTATGATCATTCTATGGAAAATACCAAACAATGCATTTTGAATTTTATTCATCTTTGTCGCTTTCCTGATCATAATATCTTCTCAGCTTGCCAAAATTGTGTAGGGTCTTGAACCAAACAAAATATTTCCAAAATTTGCTGAAAGTCATTTGAATAAGTTATTGTGCCCTGTCCTTTTTGTCAATATTGAACTAACATTCATATTGAAATATCATTTTCGATATTGATTCATATTAGTTGAAAATCAATTTTTCTACTAACGATATATCTATATTGTACCAATCGGAATTCGGGGTCAGCCTGTATGATGTGCTACTTGTGATGGGACGGTCTATTAATGAATGTTGATTGAAAGTACAGTGGTGAGGATACTGACACTCAGAGGCAGTATTGTGGCGAACAAACACAAAAAAGTGTATGATCATTGCTTGCCTACTACAAAGATGAAAATGGGAGAAAATGATATGAATAGAGGCAATTTTCGTTGACCAATTTTTCACAGTCAACATTTGAAATACTTGAGCTGAAACAAATCATTGTTTTCCCTTGTAGAAGCCATCTGACCTGTTCTTCACTGCCAGGTCTCCGGAAAGCACTTCAGCCTCCAGGGCTTATTGCGCTTTGCTTCCCAAGACTTTATGACACCCATTCCAACAACCTTGTCCCCTTCAGAAATTTGTGCTGGTTGATTGCTGGGTGTTTGTCATATTCTTCTGGATCCCAAATTGGTTTTCCATATATTTCTTGCCTTTTATGATCCAGAGCCTCACATTCGCAGAGTATGTGTCGAGCTGTCTCTATCCCTTTGTTACATTGTCTGCAGCTAAGGTCGCCGTTGTACAGCCTTATCTCATTCAGGTGTCCTTTGAGTGGACAGTGTCCAGTCAAGAGCCCTGTTACAACCCTTATCTGATTCCTGTTACACTGAAATAGGTCTTCAGTCTTTTTCCTAGACGGTCCTTTTATGAAAGTTCTCCCGTGAGCGCTACTGGATAGATTTCCCCAGTAATCTCTGTTTTGTTCTCACCCAATTCCTTATGTGACTCCGTACCGTTGTTTTGGGTACCCCCACTGCTGGCTCGGGTCCAGTGTATGGTGTTGATGATCCTTGTCTTGCTGGGACCCATTGTAGAGTCAGTCTATTATGCTCTGCCAGATGTTTCAGTTCCTCGCAGCATTCCCATACCAGTCTAGGAGTCACTCTGGGATTTTTCAGTGCCTTCAGTGAAGCTTGGCTGTCCGTGAAAGTATTGATCATTCTATTTCGTTGGGACCTCAGGTTGATTGTTCTCGCACGTTAGAGCATAGCATAAATTTCTGCTTGAAAAACTGATGTGTGTTCTCCGAGCGGGTAACTGTACCCTAGGTTTCTCCCCGCACAGTATACACCAGCTCCTGTTCCATTTTCCGTCTTGGATCCCTCTGTAAACCAGGTGCTCCAGCCGGGTTTGCTCTCAGAGAGATTGTCTCTTTGCCACTCTCCACGATCTCTTATCATTACTGTGAAGTTCGTGTTGAATATAAATTTGTGTGACATGTGGTCTGTATTCATGTACTTGTCCCTCAAAACAAATCACAATCTGCAATAGTATACACACCAGTGTGTAATAAGCTATTTATCCTCCTCGTAACTTTATGTACCATTGGTGACAATTGTTGTAATTCTATCGAACCTGCTAATTTCAATGTCTACCAGAGTTCCTATTGAAAAGCAACCAGAGCATTAATAAATCACAAAAATTTCCATACACAATGTATCGACGGCTTATTTCACTGGAAAAACACTGTTCATGTGAATTCTCCCCATTTTTTCCATCCCAATATATTTGCCCAATATCTTGTTTGCAAATTGCGACAAGGTTATGTTTGTTGACACTGTTCAAAACGAATATTATATTGTCTGTCGTAATCTAAATCCCTGCGAATAGTTTCTTATCATATCATCCAGCCTCAGAGTAGTGTTCTCATCCGAATAAATTCGGGCTGATACAAGTGCGTGTGTTGAAGAGATTTTTTATCTGTATGGCTTTGATAAATATATGGAATTCTCGGAAGTATGGTGGAAAAGTGTTTCTTTAGGGGAAAAATGTGGGAATACGTTGCTATACATGGTATTTCACCTAAATCTTCCAAGAGGAATATCTCCAGAACTAGGGGATATATTTCAACTCTACGAAAGCTATTCGATTGACGGAATTGGTGAGTTTGATTTTACATACAGGTCGATTAACACTTTTAAAAGGATGGTGCGGATATATTTTTTCAAGCAGCAACTTCTTTCCTGAACTGAAGTTATTTCAAGACAGTTATAGTTTCGAGAAACATGTTAGTAAAAATATAAACAAGATGTTAATGAAAACGATTGACGGATTGACAGAGGAAATTTTTCTTATGGATTCATCAATTTTTCATGATTTTTTTTGAAAACGTGGCGTTTAGGGATACAAGGTTTTGATCTGAATATCAAAAGATACAGTATATTACATTATTAGTGCGGAAAGTGACATTTTTCACAGGAGTGAAAAATATTGTAGCACGAGGCGTAAGGAGAGTACGACAATCCTACTATTTTTCCTATTATCACCTATATTATTAAACAAAATGTAAATTTCAGATCGTGCATATTGAGTTGCCTGACTAATCTTACGTTTCATTTATGATAGTCTTTGTTTGAATATTGTTTCAACAAAAAGTGCAAATGAATTTACAATTGATTAAGAGTTTCAAGATTCCGCTGTAAAAAAACAGTCTTCTGTCTTTAGGGCCAGTTCATTAGTTGTAATGTCTATGAAAGGATCCAACAACAAATATTATGTGTTTGTCAATAAAGCGTAATGATGTCATGGAAACGTCTCTGATAAAAACTGAAATGACAGAGTCAAATTTTGGTAAAGACCTTGGGTTTACCATAAAGAATAGAAATTTCAAAGTTATTCGGGGTTAAATGTCAGAATTTCAGGTTTTTTGGGTTTTTCTCGAAAACGGTGAGTTCTATCAAATAAATACCTGAGACCAAAGTTGTAAATCTCAAACTTCTGTACAAAAATAGTTTCCAGAATTTTTCCTGAGATATCGCAATTGTAAGAGTCACGTTCTACATAATTTGCACACATTTCCACATCACCTGTGAGGTAGAGTTTTTTTAAACGTGGTTTTACCGGCGGTGGGCCTATTCCACGAACCGTTATGACGTAATTTTCAGACGACGGGACTGACTGTCTTTCAAATATATAGTTTCTCAATATAGTATATAGACGAAACAAAATGTTCATACTCGAAGTGGAGTGGTTGATTTCAAAAGAATGAATTACCCAAAGTCGTCTCCACATTTAGCAATAATCATTAATAAATGTGGAGACGACTTTGAGTTATTCATTTTTTGTTAGTAGGTATATATTTTATACATGAAAGGGACACAAAATAGGCATTTCTGCTTGCTGGGGTAATTTTTTTTATAAAAATCCCCGTTTTCGAGAGGAACCCAAAAAACATGCAATTTTAACATTTGACCCCAAATAACTTTCTTAGAACACATGGGATTGATGGGGACTTCCAAATTTTCATTCTTTATGGTAAACCCAAAGTCATCACTAAAATTTGGCTGTCCGAATTTTTGTTATTTGTTCACTGGTTTCATGTATAACTTGACCAGGCAAAGGGAAAGTGGTAGCACGAATTAATAAATGTCACTTTTGACTTTTCAGCTATTATGTGGGAATATTTTTATTCGAATCAAGGAAAAAATTGCTAGGAACGTTTCAATCACTACTGATCTCAGACAACAATTATTTCCGTCTTACTTAATTGATATTCCAATTCTGAAAATTTAACAAATGTTTTCTAATACGATTCCTGTATCTCAAAATCCAGAAACATAGGAATTATGAGTTATTTCTGTGTGGAACACTATATTGAATCAAAATGGCCGATACTTGATGAAAACCATGACACGTTTTTCACGATACAATAGCTTCCACAAGCTATGACGAAGCTATATTGTATAATGAAACGCATCTCACGGTTTTGTAAACCCACAAACCGGGAAAACCGTACAGGAAGCTGTGATACTTTCGTAAACACCTTTTCCGTCTCCCTCTATCCAAAGTTTACATTTCCTTGCCTCATTGTAGGGAGAAAAGTCGTACTTTTCTCCCCTAGGGAGTAAAAGTAAAAGTGACGTTTCATACGTCATCAATGAAATGATTCATACGGCTTTGACGTCCTAAACTGTATTCTATTATATGAGTATAAATTTTACCGTTCATTTATAGAACACCCTGTATTTTTCAAAATGGTGAAAATCAGTAAAGGAGGTAAAATATTTTCAAGAAGTGAATATATTGAAATAATAAAAGTTAAACGTAAGATATTATAATATAGTTCCAGCAATATGCAATACTCATGATTCCGCAAAAATTTTCTACAAGTCTCCCTGATAGGTATGAAGGTAACTATAGGTGTTGGTTCGAATCCAGCGTCAAAAGTTTTTTTTTAATTCTTTGTTTTGTGGGTTCTCCGAATTTTGGAAATTTCAGGAGCATGCTGTACTGTACCTACTCCCTAGTTTTAGTTCTTTATTAAATCTTATTTGTTACTTTCATAAATATTTTTTCAATGACTTGTTTTTCGAAGGAGGTGGAAAATCATTTATTTACAACCATATATGTAATGCTGCCATTACTAACGTCATTGAAGGATGGGAAGTGTCACATTACATACCTTTACTTCCCGCCTTCACTTCCCGCCCTCATTTCATCTATTCTAGACTTCATCTGATATTCATTTATATTGGTGACAGTTGTATACCCCGTAGTAACGGTAACAATATATCTACTTGATTATTGGGAAGTTCATCATCCAGATACGCCTCTATCGGAAAATATTTGAACTATTTCATCACGTAAAACAAAAACAAACTTCTGAATGTTAAATTATGACATTCACACACTGATTAGTCTACACATTTGTTTCACACAGAACTTTGCCAAAATTCGAAAAACACAAGGTACAATACAAAATACAACGTAAACAATAGTAAACATATGTTTTTGACAGATTACGATCAGCTGATTACGGTTTGTTGCCGACATTTTTGAACAGACATCAGCGCCCTCATCGGTAGAAATTCTTCCCAATTCTGAGAAAACCGCGTTCTTGATAATTTGTCGTTAAATGTAATATTTTAGATATGTTCAGAACGAAACAGAAATCAATTTTAATCGAAAAATAATGGTTGTAAATAAAATAGTGTACAAACCTCGTTAGGAAATTTCTTTGTGGGAGTAAAGGGCCTTTTCCTCCCTTGAATGATTACTCACTTCATCCTCGGGGGGGAAAGTAGCACTTTGCATCCTTGTTATAGAAATAGCTATTTTTCCAGTTTCATTTCATTTCCATAACACGAAATATGTTAGCCCAATTAGCCTACTTGAATTTTTCGTAGCGTTATCTGAACGCCTTCGATTATTTTCAGACTGGTTTTAATCGTTCACACAAAAGGAAGCTGGATGATAATTCTATAGGATGTTATTCACTTATCATAGTTTCGAGTTCATTCGCTCAGAAATGTCGTCAATGTGCCGTTTGAATATAAATATTTTCTTCAGTAATATCCCGAATTGGATTGTAACTTTTCGAAAGCTTTCCATAACGATGAGTTTGTGAAAAGGTAGGGTTACTTATCGCAATGAAAGCGTTATGTGCTGTATATATATACAGAAGTTTGAACTTCCAGAATGTTTCGAATGAACGAAACGTGGCTGCTTGTCCACAACAGTGTTTCTCTCTACCTAATTGCTTTTGATCGTTCATATTATGCTGGTGAGTGAGATTTTTCTACAAATAATGTTATCTATTTGATTCAAGTTGCGTATGCTTGGTAAACAAATCGAGCAAAAAAAGTGATTCCCTTGTAATTCATTGCCTGCCGTGCCATACAGGCAGGGAAGTAGCTCTTTTAGATGAGTAGTATCTTTCTTCCTTATTGTGAATGAAACAAACGTCTTTGAATGATATACACGTATCGATCAACACAGATTATTTGTAGTTTTTTTTTTATTTTACTCTTTCATAGAAATTTCTTGATACCTCGTGTTTGAATCGGAGAAGTGAAGAGCCAAAACATAGTTTATCGGACTTCAATGTTCACATAAAAATACTCAAGTTTCTTAGCTTCATTATTCATAAGTGAAGAGTTGCAGGATAAAAAGTAAAACCCCAGCAACACTTAGTCCTCCCAGCTCTTCTGGGTTTTGAGGGTTCTCTATAGTAGTAGGACGACGCGACGGCTAGTCAAAAAAAACATTGAAAACCCATGTCATAACGATTTTGTCCCTCACAACTGCATTCATAGATTATTAAATTTTTTTTCAGAACAGTCCTCAACTTTGGAGACGCCATCTTTCGTAGAATATGAGTGTGTTCATATTCAATTATATACAGGGAGTTTCGTTCAAAAAAAATGCATCAACTTTGATTAAAGTTGAAGAATATCAAAGTAACATTTATAACTCCCTATTTATACATATAACTGTTTTCAAGACCATTATATGCTATTTTGGTGTTATTTAAGTTACCCCACCAAATAACTTCCAGATATTTGATGAGAAAAGTCCGAATGTTTCATTCAGAAGAGACATTTAATGGTTAATGGATTCTTTGCACTCACAGAAAAATACAACACTCTCCACATCTAAAGTTTCTCAGAAAATGTTGCCTCCTTGATGTCATATAGCTTTCATTTCAAACTTCTTTTCTTTTATATCTTTTTGCATTATCGATATATCGAGCACTTTTGGGACACCCTGTATGTATAAGCCATGAAATAATCTGAAATTGAAACATACCTCGATTTGTCAAAATTTTGACGTGATGTGGAGAATCTCAGAAGTCATCTTATCGAAGACTTGATTGAAATAAAGATGTACTACCTATCTGTGTTTGGAAATGTGTGTTATTAATTATCGCCAGGTTCTGTAATTGATATTCTTTTTTTTGTTTCAGCAAAAGATAGCTCATGACATCATGAGGATACCCACGAAACTCTACCTTATAGTATTCGCTTGTGTGTTTATAATACTAGTACAATATCATATTTACAACCCTTGGGTGATACCTCAAATGAACAATAATGCTTTACGAGAACAAATCATCGATAGGAGATTACAATTGCCGGTAAGTGTACCAATTGTATTGTACAATTCAAGTGACTTGTATGACACTTTCATTCGAATAAAATTGATCTTCATTCTCTTTTAACTACAGATCGTGGCATAGCTAACACACACACAGTATACCAAAAAGTAGGTCTGTTGACTCCAACCATTGTTTCTAGAAATATAATTGGTTAACCATATGGAAATATAATTTGAAGGGAAAGATACTACGAGTAGATGGCACTAGTGAGATCGTTTCCAAGTAATGTCTTCAATTGTTTTTACACATTTTTAAAATTATTCATTAATAATACCAAAAAATAGCCATCAATTAGGCATTCCAGATCAGGTTATGTCTGGGGGACAAATACCAGTTTTAACCAATCACAAACTTATAAAAAAGAAAACAAACGAAAGTTTCTGGGGGGCAGATGCCGCCGATTGGTTCATTTCGGTATATTTGACAGTTTTGACAAGTATCTGGAATGCCTAATTCAGAAACAGAAGTGGGACTTTTTGTCAAAGTTGTAAATCTTACATGTTTGGAAGATTATTTTTATGCCTCAATTTTCAATTCCTTCATAAACTTCTATCATCAGCTCATCTATTTCGAAGTTTCGTTATCTTTTTTTCAACATTGCTCATAGAGATATAGTTAGTCAACCATATGGAAATATCATTTGAAGGGATGGATACTGCGGTAAGATGACACTAGTGATTTCATTTCCAACTTTTTCTTCAATTGAATCACACATTTTCTTGCTTACTTTTATACATAAGGCCAAAAGATGGCAATCAATTCATGAAGATAAGTGGGATTTTTTGTCAATGTTGTAGATCATTCATGACTTGAAGATTAATTAAATGCCAATACTTTCATTTGCTTTATAAACTTTCATGGTCAACTCTATTTTGAAACTTCATTATCTTTCTACCAACAGTCCAGTCAAACTGACAGACAGAAGTCTGCACCCATTTTTCCCTTGAAACCTCAAACTTGAAGAGGGTGCTCTTTGTATGACGTAGTTATCTGATAGGAAGGAGTTTCCCGAAATTCCACCCCTAAGGGATTGGAAAATGATGGTAAAGTTTCAGATTCAGATTCAATTCATTGATCCATTTTAACGAGCTCAAAAGAGCAATTGGATAAGTCAGTACATATCAAATACTATATAACATACACAGTCATTGTTTACAAGAGATGTAAAACAATCCAGTTATTGTACTAATCACTGATCGTAGAGACCTGAAACTTGAAGAGGGTCCTCTTTGTGTGACGTTGTTATCTGATAAGGAAGGGTTCTCTGAACTTCCACCCCTAAGGGAGTGAAAAACGATGGCAGAGTTTGTATGAATAGCGTGATGCCTTGGTCCAATCACCTAAAATTTTCCATTAATATTCCTCAATAGAATTCATCATAAAACATCATAAAACCGGGTTAAAAGGGTTTATAGCATTTTAGACTTATATCAACACTCTTTCGAGTGTTTCAGTTGAACCTGATAAAACTTGATACTGAGAACTACACAATATTATTGCTTTACAAAAATAATCAACGACCAACGAAGTTGGCACGGTCTGCTAGTATTCAATAAAATAATCACTCTTTTCATTTTCAGTGCTGTATGCTAGCCTTGGCCGATGGACCCGATCTACCACATCTTTATATCATAACACCAACATATCGAAGACCAGAGCAGCTTCCAGAGTTGACCCGACTATCTCATACCTTAATGCTAGTACCGAATTTGACGTGGTTAGTGATAGAAGATGCCTACAAAACCAACGATCTCATCGAGAGGGTATTGAAAAAAAGCGGTCTGACTTACCGTTATATGATTGGTGAGTATGAAAAAATGTGTGGAAGTTATTTGAACTTCTATGATCCACTCTTTTTGATTCCTTCGACATCTTTCATAAATAACTGCACTGAAATGATGAAGCTATAGATAAATAAATTGAACAAAATGAAATTGTGGAAATAATGAAATATGTGCCAGATAAAGTATAAGAATCATATAGAGCCAAGAAAAAACGGGAAACTAATGAAATTAATTGATAAAAACAAAACTGAATAAACTCTGACTAATACAACGAAGGGGGTTGGATTATATCCAGTTGAGATTGACCACGAAGTATTTTATCAAAGATTTTAGACTTTCACGTTAGGCAACTGATGGACTGTTAGAAGTTCCCGGGCTTCTAGGTCGTGGTCTGCAAGTTTTTGGGCCTGACGTTTCGTCTGCATCTGCGGCAGACATTCTCAAAGGCGATGGTTTTTTGGGTACACCGCCGCTCGCACAGCACTTTGAAAATTGCATATCTAGTTTTTTATTATTGGTTTAGGTCCTGATTACATATAGAAACTGATTGATTGTTTTCAGCGCCAATGCCTGCTCAGTATAAAAACAAAACCAAAGGTCCCAAACCCAGAGGGGTGTCGAATAGAAACAAGGGTTTGGAGTGGATAAGAAAAAATGCAAAAACTGGGGTATTTTATTTCGCTGACGATGATAACACCTACGATTTGGATTTGTTCAATCAAGTAAGTAATTTTTTCTATTTCCATCCATAAAATATGTTGATTTCTTCATAGTTTTCTGAGCAGATTCCAGTCAACTGAATCAATATCATATCATATCCACAAAAGGTAGGATATGAATTCCACCAATCACAGAGAACAAAATTTTTGGTTACCAGATATAACCTTGTAGAAACGTCAGAATTATTATTCAGGTATAATATTTCATTTTTAACAGCTCTTCTTGTAACTCTGAAGGAACGATTTACAAGAAGGAAGTTCTGTTGACATTACTGATTGAAACTTAAAATTATAATTAATAGTTAGCCATTGGTACATGTTTCACTAGATGCCGCCGATGAGGAAGCTTTAACTCCCAATCAATTTTTCATTGGAACCTCCAGTTCTGCTCCAATACCTTGCTTCTCTACTGACAAGGATTTGTCGTCCAGGAAGCACCGGAGGGTTGCACAAAGTTTGGCAGACCCTTTTTGGAAAAGGTGGATAAAAGAATATCTTCCTTCTCTGGTGAGAACAAAATGGTACGACATACAAGCTCAAAATATAATCGTTGGTGATGTGGTGGTCATCATTGAAGTAGACTTACCAAGGAACTACTGGTTGAAGGGCATTGTTTCACGGTTTTTCCTGGTAAAGATGGTCAAGTGTGAACTGTTGATGTGAAGACTAAGACCCAAATAATGAGTAACGAGTTTCCAAAACTAGGGGGGAGAATGTTGTAAAATGACTCGTTATATCCTTTAATTATTTTCTAGTTGTCATGAAAAACAATAATATTTCAATCAGAAATAACATGTAACTTCAATTTTTCTTAACTTCATATATGTTCGTTATAAAAGTTGATTAAAAACAGTAGTTTATCTTGAACGCTGTTTTTTTTGAAATACGACGTGCAGTTTTAAACACCTTCTGTTTGAGACTCGAACCAAAAACTATATGGTGGACCGACTCAGAAAGCATGCGCCTTAATCTACAAGACCATTTGAACTGCAAATTCTCAGTAAATTATTGATGGAGTGCCTTTAATAGATTCATCACTAGAGTCACTCATTTTTGTGAATTGATCTGTTATATAAAACACTGATACACTGATAAATACAATGAAATTGATGACAGATCGACAGTAACAAAGTTAAGGTTTCGCAAAGGATACCGTGGAGATGAACTGTTATACCTAAATACGACGAGAAAATCGAGATATTACAATTATTGTTACATCAATGTTTGCGATTAATTTCAATTGGAGCTGATTTGCTTGAATCATTGTTTTTTGAGAATGCTTTCTTGGAATATTTTCGTAACTTGATAGATCAGAATTGGGACGTTTCTAAAAGGTTATCCCTGGTGACCAAGTATTTTTTTCTCTGTGATTGGTGGAATTCATATCCTATAAAAGTATAGATATAAATCCATAACAATTCAGTTTACTGGAATCGCCTACTTATCCGTTCGGTAAACTATAAAGAAATTACCATATTTACAGGTGTGAGTAGAAAAACTACTATTTCAATACTTTCTTCGAATAATATATGAAATTTCCAGATCAGGCATACAAAAAAAGTATCGATGTTTCCTGTCGGTTTGGTTACGAAGGCTGGCGTGAGCTCTCCTATCGTGAAACACGGAGTATTTTCCGGTTTCTATGACGGGTGGATAGGCGGTAGAAAGTTTGCTGTAGATATGGCGGGGTTCGCGGTGTCTGTACAGTTCCTGTTGAAACGCCCTCATGCGAAGATGCCTTTCAGACCTGGTTTCGAAGAGGATGGATTTTTGAAGAGTCTTGCCCCCTTTGAACCGAAGGAAGTTGAATTATTAGCAGAAAATTGTACCAATGTGAGTATCCGACTTGGGACCGATTTTTGAGACTACTGTTAACAAATTAAGCTGTCAGATAAGTCCTCAACAGCCAATCCAATCTCTTTGTCAACCACTTCAGCGTCCAGCTAACGCTTACCCAGCAAATGCAAATACATCGCCACGATATCGCGACGATATCACGATGTGACTTGAGATGTCACATTTCAAGTCGCAACGATATCGCAGTTACATCGCAGCGATGGATTTTTAAAACACTCAAGTTACAAGTTTTTACGATGTCGCTGCGATATGTGTTTCTCGATGTCACCATTGGAAAAATTGCAGAATACCGGTTTTCGCGGAATAACCCAAAATTTATTTGCAAATTACCTAAACGAAAGAATACAACAAAGTATTGACACATTTAGTGATCCAAAAATTTTTAAATATGGTGTACCACAGGGTACAGTTTTAGGTCCCTTGTTATTCAATATTTATCTAAACGATCTTTTTTCACTCAAATCCAAAGGAAAAATTCATTCGTTCGCGGATGACACTGTTATATTTTACACTGCTAAAAGTTGGACAGAGTTAAAAAAAATAGTACAAGAAGATTTTAAAAATATTAAAAAATGGTTCGATAACAATTTATTAACAATAAATTTCGATAAAACAAAATATCTTCCCTTTTTTTCTTACGAGAATTCACTACCAAATTGGGGCCCTATTAAAATTACTAATACTATACAAATCATGGATAGTGACTGTATCAAATACCTTGGCATAATGATAGATAGACATCTGAAATGGGATCAGCAAATATATTTTATAGTAAAAAAACTTCGAATTCTTCTTCCCAAATTTCGACAATTGAAAGGATTTTTAACAATACCACAACTTGAAATTCTATATTTTGCCTTAATACAATCCCAAATAAGTTATGGAATATTAGGCTGGGGCGGGGTGTCTAGAATATATAAACATAAACTAAAAATAATACAAAAAATATTTCTGAAAATAATTTACAATAAGGACTGGAAATATTCAACTGAGGTATTATTCAAAGAAAGTGAAAAAATGGATATAATCAATTATACATTTATAGAATGATGATTTACATTCATAAAAATAAAAAAAATATAAATTATAATGAACATAAATATGAATCTCGAAATAAAACTGTAGTTACATCTAAAAATAAAATTAAAAAGAAAATTGCACAAAGAAACTACAAGTTTATGATACCATATCTTTATGACAAAATACCACATGAAATCAAAAAAAACAAATCATTATCATCATTTAAACAAAAAAGTAAAATATGGATTATCAAGACCTCTCGAACTTATTTTGACACATTTTTGAATAGTTTATGAAATTGGTTTCTTTAAATTGATGATTATCTAGGTAAGTAACTTCAAATGTATTGATTGTAAATTGTTATTACCTTCAGTTAACCTTACAACAAGTTCTCTTCGTAAGGTTTGTTTTTCAGTTTATTCATAAAAATGTATATTCATAAAATTTTCGAATTGTTATTATTATCTATTCATGAATAAACTTATATTATTATATTATATCATCATTGCGATATCGCAGTGGCATAAAATATGCGAAAAATTGTCCTTTTTTGCGAATGAATGAAAATTGAAAAATAAAGATTTATTCAAGAAATAATACAGTCCATTATTAGATGATATGAATTAAAAGAAATCACCTCATCGAAAAGTTTAACAAGATACATTACCTAAAAAAAAATAAATAACATTCCTTTGTTCCGAAAGGAAGTTGCCAACAGTTGCCATAGGGCTTTCGGGAACGACTGGAATCTTTGAATAAATTATTGCTTGTCCCAGTTCGTTTCCTTAGTGGGTGAACCTAATCATAGTTTAATCAGATTTCGTCCTGTGGGTTCTTCAGATAACGCCTGAAAATGAGTTTATCCACGACTATTGTAAAATATTCCCATTATACGTGTATTTGCTTGACTTTAATGATACCCATTATTCAGTAGTGAATAATGACTCACTGCCGTTGCTTTCATGATTTAGCTATAATAGTTTGAACTTTTATCGTGTAAATATTTTCAATTCAGTTCTTTACGTACACATAACAAAAGCAAAAAGCATCTACTCTGAGCTACCAGCGAATATGAATGTGCGTGTTATATCGAGATAGCTTTTTGATACAAACAATTTTGACTCAAACCTGTTAACTTGGTGGAATTTATGTTAGGAAAACCCAGGCATGTCTCTTCTCAAGGAAAGCCGATATATCACCATCTAGTATTCAGATGTCAGGAGTAACTATTCATACAAAGTCAAGTATCTCGATGCTAGGAATTACGATCAGTAATAATCTATCATGGGAAAACTATGTGAGATCGATCGCTAAAGATGCTTCCCAGAAACTTGGATTCTATTCCTTGCGAAGAAATACTTCTACTTCTCGTCAATTTCTGATGATCTACAAGGCTCATATACGAGCTGTCTTGGAATATAGTTCTCATATATGGAGTTCGGCACCAAAATATTCATTGAAAGTTCTTGATTCTATGCATAGAAAGGCAATCCGTTTTGTTGGTGATTCTTCGCTCACAGACTCGCTCACTTCATTGGAGCGTCGTGAGACTTGTGTCTCTCTTCTATAGATATTTTCACGGTCGGGTCGGTGCAAAGCAGTGCCATCATCAAGATAAGTCGTTGACTACCGATAATTAAAAATCATCATCCCTAGACCTAGTCTGATACAAACAGCGAAAAAAATAGCCGTTGCTGCGCCATCTGCCCGTAGATTTGGTACTAACCAAAAGCATATCCGCATGGCCCAATTCCTATCACAAGAAAATAACGAATATCGTGATTTGAGGCTGGCCTGAACAAATTGTTCATTCAGAATATTTGATTTGAAGCCATTTTTCAAGCATACCTATGAATATTTACTATATTAAAATAATAGTGTTTCCCGAAGTTTTCTGAGTTTCTAACCTACCATAAAGGTACCCCTTCACGTACAGTCGTGGCCTGCGCGCCAGGACTTACGACTAGGCCTGCGCTCCTGGACTGATGGTATGCCAAGGGCCTACACGTTCAGTCCAGAACCAGAACTAAAACTGTCAGTTGATGTTGAGAAGTGGTGGCATCAGTGTTGCCACCAGCTGATGAAGGAATTATCATGCAGCGCTGCCAAAATTATCGATTTCTCTTGAAAATTATGTTACAATTTTATTTATTTTATTGTTTTGGAAAAAACCTCGTCTCATTCCAATTTATATATAATCACAAAAAAAAAACAAAAAAATAACACAATAACTTAAATCTCATAAATAGTATCAAAATGAATTCCTCTCCTTTTCTTTTTTGAAATTTTCTTTTTTTCAACTTTTCTCTTGGTTCTTTCCTCTCTTTTCCGGGGTTTTTCCTAATTTTTCTCTCCTTTTCACCTAACTCTTTCCTTCCTTTCCCTCCTTTTCGTCTTTCCCTCCCCCTTCTTTTTGCCTTTCTCTCCCTTTCCTTTTTCTTTTTTCTTGGTGTCTTCTCCGTCGTGTTTGTTCTTTCTGGTCTTCCTTTTTTTTTCTTCTGTCCGTAAATTTTGTCATGAACTTTGAACATTGACGAACCCATCAGAAGACAAAAAAAAGGGAAACCCCAACTGGCCCAACCCCGTGAGTTTGTGATTCCCCGCTCTGAAGCAAGAGACAAGAGACGACCCTTTTCCGTTTCCGTTCCTTTTTTTTCGTTGACGGTGGTTGCCAAGAAGGGTCGACATTGATTGAATAAAATGAATTAATTAAATTTTTTTAAATGGTACCTTAAGAATAGGAGTTGTAAAGTTGAAACATCCCAAGACTGAAATATTATGTTCAATTTCGATTTTTCCTTTCGTTTGACATTGAGGAAGATCCCATCCCCGAACGTGAAAATTCATTGCTCACTGAAAGAAACCGAATGCGCTTCGAAATAATGAGCTTGCACAAAAGAAAAACGATTGCCTTGTTACTGTTAGCAGAAGCCGAAGAAACAGAACATGTAACTTGAAGGGCAGAAAAGAGTTATTTGTTAAAACCGTGGTATTTGCGGAGGGGCGAATCTTCTCATATCAGCTTCTTGAAAGAAATAAATGAAACATCCTGAAGATTATGAAAACTATTTTAGAATGAACTATGAGACTTTTGATGATTTGTTAAGTTTAGTGAAAGACTATATAGTGAAGCAAAATATAGTGATGCGCGATGCCATGTCCCCCGAGGCAAGACTAGGAGCCACGTTGCGGTATTTAGCTACAGGAAGATCGTATGAAGATCTGAAATTTTGTACCAGAATATTCCCTTAAACCCTTAGTCTGTTACGAATTCAATTGACTGAGGAGGTGTCATCTCAAATCAACAATAATTACAATTATTATACAATATAATGTATTGCAATTAAAATATACTTCAGAAGGCACTACCTACTGAGCTGCTATGGACGAAACTGATAGTGTTTACGCACGTCTCGCTTTCGTCCACTTAAAATACTATAGTCGCACTCTTGCTAATCGGCAACTGACAACTGAAGCGCATCTACATGTTCCGGTCTTGCCTGTACCGCGTTTCAGGCCTCGCCTAAATATTTGTTCGATTTGATTTCTTCAGTCCGCGCCGGGACGAGTGCGTATTACTACGTCGAATTCCCATTACGCCGAATTCCCAATACGTCGAATTCCCATTACGCCGAATTCCCAATACGTCGAAAAGCATCCCCACCACTTACGTCACCAAAACACGATCGTTATCGAAGCTGGATCCCATTCGACGTAATGGGAATTCGGCGTAATGGGAATTCGACGTAGTGATACGCACTCGCAAAATTTACCGGATATTCTGCAATTTCCTGTTAACCCAATCTGACTTAACCTAACCTAAAAGAAGGATGAATTTCGCTGTGCTGTTGATATTGAAAGTGCATGGTGTGGCACTACGCCGAATTCCCATTACGCCGAATGGGATCCAGCTTCGATAACGATCGTGTTTTGGTGACGTAAGTGGTGGGGATGCTTTTCGACGTAGTGGGAATTCGGCGTAATGGGAATTCGACATAGTGGGAATTCGACGTAATGGGAATTCGACGTAGTGACACGTCCCGGCCGGGACTGAGACAGGCGGGAACTATTGCATCCCTTCACGTTCAGTTTCAGCCTGAACTGATGGACTGACGGTCCAAAACTGACGGAAAACTATACGTGAAGGGGTACCTTAAGATGAAAGAATAAGAGTCAATATTGGAATCTATACGAGTGTAGAAGGCAGCGATTGTTCGGGTTATATTGAAAATCTGCCCTTTTACACTTGTATAGATTCCAATATCAATTCTTATATTTTCAGATTGTGGTAGGTTAAGAAAAAACTAAATTGAAAGTATCTATGCATATGTAAATGGCACATAAAAATTAAAACTATATCTAGTCTTATCCAATTCGTAAAAATGCTCCTTAATCCCATTTAACATTCAGGGGTTCGATCTCACCCTACCAACATGGTGGTAGTCACGAAGTTGAAAAAATATGTTGAGAAGATTTCCCCCTCTGAATGAATTTTATTTTTGAGTCCAACTATGAGAAATAACCCAAGTTTCGTTTTCATTAGCACACCCTGTATATAATAATACCCTATCATTATTTTTACTTCACCTACTCTATGCATTCTAGAAACATGCCTTCCATTTTTCCCATATATTTCAGATAACCATATTATTTTTATAGTTGGCTTGGCAATTTATTATCGAATATCGAATAATTACTTACAGAAAATGATAATTATTTATGATATAAGTGCTAAAAGTGATATTTTATTTTGTGAGAAGGGAAGTTTGGGACACGACGCCGAAGGTGGAGTGTTCCATCCCTTCAAACAAAATAAAATCACTTTTAGCAGGTATATCCTACACTATTTTTTCTACAAACACCATCAAAAGTCCAAATCAACGCATACCTATTTTACATTAATTAATTAATAAAATAATAGCCTCAAGATTATCAGTTTTGAATCCAATTTCATCTAATCTATCCATGAAACAAGTTGCCAAGGTGATCAAAAACAGAATTTGTTGATTTGTCTTTGTTGACAACTAACGTCAATAAATCACGAATTATTCTTTCTCGTTTCTTCGTTCCTCGATGGAAAGTGATTCAGAGAATGAATTTCTACCGCCGGAAATTGAAGAAGCTGCCAATAAAGCTGCTTTTGAATTATTGCCTAGTAAGTCAAAGCGACAGTACGAGTTTTCATACGATCGTTTCTTGAAATGGTGTGATCAGAAAAATGTCATTGAAAAAGTGCTTCTTGCATACTTTGATGAAAAGTCCAAAATATGGAAATCGTCAACGCTTTGGTCGAATTAATCTATGTTGAAGTCGATGATGAACATAAATAATCATGACACAAGCAGATATTACAAAATTGTGGCTTTTTTGAAGCGGCCATGGAGTTTCTTATCATAATTGTATTTTCACTAATTGTACGTTTGATTGAATGAACACTTCATTTCGAATTATTTTCTTATATTTTCTCTACAAATAAATCACTTTTAGCACCAGTGCTAAAAATAATTTACTTTTACACCATTGTCATAAAATGGCATTTCAGACACTGGCAGCCAGGCTGAATAATAAATTTAAATTTAGGTTCATCAATTTCTCCCGAAATACCAGAGACTATTATAATCTTCTGAGATATTCTATAACTTTGATAATAATTTTGAATTTATATACTGGATTCTGCGATCTTACAGGGAGTAAAGGTGTAATAAAATTGTGATTGATTTTTCATTCATTATAATTTTTGATATCTCCCTATATTTCTCAATATATATTTTAAAATATTATGTGACTGACTGATCATTGAGGGGGGTAATTACCCCCCTTGTAAACGCGCCTGCTGACAGCATGCGTAAAAAATTAAAATTTCACAGTCGTTTGTAGAAAAAATAAATGTTTTTTATGTTTCAGATATTAGTGTGGCACACACAAACCAAGAAAAACGAGCCGTCATTGCCTTTGGATATGACGAAATATAATTCAACCAATCTCGTAAAGCTCAAAAAGATCCTGGTGTAGATTTTAGGAAAACTTATTTATTGATTTCCGATAATGATTGAATTATCAAATGAATTCGAATGTGATCATGCTACAAAATGGCAATTGTTTCGAAAAAAAAACGATGGAAATTTTTCGAAACTGAATTGTATATGATATTTTTTCTACAAAAATACAAAAACAACCATTCTCTCGTTATGTAGATGATTGTAATGTTCCTTTATTATTTATTGTAATAAGACATATTTTTTTAAGTGAAAGTTGATGACATGTTGTTCACTTACGGATAAGTATTAGAAACATGAGAAGATTATTGTGATATTCTTTGTAACAAGGCATATTCAGTAAAACCATATCCCATTTGATTATTTATCGATTTCGAAAAAACGGGCTGTGGACGATTTTATACCTACACTTAGTATTAGGAATGCAATATACACAATCATGTATAGATATTCAGAATAAATCGATTTATCACATGTTCATATTTATTTCAGCCAAAGGAGCATTCGAGTTTTATCAAAGGTAATACCACGAGTCCTTCAAATTTAATCGATAAATTTTCATTTTCCACAAAAACTTTTTTATTTGGTAAAAGTATGAAAACAAACCGATCGATAAAATCACGAGTCCGTAGGACGAGTGATTTTATCTAATTCGGTTTGTTTGAATGCTTTTGCCTCAAAATAAAAAAGTTTGAGTGTTTCGAAAATGAAAATTTATCTCATTGAATTTGAAGAACGAGTTGTATTTGGAGAGATTATTTTTTTAACAAATAGAAGGAAGAACAATTTAATTGATCAGTATTTCATTCACATAAGAAGGAAAGGAGAATAGGTGAAAATTTTACAAATTTGAAATGTCAAACAACGATGTATGCCCTCTATGATCCAGAAGAGGTATGATGCTTACGCAGTGAATATGATAATGCTTGCAGACGATACCAAGAGATGGCGTCACACCTCTCATTGTACAAGGTTGATAATTGATAAATTCTTATGAAATGAAAATCGCGCCAGAAGGAACATAAAATCATTCGTTATGTCGTTGTATCGAATTCTTCATACAACGGTTTCTTCTATTACAACAAAAAATGAATTGTATTTAATAAAAACTAATTGTACGCCATTTTCATTTGAATTAAGGAAACCTTTAATATTTGAATCGGTCGTTCGCTATATCTGTCATAAAGTTGGGGTTATGAGCTATTTACGTGTTTGAGTGTTCATTGAAATATGTTATGTTATTATTATGCTGAAAAAGTGAAGGGTGAATGACTATTAATAATGAGGTAACTCTTCATTCATGATACTTTATATAAATATGAGCCAGTTCAATCGAATCGACGCGGTAAACCGTATAGTTTTGACAGTTCAAAGGTAAACAACGTTTTATCGGAAGGAGCAGGCAGTTTTATCAGTATAATATCAAATGATTGGCCAGAATAACCACAGAATAACCCGCTACTATTGGTTGAAATGCCAGAAATGTCACATTTTGAAAAGTGAGAAAAATAATCACTTATAATTACATAAGAGCTTTTTTTGGCGAAGTAAACTTGACATTTCGATAAGAATTTTGTTGCCTGGCAGCTCAACGAAAAAAACTGCCTCTGAACAAATTACGAGTCCGTAGGACGAGTAATTTTTTCTGACAGTTTTTTGAGTTAATTTGCCGGAAGGCAACTAAACTCGAATCATGAATGTCAAGTTTTCTTCGACAAAATAAAGCTCGAGTGTAATTCGGTACGACAATTCAATGAATACAGTTTAGTTTATTCAATTCAACGAAAAAGTACAATTGTTAAAAACACAATTCTTATATTTCATCTTCACAGATCAAATATATTCTTTTGACAACGCAAGTGAAAAATTGACAAAGACGCCGCCAAAGATTTGTTTACAATTCTGGTTGCCATGCTTTCAAGAGTTAGGTTCCGTTTTGTCGCTGAAAAACTTAGGGCAAAGGTTTTTCGCTGTCATAATGACAAAATGACGGCAGCTTATGGCATATTTTATATATGAGTTAAATTGTCGTTGTAAAACTCTGTAGAATAAGTAGTCTAGCCTTCAACTTTTACATCGTTTATTCGCATTGAGGGAAATAATCGCTGAAAAACTCTTTAAAAGCAGTCTAGCCTTCAACAATCACAGCAAATAAGTATTGATTCACGAATAACAACTGTGTCCGGGGTCAAATCCCCGCCAGGCTACCGTGCTGGGTTATCGCACCTTGAAAGGTAAGACCTCGTTAATCTATTGCTCGCACAAGTTTCGACTTCTGAGAGTTGAAGTTCGTCACCTGGTTAACGGAACGCACAATTTTAGAACAACAACAAACACATTTTTGAAATGCATGCCATTTTTCAGATACGAAGCGTTATCTTCAAGTCATAATTTATTCATAATTCTAACACTATTTCATTAGAATGTCATGATATGCACTCGAGGCAATAACTTTGGATTCCTTTCTAGTGACAGGTGATAAATATTGAAATGATCAGGAATACCAAAAAATTATTCGATACTGGTGAGATGATTATAGGGGTTTCATGAAAAAATTGTTTGTTATAAATCCCCCAATGATACCTTATGTCAACCTGCAGTTATAGACTACAGGCCCATCCAAAAAATGGATGGGTCATATGAACCACCAGATGACGTATATAGGACGATATAAGAGCATAAAATAATAAGATTCAGCTGTATGCCGTCACTTGTAAGCTGTCCAACTGAGTGCTGGTAAGAATTCAAAAGTGCAGGTAGAGTGAGTACATTTTGGTGATATATTTTTGTACGGCATTTTTACCCTCTATAGATCCATAAAAAATAATAAGAAAGCTCGTCTGTATCTGTATCTGTAGAGTAGGGAGGGTGAGTATAGACCCACAGCACTTAGGCCACAATATGGCCCATTGTACATCCTCCCAAGGAGTCGCCCTCCTAGGACATTGTCCATCCTGCCTTATCCAGGAAGGAGGACAGGTCACCAGGGGACATCTCCTTAATATCGGCAGGTGTAGGCCAAGACTCACCGAACACACACTCTCTTATCGACGATAGCTCCAGACATTCGCATAAGACATGCCTGACAGTTTCATCTTCCTGTTCACACATCCTGCATAGAGGTGTGTCCACTAGCCCCATAATATGGAGGTGTTTCCTTAGTTGACAGTGTCCAGTCAGAAATCCCACTGTTAAACGTAGGTTCTTCCTGGTCATCGCCAAATATTTATTTGGATCCAGCTTCTCAGGGTCGCCCAGGGTGATCCTGGCAAAACTGCATCCTTTGGTTTCATCCCATCTTTTGAGGGTTTGAGTATGGGTGTAACGTTTGGCTAGTTCCGCAATTGTTGAAGTCGTCAGGCCATGGGTGTCACCTGGTCCCAAAATGTTCATTCCAGCCGCCATCCTGGCCAAAGAGTCAGCAATGCGGTTACCTTTGCTCCTGTCGTGCCCTTTCACCCACCTTAGTACGATATTATTATCTACCGAGGCGTTAGCTAAATCTTGGTGGCACTCTAGTGCTAACCCTGAGATAATACGTTGTCTATTCAAGGTTAGTAGGGCTTGTCTACTGTCAGTGTAGATTATTATGTCTTTGCCAGAAATTCCTTTTCTGGTTAGCTCTTTTGTGGCGATGGAGATACCAGCCAGTTCTGTTTGAACCACGCTGGTATTTTTTCCCATTCCCCACTTAATCCTTAGGCTAAGTGATCTAGAGTAAACTCCACATCCTGATCCTTCTTTGGTTTTTGAGCCGTCTGTGTATATGCGTATTGCATTTGCAGCATCCGCCTCAGTGTTCTGTTTTATTTGTATTTTGTAGGGTTTATTAAACACAAACCTGGGTTCAATTGCGTCACTGGCTGCCTGTAGCAGAGGCACCGCAGTGAGTGCCTCCCTCCACAGGCCCCGCCTCAGTTGACCCATTCCTACCTCGGGGTTTACACCAGCCGTGCGCAATCGTAGCATGGCCATTAGCGCAACCTCCTTGACGTGCAGGTCCAGAGGTGTCAGACCAGTAACTAATTCCATTGCTGCGGTTGGTGTTGTTCTCATGGCTCCTGTGATGTTCAGACAAGCCATTCGCTGTAATTGGTATAGTTTTTGGATGGCCGTTGCTTGTAGAGTTTTCGGTCCCCATGCAATGGCTCCGTACGTTAGCATAGGTCTTATTATTGCAGTGTAGATCCAGGTGACTACACGGGGCGAGAGGCCCCATGTGCGTCCCACTGTCCTCCGACACTGCTCATAGGCCACATATGCTCTTTTTGCTCTGCTCTGAATGTGCGAGTTCCATGTTAACTTCCTGTCGAGGGTAATACCGAGGTATTTCACCTCTTCAGAGAAGTTTACTTTGCTTTTGGAGATTTCGGGGGGTTTCAAGCCCGATAAGCTTCTTTTCCTAGTGAAAAGGACCATCTCCGTCTTCTTGGGATTGATCAACAGTGAGTGTTCTTTACACCATGTTTCTATTAATTTGAGACCATCCTGCGCTCTATCGCACAGTGTGTTCACAAATTTGCCGGTCTGCAGAATAACTATGTCATCTGCATATGCAATTGTGTAGAAAGCGCGTACAGCGCGTACTGCCATAAAAAAATGGTGCGCCACAAAGTCGGTAAATTTTTTGGATTTTTTGACAATTTCAAGGGTAATTTGGTCATTTTATTATGTACGGCATCAGTTTCATACTGTTTCAATACAGCTTCTAATCCATTATTTCGCAACGCCGTGCAAAAATCATGCCACAGGGGGAAAAAATCGAGGGTTGCAACCCCCTCTCTTTCCGTGGTCCGGGGGTGATTTGAAGAAGTACGGCTTCGGTTCCAAAACATTACGTAGCACTCAAAAGTACTATTAAAAATAATGCCGTCAAAAAATTTTTGTTCATTTGAATGTATATTAATAATTATCTTCATCTCATGGTATACTCGATATATAAAGCTGTAAAATCATTTGACTCTGTATGGCAACTTTTTTTTTAACATGATATTGTAAAATACAATCGTTATATAGTATTACCGTTCACAAGAAACTGTTCTAAAAAAAATTATAGAAAAATACAAAATATGAAATTTTTCAGTTTTTGCAAAAGTTTAAATATTTATAGATTAATAAAGTATTGAAATTTTCTATATGTTTCGCTTGTTTCGGATAGTATTAAAATGAATAAATTAGGAAAAAATGATGCCGTACATTTTAAAGCAGACCATATCTTTTAGGCTGATGAAAATGACGCTACCATGTTTCATTGTGATGATGTGAATAAATAAAAAAACTATTTTTTAGAAAAATTCTATATATTTAAAGATAATAATACAAAATAAGGTTTTTATTTAAATTATTCAGTATCGGAATCAGCCGCTGAGTTGTTGAATCAATGTCTTCATCGACGTCCGAATTATCTTCTCTATCATTTTCTGAATCATAAATGAGTTTTTGCCAAAATCGAAGTCTTACGTACAGATTAAAGATGTAAAGATTTATTTATTTACCAATGACGTCATCAATTTCTTCGTCAAACCTTTGGACCAACGATAATGTACGGCATGTAAAAAAATATTATCTATGCATAAAATACTTCCAAAATAAATTAATTTCTTGTTGTTTCAAATCACCCCCCGGACCACGGAAAGAGAGGGGTTTGCAACCCTCGACTTTTTTCCCTTGTCGCATGATTTTTGCACGGCGTTGCGGAAAAATGGATTAGAAGCTGTATTGAAATAGTATGAAACTGATGCCGTACATAATAAAATGACCAAATTACCCTTGAAATTGTCAAAAAATCCAAAAAATTTACCGACTTTGTGGCGCACCATTTTTTTACGGCACTACACGCTTTCTTATTATTTTTTATGGATCTATAGAGGGTAAAAATGCCGTACAAAAATATATGACCAAAATGTACTCACTCTACCTGCACTTTTGAATTCTTACCAGCACTCAGTTGGACAGCTTACAAGTGACGGCATAGTGCTGCATCTTATTATTTTATGCTCTTATATCGTCCTATATACGTCACCTGGTGGTTCATATGACCCATCCATTTTTTGGATGAACCTGTAGTCTATTACGGTAAGTAGCATCTTTCGGCTTCATTGAGGAGAATCTGTTTGAATTGACATTTATTTATTTCTTTTCAATACGAATAATTTTTTTCAAACCTTTTATATGTCGGTGTTTAGTTGGATGGAAATGTAGATTTTTGGGTAAGTACCAGGGTCAAAGGAGGAATAGGTGCCTCACTTTAATACGAATGAACCTGGCACAGCTAGTTTCTCACTATTCTTGCAGTGAAAAAATATTCAGGTATCTTTATCACAGAATGAAAATATTCTACATTTGGTACCATAAACCTTGTGAAGTGGATTTTTATCACCGATGACAAATTTTCGTTCTCACTCCTCTCAAAACGATTTTCACTCCACAATCAAGCCAAGAAATGTTATTGATTGCCTAGGGAGACTGTTATATTCTGGAATCCATTTTTTTGGTTTTCTAGACACGCGTTTAGCGATTGATACAGTTTCAATTTTCTTCTCCTGAAGATGCTAACCTTGTTAGCGAAACGCGCGTCGAGTGCAAAAATATCAGTTTGGTGTTCGGGTAATTGATCTCTAGGGAAAGTTTCAATTATCATCAGTAGAATGACAGAAACAAGACGTTGAATAAATTGAAGTCATCTTTTCATTTGAAATTCTTTATTTTGAATGGCCGTCAATTCCAGCCCTTCAAAATGTTCAATAAACATGGCTTCCATGAGTTATACCATACCCAGTTGCTTGTCCTGTTCCCGATCCATATCCAGCAATGCTGTATCTTAGGTAACCTGCAGGTACAGTCACAGGAACTGATCTCACGACTTGTTGGAGAAGTGGTTGGGGACTGATGATGTCTAGTCTTGACTGAGAACTGGTGGCTATAGGAACAGCATGTGATGCAGTAGCTAAGAAAGCAGGAACCACTGGCGAAGGTGATTCAACAGGAGTAGTTAGTGTAGGAGAAGTCGTTCCGAGTATTCCTTGTCCAACTGCTAGTCCATATCCACCCTCGTAGCCTGATGATCTCAGACTCACCCCATAATCTGTAGAGCTCAACCCCAATACCAAATTTCCAGGCTTGGCATAGGCCGTCGTAAGGAGGACACTAAAAATGAAGTACTGATACATTTCTTCAAAATTTATTTCCTTCAATGGAGTGAAAGATTGAATAAACAGTAATATATGCCGGCAGCTTATATATAATTCTGTACATGAGACATTGGATATTCAATACGAAGGTGTTATATGATATCGAGCCGTATATATTTTCAGTGCATATACTTTTTTATGAAAGCAATCTACGTTGCTCAATGTGGATATCGGTGTCATTTCAATATGAATATGATATACCGATTTTTAGTGGGTGAAGGTGATCTAAGAAAATTTTTGTGATTGTTTTTATATGGTGGATATTCCTTTAACTTCTCAAGATGGATAATTCGTCATTACATGACTCATGAAAAAAGCGAATGTCAGTTATGGGCTTTCAAATATTTAACCTGTGGTAGAAGTCCATTGTATCTCAAAGTGGAGTGTAGTAGATTTAAGATGCAGAAAAACTCAAAGTCGTCTCCACAATTTAATATCCGAAAGATGTCAGTACGATGATTCAGTACATGTTTCGAACCTACATAGGTTCATCATCAGCTGAATTTACATTAAATTATGGGGAAGAAAAAATAGCAAAATCACATGGTGAAGTTCAGGACATAAAAAATTATTGTAATGACAATTAGGATTGAATTGATATTAGGGGGAAATTTAAGACATCCCATGGAGAAATGATCAGGAGAACAATGTGAATGGGCAAAAATTTTATAAAAATAATATTGAATGAACTATATATCTAGAATATTCAAAGATTTCAGACTATTCAGAAAAACTACTCTTGTAAATAATGTTTCCACTGGAACAGTTCTATTCGAAGTTATTGCCTGAAATAGAAGATTTTGACTGGTGAAATGGGAAGTAAGCGTAAGGTAAAATATATTGACAATAACAGCTCAGTTATAACACTTTTCCTCTCGTCATACATTGTTCAACTATCTAATCTACTTTCGGATATAACTCTGAATAGAAATATTTGTTCTTCTGATAACTTAATTCATTTGTCAATTTGTCAGAGGAGTGCGATTGTCAAAAAATATTCTGCAAAAAATGCTTTCATTTCAACAATTTGTTATAATTACACCCATGATTTCGATGAAAAGTAGTACACCTCGATAGGGTACATTCAGTTCCCTAATACAATTTTTGATGACTAGACGTACCTGGCACATCAAATACGAAATCATTTGCACTCACGGACGTAGCCAGGCACAGGCAGGGGGGCTGCTGCCCCCTCCTAGCTGGGCATAAGCGCTTGGTCGTAGAGTTCCCAACCCAAAGAATAAATAATAACCATAGAGGACTCTGTAATCCATCTCTAGACCGGGCTCTAAACAATGGAATGCCAGGATCCTAGACAAAAGACGGATGGCACAGGGTTGACACCGGCGGGTAGGACGCCGGCGGGTAGGAACACGGCCACAAGGGTAGTGATTTTAGCAGTTCCTGTTATCTTCTCCCTGGTTCCTGTTTTGTGTTCAGCAGAGAACATTTATCTATGAAACTCAGTATATGTTTCTTTGTTGTCTCGAAACTCGAACGCATCTCTATTGCGTACGAAGACAATAGATGTTTATTGTGTAATTATTGTGATATTGCCTAATCTAACTTAGATACTGCTTGTTTTTCATGTAAATAAAAATGGATACAAGAATTTTTTTAAGGGTAGGTTATTTATGTGTGACACAATAACATAAAGTTCGACTTTCATTCAGTATATAGATATAGTAAGTCGTATACATTTCTGTTTCTCATATTTTTAATTCATATTACCAAGAAGCGATTGTGAAAAAACAAATATGCTTGATTTTTTGTTATATTATTTATTATATTTGAATTTATGGCACATGCCAGAATTCGCCCGGATACAACCAAAATTATTTTTTATTATTATTCGTTAGCGATTTGTTGATCATTATTTAATTTAAAATTGCTTGTGTATTTTTCAGAAACTTTAAAGAGATAAAGAGAAGATACGACTACTAGTGAAAGTCAAATAGAAAAGCTCGACAATATACCACAGACCTCTAAACGGTTTGTGTATGCTTAGTGTACACAGAAAAATGGTTCAAGAAAATAGGGTCGTCGTTCATTCAATAAAGAGTGGTGTCATATTCATTACAAGTTTTGCCTTTCCTGCCCCCCATCCCCTGAACGAAATCCTGGCTACGGCCTTGTTTGCACTGATTGAATATTCATATACTTGATGATACCTACCCCATTCATATTTCAGTGTCAATTATGTAAATATATTTGGTGATGCATAGAAGCATCGTGAAGGGCCAAATGGGAATTCTGGATATTTCACTCATTCTTGTTATCACGGGAATTATTGAATTTTTCTAATAAAAAAGGCGAAATGCGTTGTACAAAAATTGCCCACTATGTTGGTAGTAGATCAGGAGTGACTTCAAAAATTCAAAAAATAAAAAAATGAATACATTTGTTTCAAATACTCAACTTCACAACTAATTACCGCTTTTGTGGAAACGTTCAAATTCCTCCAATTTCTGACTCTCATCCTTGCTAGGAAAAACATGGAAATACGTATTATCAGTTCTGAGTTAGTGAGTCACAAATCCATACTAAAGTTCACAAAGCGAATAACTTAAGCTTATTTCCCATAGATACGATTATCAAAAGTTTCCTGGAAGCTTAAAATATCAATTTTCCACCTAAGAACGCTCGTCAAACATAGTCTAGTTTGCGGTCCATCAAAAAAAAGTTACCAAGTCACTAGCTCCCAAACTCCAATGCATCCAGGCACATATCTGTGACTCGCAAATTCTGGTATCCAATAATGAACTTTCAATTTATCTGGTAAATATACTTGGCTGTGAAAGTAACTGAAGAATATAGGCTCAGTTGGTCTTGCAAACCCACAGGTAGTTTGTTATACTTCATGTTGAAAGACCAAATTATTTTTAATAGACAGAAGCGAAATCGTGTTAAAAAATGTTGATTTCAGATGTTATTTACTATGACTTCATGAGATTGTACCTTATTTTTTGGTCGAGATCTAAGAATACAGAATATAAATTTACCATCTTTCCCGCTTAAAATGGGGAAGCAGATAGTCAAAAAACACCAAAGGTGCTGATGAAGGTGAATCGACTTTGATTATGATTTTTTCACTGAGACATAGGCATGATGAAAATATTGCAAACTCAACCTTCTATTTCACCACTAAAATGACTCGATAGAACTGCCGCGATAATCCTGACACTACTAGGAAATTCGTATTTGATAGTCCCCGTTTGGATAGGATTTTCAAATTCCTTTCCTTGTCAGCCAATGTATAACAGAAATATTTGCAAAATAACTCATATTTTTCACTCAACC
Source organism: Zygogramma bicolorata (assembly GCA_032362365.1). Taxonomy (NCBI): domain Eukaryota; kingdom Metazoa; phylum Arthropoda; class Insecta; order Coleoptera; family Chrysomelidae; genus Zygogramma; species Zygogramma bicolorata. The sequence goes on from JAVJAQ010005778.1 coordinate 203,016, forward strand.
TATGTTAATATATATACTGATAAGAGTGCTTGTTTATATATAAATCAGAACTCCTCAACTAATAGAACAATAGAGTGAATCAAAATGCGGTATAGAGTTTTCGTCTTGATCATGTGTATGGTGGAAAGTTTCCAGGAAACCATCCATCAAAGAGTAGGCTTGGTGAGTGGATTGGGATAAATATATTGAATCGAAATGAGAAGAATGATGACAGAATTAATCGGGTTTAGTGTAGAATGGGGATATTGTTTGGATGTAAGATGTAAGCTAAGTTCTTATAATATCTGTTCTTTGGTCAAACTGTATGTGTCATTGTTTACACTGGTCAAACATCATGGCCATTAAGAATTAGGACAGCTGAACATAAATACAACATGAGAAGACGACAAATAGATGAGAATTTTCAAAATATGCTTGAAAAATGAGGCAGACTAGCTTCCGATACGTCGCCAAGGGGAAGTATACGCTTTTCTAATAAATTCGTTGATTAAATCTCCAAATTCAGAACAGAATAGGGATGTTCACAAAAAAAACTGATCAAAATGTGGGAAACGACAAAGAATGATCCTTTCAATGAATGCCCAGAAGATCACAAAACGAAAAAATTCCTTGTGATGAAGTAATGGAAACTCTAATAGAATTCCTAGCATCCGTGTCAATTCAGGAACGCTCTGTGACGTCAGTACCCTTATTGAACGGCACGATCAATGTGAGTAGGTGGCAATAGTTTGTTTCTGTTAAAAGCGAATGGTTTGATGCCAACGTGTTTCTTGTGCTGCGTTAAATATTTGTAAAATGAAACAGTGAAATTGCCAGATGATAATTTCAAGATGGCGACTGTGCGTCATTTGAGAACAAATTAAATGCTGCTGACGAATTCTGTACAACCCTAGAATATTGAGTCAATATCTTCAACTCCTCTGAAATGGCAGAACATTTGATAATTGCCTGGATATATCGACCTTTAATTTCATGTAATAGTAGAAGAAATATCGACGTTCCTGTGTTCAAAAATGTACGGCGTGAAATATCAAATAGACTGTTCTTATGTCAAGAAGTTCAAGGCAACCATTTCGAGCATCTTCTTAACTGAACTCAGCATATTTCCTCAAATTATGATGTCAAACGTCGATATATTCAAGAAATTATTCCATCTATTTCCGCCATTTTGTAGTAGTTGAAGATATCGACTCAATATTCCTGGGATTGTACAGTATTCGTCAGAAGCTTCAAAAGGTGTCACAAGATCCCCTTTTCCATTTATTTCTTTTCCCAGTTGACGCACAGTCGCCATCTTGAGATTTTCGTTATGTAAAGTTAACTCCAAAATATAGTATTCATGCATTAATTTCATCACAACTTTCAATTTTTTCACTTGACCTGTTCAGAAAATGAAAAGGGGAAAGGACATTGAGGAAAGCCACTGTATATAGTTTGTAATAATAATTTTTTTGCTGTTACTCGTTTTTTGCGAAATATGAATGAATCAATATTGAAGTTACTAGGCAAATATTATTTATTAGATATGATTCTCTGCTTTAAACATTTTTTTCTGGTCTGTCTCATTTTTTTAGTAAATTGTTGTTGAAATTTGCTGTAAGGTTTCAACAATGCAGTCCAACAGTTTCCATAAAGATTCATTGACCTGCCCTGAATTTCGGAATTCAACAACTTTTGATTTCATAACAGAAAAATTGTTGGTAATTTTTTTAGGATAAAGGAGAGCCCATAGTCACTATAGGTGATGGAAGAATTCGGGGAAAACATGGAACTACGGCGGATTTGAAGAAATCGTACATTGCATTCCAAGGAATACCTTTTGCCAAGCCACCCATAGGAAAACTGAGATTTAGTGTGAGTACCCATTGCTAAAACAAATCAGGAATGATTTGTAGAACTTGATGGAAGAAATGGTGCTTTATTTCAGGATGTATGCAAGAACAATTTGTGAGATCCAGTTTGCCCATTCGTTTTATACATAACTAGCTGTTGCCCGTGACTTCGTCCGCGTAGAAGTCGAAACAAACCGTCTAATCAGCGCACGCCGGAAAAGTATGACATCTCGCCCGCTTTTCTCACACTTGATTTACATATACTATCAACTCTCACTGAATTGTTCGTTCAATCATATTGAAGTATAGCCTATATCACGCCTGAATATTGTAGCTTTATTTTAGTGAAATAATTTTCATGATCGGATTAGTATTTCCGAATATTTCCCTCATATATAAAATATCCCATAAGAGCAATGCAATTATCGAAAACTCACAGCGGTAATCGCATTGTATCAAGTCACCATAACAACACATTTGAAACCGTATCGCTAGACGTCAATAAACAACACAAATTAATGTCAGATAGACTTCAGAAATAGAAAAAAATTTCGCGTTTTGGTGAGTGCTCCATACAATCTATAGAGGAGAGTATCAATGAACAAAAAATAACATTTCTTTGAGAATTTCTTTAGTCGTGAAATATTCCAATGAATTACATTCGTGCATAAAAATGACCAGATAATTTTGCATTCAAGCGTGATATCTCATACAAATTGCATTCGGTTATTTTCATATTTTGTAAAAGAGCCAAAATATGAAAATGAACTTGCAATTTTTAGATATCACGCTTTCTTGCAAAATTATTGGTAATTTTTATGCACTCGTGCAATTATAACCAAAAATTGCCCTTAAAATTCAAACAAAGTTAGGAATTTCACCTCTTCATAATAGTAGAAGAGATTTGCAAAACTTTTTCCTGGTCACCTCCTACAGGGTCCTTGATTCAAAAGTGAAATTATCACTATTTTTCTACATCAATGTCTTACTGACCTTCCTTGGAAAGATCAAATTTATTCCTCACTTAATTTAAACTACTCGTTACATCGATATGGCGAAGAAGATATTTTGTTACAAGTTCCAGGTCTAAAGAGTTCTATTTCATTTCAGCCACCAGAAAAAAATTTAAAGTGGAATGGAACGCTGAATGCCACAAGAGATAAACCAGAGTGTGTACAGGGCGTACTTCCTGTAACTGGTTCCGAGGATTGTCTGTACATAAATGTATACACGACATCGGTGAGTTGATGATTTCAAGATGTCTTATCGTTTATTCAGGATATATTCCAAATTATATTAGGAATTTATGTTTATTCTCTTTATGATGAGTTATGGAAACGTCTCCGAGAGTTACCTTGATTTTTTATGAGAAATACAGTTCACTCACAATGAATTTATGTATGAAATTCACTAATGACTTTCCAGTTGTGAGGTGGAAATTAATCAATTTGAATGAGATAGAAAGTGATATAGTGTATAGTCGGGCTGTTCAAAAGATATAATTCAAGGACACGTGAACAGTTAATGCCTGCATAGCCACGCCTTCTAAACTGAAATAAATGAAGAACTGTTTACACTGTACTGTACTCATTTGTGCTTTGTATTTACGTGTGTTACGTTAATTAAATAATATGGATGGAAACACTCTTTCGCCTCCGAGAAAAAGATAAAAAAAGACATTTAACTGTAGAGGAAGAAGGTGTAATAATGAACAGTTATAAAAAAGCATCCCAAGAGTTGATGGGAGGACGACGCGGCGACGTTTTTGTTGAGTGGTGTAAATTGGACTTGTGTAGCCGCTGAAAAGATAGAATGACCACGTGAACGGCACGCACTCTTTGAATGCTCCTCTCCCCAATGTTACAAGTCCGATTTACACCACTCAACAAAAACGTTGCCTCAGCAGTGAATTCAACAGCATTTCCCTGTTCTTCCATAAACTCTTGGGATGCTTTTTTATAAGTGTTCATTATTACACCTTTCTCCTCTACAGATAAATGTCTTTTTTTTAATCTTTTTCTTGGAGGTGAAAGAGTGTTTCTATCCATATTATTTATTCAACTTAACACACGTAAATACAAAGCACAAATGACTACAGTACAGTGTGAACAGTTCTTCATTTATTTCAGTTTAGAAGGCGTGGCTACGCCGCGCAGGCTATATATAGATGCAGGCATTCACTGTTCAGGCGTCCTTGAATTCTATCTTTTGAACGGCCCGACTATAGGATCGTATATCGGTAAAATGTGCTTACCACTCTCGATAGTCAATAAACTATTGTTATGATGAGTTTGTTCATAGTTTTCTGTGGTTACGAAAATTTTTTCATCTGATGGCAACATAATGTTTCTTCCGCAAAAACTTAAATCGTGATTTACATGTGAAAATAATTCAAATATCATACATTTCACATAAACGTGGTATTGTTTTTATTTTTTTTATTTTCGAGTAATAAACAATTCTGATTGAGCTTTTTAATGAATGTATTATATAAATATTCCCTATTTATGAACTGTAGTTTCTTGGGAATAAATAACTGTTATTATTATTATTATTTGAGCATATTGGGAAATTACGAGGGGCTCCATTACATTTTTTATATTTGACAGACAAACTTCATTTGATTTTTTTTCTTCAGAAGGGATTTTGTATGATTTTTTTGTGAAGTCTCAAATCAATCATTTAAATCTTCATGACGTAAAAAAATATTGGTAGGTTTGAAAATATTCAAATTATTTTTCGAAGTTAAATTTGAAACATTGAAAGAATTTTTACTGTTCAGTTTAGTTTAGTCGACATTTAGTACGTCCTTTTGATGATGTCGCATGACATGTCCCGTGTTTGTTTACTTTAAGCAATTGAGTTTCAACTGCTGTACATATCATGAAAAAAGCTGGAAAATTTCTAACAAAGTATTGTATCGTACCGAAGTACAGAAAAAATTTCAGAGTTTTGCATAAGCTATTCAGCGGTGGAAAATTCGCTTGAACCTAGTTGACAATATATCGGAATATCGATTCATAATATACAACACTGCTGTGAGCAACTATGAATACCAATCTATGTTACGCACAAAATACATCATATAACATAATTATTACTCTCAGCTTTCACCCCTTTGTTCCTGCGTACGTAAAGTTGAGATCAGATCCAAAATATGATGTCATCATGAATGAAGCTATTTCGGTGAATTGTTCGTTTGCTTGAACAAAACCAGGTTTAGTCATCACAAAAATCACCACAGTAATAGAGGTTTCAAATATTTTTCTCACGAACCCCACTAAGAAAGTGTGTCGCCGATAAATCCAACGTTGTGTCGTCTGACGTCAGACTTCGTTTTGACCAATGATGACGCGTTTTGTACGTTAGAATGTCCCTCCGCAATTTTTCAGTTTCATTGAAATATTCATGGGTTTGAATAATAACTAAATACAAACACACCTTCCAATTATTAATCCAATCAAGATGTACATCCGTGCTTGCAAAAGGTCGGGTCATTCTGAATTTTTCATATGCTTTTTGGGCCCAAATGAATATCCAAAACTATATTTGTAATTTCCAAGGTGCTCCGTGAGCGGCCGTGTACCCAAAAAAAACATGAAATTTTGTGACTTTTGTCAGTTATTGCTTATCTCCGTGAAAGAATAGGATCTTACCGATAAAGGCACTCTACATACTTTTGAAAAAGATGTAATTTGCTACTTTTGAGACTAAGGCGAGCTCTATACAGGCTCCAGTTTCAACAATACAGTGCTTCGAAAATTTAATTTTTTTTCAAAATTGTCACTAGTTATGTGGAATAATTTCCTGAAATGCGCATCCAACATCAAATTTTGTATGAATGTGGGATGAGTATTTTAAAGATATTTCACAAAATTAGTGACAATTTCGAAAAAGAAATATTTTTACATAAAAAATGGCTGATATTATGAGATATTAACGGAAAACTGAAAAAAGACACAAAATTTCATGGTTTTTTGCAAGATGAATTAAAACCCTGGTGTGTTGACTTATACCTAATAGATTGTAAGCAAATTTTCTCGACTTTTCGCTATCTTGATTTTGATCAATTTTAACTGAAGAGTTTCCTTCGAGAGTTTGCCAGCAGAGGCGCACCTTACGTCATTTTAATTTAATCTGTGATGTTTCACGTTTTGCATGCAATTCCTTGCTTTCCCGCGAAATGCTAGAAATCATGTAGTCATCACATTTTCACTGATTATTAGGTGTTCCTTTTGCTTTCAATTTGATGAAAAATAAATCAAAAACTCAGTGATTGAGATAAGATTTTAAATCTTCCAAAACAATAGTTGTGAGTGAAACTGGAAAGTATTGATATCTTATTTTTCTACTTTTTGAGGAACCGAAGATAGGTAAGTACTTTTTTCTTCATAGTGTTAAAAAAATGCAATTTTAATGTGTTTACGAGCCGATGATATGAGGGATAAGTAATACATACACGTTACATGAGCGTTTTATTTTGTGCTTTGTAAATCGGTTCATAATAGATCTTATCTATCAATATAAAATCAAACAAATACAAGAACAGCAACGATAAACACTTAAAAAGAATATAAACAAAAAAAACGTGAAAAGAAACAAGAACTCGGTACAAGATTCTGAATATTAAAGGAATTTTCAAATGCATTCAAATTCAATTCGAACTGTCAAACATTTCAAAAAATTAATAGCTTTTTATTATAAGAAATTGACCTTACGTATTTTGTATACTGATAATTCTATTGGTGAACGAAAGATCCCGCAAGAGTCTTATCCAATGAGACCGCCGGTATCGAAAATTACTAGATTTAAGCTGGCGCGTTATTTCACAAATGTAAACTAGGTACTCTTAGAAAATGGCGCATTTGTTTAACCACCACCTCAACACCACCTAACGTCAAAAAATGTAAGTTTACTCTTCGATTTCTCAGGTCGAGAAGAATTGGCAAAACAAAAGCATATCGGTAAACGCACCAGGGCTTTTATTCATCTTGGTTTTTTGGTACACTGCCGCTCGCACAGCCTTTTGGAAATTTCAAATCTGGTTTTCCAATATTGGTTTTGATCCTAACAACATATACAGAATCCAGCTTCTGCAAGTCCTAATACCCTACACCCTACATGTTTTACTTTACTGTTTACTGGACTCTCTAAAGAAGTGACAAGAAGTGATTTGATACAAATTCAGATTTCATTTAATTTTTCCTATTACAGTTGGCTAGCAAGAAGGCAGTTATGGTCTACATATATGGTGGAGCTTTCGTCATCGGAAACTCGTCATACTCATCGTACAGTCCAGACTGGTTGCTAGAGGAAGACGTGGTCTACGTTTCCTTCAATTACCGGTTGGGAGTGTTCGGATTTTTCAGCACGCTCGATACTGTAGCTCCTGGAAATATAGGCCTCAAAGATCAATGCCTCGCACTCAAATGGATACAACACAATATACATCATTTCGGTGGTGATCCCAATAAAATCACGATTTTTGGACAGAGTGCTGGCTCGGCATCGGTGTCATATCAACTTCAGTCTACTTGCGCAAAAGGTAAATCGTATTCGATATTCATTTCAATAAAAGACAACTCGTAGCAGCAGTTCGTTAAGTTCGGACTACTTTGAGACGGGGGTTCGACCGAATTCGGGTTCACAACGGTTGGGTGGGAAGACTGTACTTGTCGGGTCAACCGCGATGGAACTGTTGCACGTGGAGCGATTTACGATTATCCAAGAAAGCTACGGCTGTAGGAAATGGAAAAGTTGACAAATTCGTTTATTTACAACCATATATGTAATGCTGTCATTACTAACTGTCATTGAAGGTTGGGAAGTGTCATATTACACACCTCTACTTCTCGCCCTCATTTTTTGCCCTCATTTCATCTATTCTAGACTATATCTGTCATTTATTGACTTCATCTGACATTTATTTATATTGGTGACAATTGTATAGTCCGTAGTCATGGTAACAATATATCTACTCGAATATTCTGAGGAAACCGCGTTCTTGGTAATTTGTCGTTTAATGTAATATTTTAGATATGTTCAGAACGAAACAGAGATTTATTAATTTTAATCGAAGTATATATGATGGTTGTAAAAAAAATAGTATACAAACCTCGGCAGGAAGTTTCATTTCTGTCTCGAGCTCATAGCTAACCTCGACGCTTTACGTCTCGGTTAACTAACTGATCTCACGACAGGAATGAATCACTTTCCACCTCGGTGTGTAATATACTATAACGTTGTTATGGAGAAATAAACAAGTTCATCCTACGAAGTTGCAAAACGTACTGTTTTTTTTAATGGAATTTGTCTCTTTGACCTAAAATTTGAATCGCTTGGATCCCTGGAAGGGACACTAATGTCTGCGTCACTTATGTCTAAAATTTATATAACCACTTCTTTACCAAAAGTCAAGAGTATCCAACATTTTTGCTTGGGGAAAGAAAAAGGGGGGAATAAGACAATATCATTTTCAAATCAACGTTATGATCTATATTGGCAAATCTACGGATTTTTCCTGGTTTCTTCCTTCTTGGAAAAAGTAGTAATTATCCCTCTGACTCCTCCCCCAATGAACAATATTCGCAAATCATGGTCTACCATTGCCAACTTTCGAATGTATTTTTCTTGTGATTCTTTTCCAAATTAAATGACTTAGTTCACAGCCATGATGGATTCAAAGCTAAACTAGATGTCAATTATGTTTACCATTAATTCCCTCAACATTCAATGGAATCTTTTTTGTATCGAAATTTCTTCAATACTTACCATCACATGAGAGTTGCATACGCTATTTTTTCTACACTCTATAAATAGTGAACTATAAATATTATATTCATTATCATTATTGTTAGTCCCACTGATCTGGAAGTGGAAGAAATATTTACATTTCATTATTGCCAGTCTCAATAGAGTTCAATATATTATTGGAAATGCTGATTCCATTCTGAACCGCTCTCCACCACTGAATTGGATTTCCTATCAATTGAAAATCTGTATCGTAATGAAAAATCTGTATTATATCATTCAAAAAGTTGCCATATTTCCAACATCTTTCAGCAAATTTTGTCAGCCATTTTTCAAATACGGGATCCTGCAATCACCGATGCTCGAGGTCAGGTCATATTTAGAGTCAAAAATTCCATCAATATTCCAGTAAGTGATTCAAACTTCATTCATCTGCAGCAATCCTCGTTATTAGTAATTCTTTTCCATTTCATGAAATTATTCCGAATAATTGTGAATAAAATAGTACACAAATCTCGGGGAAAGCTAACATTGCTCTTCTAAAAAATTACTCAACTGGGCCTAAGGCCTCTGTAAGCACTATGTTTTTTTTTAGAGAAATGGTTCACTTTCTGCCTCGCTATGTGATATACTATTTATGACAGTTCTTGAATGACGGTTTCTTTCAATCGATAGTCAATGTACATTCTTCAGATCGGATAATCCTCTGATGACACTGAATTTTCAATAATATTAGTTACACTCTTCCTTTCATTTCAAGAAGCTTCGTAGCATCTCATTTGGAATCTTGTATTATCCTTATACAGGAACTTTCCAGAGAGCGATTTTGCAAAGTGGTTCCTCTATATGTCTCTGGGCTCTTCACAGACAAGCTAACAGAACAGCTCACGCCATTGCCAAACTATTCAATGCTGATTCATCAAATACTACTAAAATACTTGAGGGGCTCAGAAGAATCAACTATACAGTTCTGCAGCAAGGTTCTCTTGCAGAAGCAACAAAAGTAAGTGAAGCATTTTTGTTTATTCGATTGAATTGGCTCCAATGAGTGGAAAGACATATTCCTAATATAAAGAGATACATTTTGAAAAGTTATTAACTGATTATCTTACTGGAAATTTGGTACCACTCGCGAAATATATAAATAAATAACTGCTGTAATTCTTGTTTCCTAGCTGCTGCTCATAACTTCCATAGATGCTATTTTCATAGTCAGAAAAAGCATTCACCATTTATCTGTTCTGACAGAAATCAAACCTGTATATTTTTCAAGAGAGTTAAACATCCTCATGAAGTATTCTTAACTGAAAAACAGTCGAAGATGATAAACTTCAATCCCGCTACTTTTCTTCGGTCTCATCTATGTCTTCATTACCAATTTGAGTCCCTATATAGTACCAATTGAAATCAATGTTTCTGTGAGGAAGATCAAGAATCTCATGATAGAAATTACTAACCTTCTCTGTTGACTGCTGAAAAATCTGAATTCACTCTGGGTGAAAAAAAATGTTTTTTTCAATGTGATGCCTCAGCGCACTGAGAAAAGAAAAAGAATCAATTGGTCGATTTTAATGTAGATGAGTTTATTTGATTTATTATCAAGAAAATTGTTTTTTTATCGTGTACAGCACTTCTCTACTCATTATCATCAACCCATTGATGAATGCTTCTTTTTGTGACAATGAACAGCTAACCGTAGACTTCAGATTTAGTATCAATTTTCTTCTCCTGAAGATGCTAACCATGTTAGCGGAACGCGCTTCAAGTGCAAAAATATCAGTTTAGTTTTGGGGTAAATGATCTCTAGGAAATGTTTCATTTTTTTCACTAAAGGTTCCAATCGCATCGATTTTTGAAATCTACACAAGTCTAAAGGATAGACTTTTCTCTAGGCCAAAAATAAAAATTGTTGCGTGAATTAAAAACAGTTCCTTTTAGATAAAACAAGTCCAATTACTAAGTCAACAACTTCTCTTATAACTGAATATTGTCTATTTGAAAAAATAAGAGAACTAATATATATATATATATATATATATATATATATATATATATATATATATATATATATATATATATAACAATACAACTAAAATACAGCTGTCGTTGTCCGAGTTCCTTCGAATTATAACGGCTATTTTCCTTCTCATGTGTTCCACTTGACGTGCTTTTAGTCTATTTGAAAAAATGAAAGAACTAATAGGCATTGAGGCCATTTTTCAATTTCTATTGCTTCGCGAATGATTTTGGAGTGGAGTGTCTTTGCTGTGGCAATGGTCTTCGTGCTGTTGAAGTCAATTTTGTGTCCGATTTCGTGGTGGTGTTTGAAGAGAGTCGAGGTCTGGTCTCATGCCTCAACAAACGAGACGACTCACAAAGGCTTTCGAATTCCTGGAAACCATAATCATCCCTACCAATAAATCCACTAATTAATCATTTCCAAACCAGACCTGCATATGGTCCGACAGTTTCAACAACGTCGGATTCCCATACAGCTATAAATACCATCCTTCTATCTTCCAAACCACAATCTTCACTCTGTCGAGATGAAGTTAAGGAAACTTAGGCCTCGCCACCAGGTCAAGAAGTTTTGAGAATGGCTCCAAAGTGGGAGCCGAAACGGCGAAAGAAAAATTCCAGACGCGGTTCAACCGGAAGTTCCAGAGAGCACATATCCGACCGCGGAAGCCTATCCGAGCATATATATATATATATATATATATATATATATATATATATATATGCTGGCTGGAACTTCCGGTTGATCCGCGTCTGGCCAGCATCCAGCCAGCACATTTCTGACCGCGGAAGCCTAGCCGATCAAATATATATATATATACATATATATATATATATATATATATATATATATATATATATATATATATATATATATAGAAAGGATTCATCCACCACAGTAATTGCAATACGTTACGGGTAGTTCATTTCAATTGAAAAAATAATCAATCTCAATTTCTCTCCTCATTAGTTGTACTCTTCTTTTAGTAGTGAGCTCAGTCCTGAAAACTTTCATTTCATTAATCTTTTATTATATTTTGGATAGAAATCAGTTCTGATTTCGAACACAAATAGTAATCTTTCACAAGTTGCACCAAAATTCGTAACTTGAATTCAATAGATATCACAACCTTCCTTCTCTTCTTCTATAATCGATGAAACATAACACTTCATTGAATTTTTCAGATTGCCCTCGAAAATCCTCTAGCGGGAATCCAGTTCGGTCCAGTCATTGAGCCCTATCATGCTGGAGCATTTTTTTACAATTATAGTGAAGAAGGCTTATCACAGGGGAATTTCAACCATGTGCCTACTATGATGGGAGTAAATTCTAATGAGGGTGCCGCTGCTGGAGATATACCAGGTGAAATATTTTTTCTACTGCCATCCGTGAATATGCTCTATTTTTTAGTTAATTGAGTCATCAGTATTACTACTTTTTTTCGGGTTTGAAGGCCGTCATTCTCTGGAATTTCTTCCTGACGTTTCGCTAGCGCGAGTGGCTAGCTTCTTCAGAGGCCTTTTGACTATTATTCCGATGATCGGAAACGTCAGGAAGAAATTTCAAAGAACGACGGCCTCCAAACCAGAAGAAAAGTAGGAATACTGAAAACCTCGGCCGCGAAAGCCTTAACCATTCTGTTAATTGACTCAAGTTTGAATTGTCACATTTGTTTTTTTGTTGAAATGAAAGACTTACATTTTCTCTACACCAATAATCAATTCAAGTAATAAAGTCCAAGTGGCCAGTTGGTTGAAGTACTAGCCCTCTGGGAGCGCCTCGCCTCCGGATTTTTTTTAGTTGCCATGGTAACTAGTCAAAATCGAGGCATCTTATTGGTTGGAAAGTATAGGTTTGATATTTTCGGTTATAATTGCACGAGTACATAAAAATTATCGATAATTTTGCAAGAAAGCGGGATATCTAAAAATTGCCACTTTATTTCCATATTTTGGCGAAAGTGCCCGAGTCCGAAGGACGAGGGCTCTTTTACAAAATATGAAAATAACCGAATGCAATTTGTATAAGATATCACGCTTGAATGCAAAATTATCTGGTCCTTTTTATGCACGAATGTAATTCATTGGAATATTTCACGAATAAAGAAATTCTCAAGGAAATGTTATTTTTTGTTCATTTATACTTTCCTCTATAGATTGTATGGAGTAACTCACCTAAACGCGAAATGTTTTTCTATTTTTGAAGTCTATCTGACATTTTTTGTGTTGTTACTGACGTCTAGCGATACGGTTTCAAATGTGTTGTTATGGTGACTTGATACAATGCAATTACCGCTGTAAGTTTATGATAATTGCATTGCTCTTATGGGACATTTTATATATGAGGGAAATATTCGCTGTAATTCTGTATTTTGGCTACTTAGCTGAATTTCTACTTTTTGATCAGTCCTTGTGGTAATACTTTCAATAAATCACGAAGACTTTTCATTTGTTACACTTATTAACGACGCCATCGAGAAATACTGTAGAAAATTTGGATCCTTGGAAGATTTTTAATAAATGACGAATTTTTTAGCATTGATTCGTCCATATCTTCTGAAATATGACTTACAATATGAACTTCTTGCACCTGCGGACCTGACTACGGATTTACAGATCAGAAGAGAAGCTGCATTTGCTATAAAACTGCATTATTTTAATATATTGCCAATGAGTCTGCAAACTGATTCAGTGATTGAGGTGAGTGGGTTATTTTATCATCAATTTTTTTTGAGTGGTATTCGTTTTGACTCCATCGTCTATATTATTATCTCTATTGAAACCTGTTGCTAAGAAAAAAATTCAAATCAAATTAGGCAATGAAAATGATATGGATTTTTTGGGCCAACAATAAAATCAAAGGTTTGATGGATCAAGGAAATAGTATATTGTTCATCAAGTAGGAAAAAGCTTACATTCCTGGACGACTTGGAAACACAGAGTCAAGGAATCTTGCTTTTCATACTATTTTTTCGCAAATCGTTCGAAATTCGATAGATTTTGCTAAAATCCTGAATAATTTCAGTCACAAATGAATGGTGCCTTCAAATTCGCAATAAAATCTCTCCGGTTACTATGGAAACTGTTTTCAATCATTTATGGAGAACAGTAGCAACTGTGAGGAAATATCATATTTTACCTCACAGTAAGGAAAACTTGAATTTTTCCTTGAGAAATTCAGTCTGGAATGTCAGAATTTCTTATCGATTTGAGAAAAATAATATTGTGATAAGACAATTGAGATATCGAATGTGACATATTAGTAAAAAAATGAATAAAGAGATAAATGAAATAATATGAACGAATGTTGAAACCAACTTTCGAGACGACTGTAGTCATGACGTTCCGATCGCTGATATCCGCAATCGTCATCACCAAGGAAAATTATCAACCATATTCAAGTAAACACCTATTTTTTTTCTCTCTCCGATTGGTAATCGATCCTAGTATTCAACAGAGCATAAACATTTTCACTTATGATTACCCTAGAGCGAAATTTCAATTCAGAACTATCTAAAACTGAAATTAATAATAAATTGATATGTTACTATGTGGTAGGAAATCATTATGAACAAATAAATCAAAGTTACTATGTTTTTATATCCTATTATATCCAAAATATTTAGATCTTATTCATTAACATTAATATTAATAGTACAATTTGTGCAATTTGACAAATTAATTTCTTGCACTGCTGTTTTAACATTTTCCATGGCTAAGGAAGAATGATGCGCAGAAATAATTGAATTTCCAGTCGAAGTTGAGGCCACAATTTCTTCGGATGTTTGTTGTTGGATTGATGTTGTTGGTAATGTTCGCTGCACCGTTAAAATTTAAGTCAAACTGTATAATTACTTTATTTGAACGTTTGTAGAAAAAATATTGTATGATATGCGTGTTAAGTACCTTTTAACACTTATATCATAAATAACTATTCTTCTACTCCCTCCCACCCGTAAATATGTTCATTGCTTTATAGTTTACTCAACGGATAAGTAGGCGATTATAATTAACTGAATCGTTATTATCACAGAGTATAAAATGCTTGGTTACCAGGAACAACCTCGTAGAAACACAATTCTGATCCTAATTATAAAAATGTTTCAAAATGATTTTATCGAATTATCTTCAAGTTTGAATTGTCACAAATGGTGTTTTTTTATGGATTTGAAGGACTTTAATCTACTCTTCAACCCAATAATCAACTGAAATTGCATACACCCTCTGAGACGATCCACTTTATAAAGTGGTCTCATAAAAACCGTTTTTTTGTACTTTTTTTCAAAGATTGGAATACCATAACTTTCCGAGTACTATTAGTTTTTGGAAACTCCGAAGTATGTCGATAAATACAGGGCTTTTCATGATGAGCGTTAATAAGCCGGGCAAACTACTCAACGGATCAACCAGAAAATTTCACAGTATGCATAAATCAATATGCGGCGTTGTCGCATCTACTATAAAGTAGCGGCTTCTTTGATTTTTCAAACGGAATACACCGTATATAATATCATATTATGATTCATTATCACTTTGTCAACAAATTCATATACTATTTCCCTATACCTATCTATTACCGTTTAGAAGATATAAATTAATTTCGATATTTTTTTTTTACCAAACATGAACTTTTATAAATGCTGATAATCTTGAACTCTCTTACACTAAAACGATCAAATTTGAAATGGAGTGGAGTGATACTATGAGGATCTTCACTCCAAGTCATATTTTCATTTGCCTCACACAGGGTCTTCATAAAATGCAGATACTTTGATCTCATGAAGAAATGAGTGGAAATCAATTTTTTCAAATAGAACACCCTATATATTTCAACTTTTTTGAGCTCTACATTCAATTTTAGATCGAATTTGTTCAGATAATACTATTTCTATTTTGAACCGTTTTCGAAATAAACTGTTTCAAACGGAAACTGACGTGGTTTTCTTGCTCGTTTTCTTGAATTCATCACTCATTTTGGATAGTCAACATTTTATTTATACTTAGTAATATTTCTTTTTGATCCAGTTTTTCAACTGTCTCAGTTCAGTCAATTCGAAATTGGTATGTACCTACCTTAGAAAAAGTTACAATTTGTATACATTGAGGTATTGGTCTCCAACGTACAACAGTGCACATTAATATTTTTTAATAGTGTGCTTTGGAAAAATACTCTATGTCTAAAATCTTTTACTAGCTTATCCTCGAGTTGTGTACTTTTTCTATTCCCATCATGTTTGTGCGGTAATATCTGTTGGTGTATCACAAATTTCTTCGTTATCTATCATTTTCAATGATTAACAAGACGCAGGATGACAGCTAGTAGGCGAAACGATTTTGTTTGCTTCATCGATATAACTAGATACAGTCTAATCCACAAACTGTTGAACAATAATTCACACAATTTTAAGAATTTCAATTGAAAATTTGCTGAATCAAAATCTAGCTGTTTCATTTTGAAAACCAACTAACTGTAACACACCTTCATTAATTGCAGTATATCAGCGACGATCAATTCAATAGGCCGATCCGTAGGACAGCCTTGAATATGGGAAAATATGCCCCAGTATATTTCTATGTATTTTCCTATGAAGGGATCCTGGGTGGTATAACAAAAAGACAACTCTTAGGTAAGTTTTTCGTTTGTCGTATAGCATCATGCATTTTGAGCATCTCTGGAGTTATTTCGCTAAGTATTTTCCAAATAAATATGTCAAGAATCTATCAATTGATGGATGTAGCCCTTATTTTGTGGTGGGAGATCCTCATGGGAAATGAGAAATGAAACTTTCTTATTTCTTCGTAGTTTTTTGGGTTCTTATCCCACCAAAATGTGAGTGAATAAGAATTAACATTGAAATATATACACAAGTGCAGAAGGAACTGTTTTTCAAATAATCACACTGGAAATCTGCTCTTCTACACTTGTATATATTCCAATATCAATTCTCATTTTTTCAGAGTATGGTACGTTAAGAACCCAGAAAACTACGAAGAAAATATTTATCCACCATAAAATAATGACGTTCAAACAGCAAGACTTATACTTTGTTTTCATAACCCTGCAGCTTCGACCTAAGGTAAATGTCCCAAATTCGGACAGGTTAAGGTGTATGTAGAACTAAAATGCCTGCAGAAACGCTACATTCATGAATATTGCAAGAAATTTTTCACAGCTTGTTACATGTATAGTTTTAGGACAATATTCATTAGGTATAAAAGTGATGAAAACAAAGTTTTTACTCAAAATATATTTTTTTCGTTATGTGTGCTAGTGAACTTAATTCTGACACAGGGTGTGCTATTTGGTATCAAATTCTGACACATGTGAGTACATTATTCGGACACAGTCTGGAATCCTGACACTTTGCACCTAATTCAGACATCAAAGGAAATTACTATACAACAAACTTCTCCATCTCAGGCACCTTTCACAGACATTCCATGTCTGATAGCTTCTAACGCCAAATTGAGACTCCAATGTTTAATTTTTATTTTTTCTTGTAGACATTCTGGAAGGAAAAATAAAACCATGTCAACAAGAAACTCACGAACCTAATTCGGACATCTCAGCACCTAATTAAGACACTCTGTGTCAGAAATAGGGTATTATACTTATTTCGTACTGAACACAAGAAGGAAATGAAATATTGTATTTCATTGAACTGAAAAAGGACAGAACAAGCACTAGATCAATATTTTCAATGAACCTTATTCGGACACCCCATGTCAGAATTAGGTAAATGAAGTATTGAGTGGCCCTAATTTGGACACCCAGATAATTTCTAGGTTATAATTTAAAAACGAAGTTTTTCAGTGAAAATGTACAGAATCATCATCCATTCACTCACTACAACCATCAAACATGTAATACTGAACATAACGTGATGAAAAACTTACCTGAACAAATCTCTGAAACAAATGTCAGAAATTTTGGTATCACTGAAGTTCATAGTGACTAATATGAAATTATAATTATAGGTGTCTCTCCTGTGTCAATTTTGTATTTTTATGGACACATAATGTTAATTTATTCATTGAAAAGAATGGTGTCCGAATTTGGGACACTGTCCGTTTTCGGGACTTTTACCTTATAAGGACATTATCTATCGTATACTTTGGAATTTGCCAGATGAAAATAAATCTATATACTATTATGAAGAGGTAAAGTTTCTAACTTTGTTTGTTAAGGGTAATCTTCGGAAATACTGCGATCCGTAGTGAAAATAGTGGTTCAATTCAAAAGATAATGATAATGATTCAATGTTTATTCGTTCATCATAAAATGATGGCTTGTGAATAGATAACCAGGAAAAGTGATACAGTATTGCTGTCCAGAAAAAAATTTCCATCGGACAACTTAACCTAACCTTAACTCACTTCCAGAAATCTTACCAAGTTTACTTTACTGTCATTATTTCAACATACCACAATTTGAAGAAAGTAAGAAAGAAAGGCACTTTGGAAAGGTATGTCAAAACTCAAATTTCTGACATTCACAAAAAATAACATAAAAACGAAACTAGAACAGACTATTTGTGAAGGGAAACGAATTTGGATTCCCAAACCTCAACGAAAAGTATTTGATAAATATTGGTTCTTGTACTTTTTTTTATAGGCAAAATTGACATATACGAAAAATTGCTGACTTATTGATCGAGTTCCACTTAGAAGGGACGATTTTTGAATTAGCGCAGCATCTTATCGTAGTAGATCAAAAATATGTCCTACACTTGTATAGATTCCAATATTAATTATTTTAGTATAGCTATTTTCCTTCGGGTTTGAAGGCCGTCGTTGTTTGGAATTTCTTCCTAACGTTTCGCTAGCGCGAGTGGCCAGCTTCTTCAGAGGCTTACTCATTTCCGATGACTAAACGTTTCGATTTCTTAAGGCGTATTTATATTGAAGCAGGTAGTCTGGAGTGTTAATTACATCTGTCGGGTTCGGGGAATGATCATCATTATAGGTTACCGCAATACCTGACGTGATTCCATTAGTTATTCTTGATTTCCTCAGAAGGGGATTTCAAATTCTGTTTAGACTCAACGCTTCTTCTTTTCTGTTGAAATTGTCCGTGTGTTTTTGGATCTCTATCGCCTCCCGTACCAGTCGGCTATGGTAACCCTGATTGGGGGCAATCAAACAGAATCCTGTGGTTACCCTCACTCAGTGCGTGTTCCGCCTCCGGCAAACTGACAAATCGGCGGTGGCGGAACACGCACTGAGTGAGGGTGACCACAGGATTCTGTTCGAAAATGCTGAACTGATTGCCCCCAACCAGAGTTACCACAGCCGACTGGTACGGGAGGCGATAGAGATCCAAAAACACACGGACAATTTCAGCAGAAAAGAAAAAGCGTCGAGTCTAAACAGAATTTGGATTCCCATTCTGAGGAAATCAAGAATAACTAATGAAATCACGGCAGGTAGTGCGGCAACTAATAATTGATAATGAAATGAATACGCCTTAAGGAATCTAAACGTTTAGTCATTGGTAATGAGTAAGCCTCTGAAGAAGCTTAATAGAAGGAAAATAGTTATAGTAAAAACCTCGGCCACGAAAGCCTTAACCGTTTTGTCAATCATTCTTTTACTGACATTCAAACAAACTTGCTTTTTCACAATCTCAAAAATTGTACTTCAACACCTCGAAGTGAATTTTTTAATTTATCTGCGAAATTATTGAAGTTTTGCTCTCATTGATATCAACATGCTTTCACCATGGTCATTTGTCGTTATTCCATATTTCAACTCGCTTTTCAACTTTCAGTATTAACTATACCCGAGGGGAAAATCTAATATTTTACGAAACAAGGAGGCTGAATTTTTCCACGATAGCTAAGCTTTCAATTGCAATTGGTTATTGTACTTAAAATGCTTAAAAATATTGTGCTTTTCAAAACACAGGATTTTTATATCAAACTGGATGAAGACAAACTCAAATAAGTTTAAAACAAACATTACGTATAATATAAATTATAGATGAACTTCATGAAACTGTCACAAATATACAGGGGGTTATTCAAGTACATGGCCGAACCCGAAGGTGCAGTTCTTTGAGCGAGATAAAAAGTCCAAATAAACATTTATGCTGCGTTTTCAAGATACAGGGTGTCAAATTAAAATAGAAAATCGTTGTTTCCCGGATATCTCAATAATCCTTCTGCCGATTTTCTTGAAATTTGGCGGTGGTATTTAAGGTATTGAGGGTCCAATTTGGCCATAACTAAATTGAAATCATTATGTCCAGTAGTGTCCCGGAAGTAATTCCACCATTATTTTTGACCAAAAAAATGTGCACCGCTGATTTTCTGCAATGTTTGTATTTTTTTCATATCAAGCTTCTAAACTAGAACTCTTTTATCTCTTCTGTTTATCTTGTTTTGTTTTGGCAAAAAAATAATATCACTTTATTGCATGACCTTGGAACAATAAAATTAAAATTGTTTTTCACAGGATGTTGATATAGAGAATCCTAACGAACAAGGAGATGGAAAATAATATTACGTTGAAACCTGAAAGCAGGTTCAAAATAAGACATTTTGGATTGATTGTGAATATTTTCTCTCCTTCCAGGAGTAGGCCACTCTGAAGAGCTTGGGTATATATTCAGAGAAGGCTTCACCAACGTGCCCGATAGTGATACATTGACGAGAGTTAGGATGGTCAAACTGTGGACCAATTTCGCCAAGTATGGGTGAGTTATCATTATTCGTGAATATAAAAATGAAACCCTTCCAAAAACTAAATGATTTGATACGGATAAATGGAATGGGTGAACTGAGATGAAAAGTGTAGGTACAGAACAAGTTAATCAAAACAAAGTACTATTGCTTGTACATTTCAAAACTGTTGCACGAGATCGATGACACAGCTACGTCTACCTTAAATTTTTATTATTCTCTGCCGTATATTCAATATTGAAGTAGAGCCAGTGGCGCCATATGTTTTAAAAGCAACTGCTTCTCTTATAGACGAATTGTAATGTTGGTGTCGAGATAGTTTTTTATCAGTGGTTGGTTTGTATCCCTTGAAATTTTCATCTTTCAGTTTTACTCTAAAACATAGTGTTTATGTATGCATCAATTTCATTATCCCAATTTTCACATTGAAGAAAAGCACTATAGAATGAAAGTCGCCTTAGGATACGAGGCGCCATATGTTTTAAAAGCAACTGCTTCTCTTATAGATGAATTGTAATGTTGGTGTCGAGATAGTTTTTTATCAGTGGTTGGTTTGTATCCCTTGAAATTTTCATCTTTCAGTTTTACTCTAAAACATAGTATTTATGTATGCATCAATTTCATTATCCCAATTTTCACATTGAAGAAAAGCACTATAGAATGAAAGTCGTCTTAGGATACGTGGCGCCATATGTTTTAAAAGCAACTGCTTCTCTTATAGACGAATTGTAATGTTGGTGTCGAGATAGTTTTTTATCAGTGGTTGGTTTGTATCCCTTGAAATTTTTATCTTTCAGTTTTACTCTAAAACATAGTATTTATGTATGCATCAATTTCATTATCCCAATTTTCACATTGAAGAAAAGCACTATAGAATGAAAGTCGTCTTAGGATACGTGGCGCCATATGTTTTAAAAGCAACTGCTTCTCTTATAGATGAATTGTAATGTTGGTGTCGAGATAGTTTTTTATCAGTGGTTGGTTTGTATCCCTTGAAATTTTCATCTTTCAGTTTTACTCTAAAACATAGTATTTATGTATGCATCAATTTCATTATCCCAATTTTCACATTGAAGAAAAGCACTATAGAATGAAAGTCGTCTTAGGATACGTGGCGCCATATGTTTTAAAAGCAACTGCTTCTCTTATAGACGAATTGTAATGTTGGTGTCGAGATAGTTTTTTATCAGTGGTTGGTTTGTATCCCTTGAAATTTTTATCTTTCAGTTTTACTCTAAAACATAGTATTTATGTATGCATCAATTTCATTATCCCAATTTTCACATTGAAGAAAAGCACTATAGAATGAAAGTCGTCTTAGGATACGTGGCGCCATATGTTTTAAAAGCAACTGCTTCTCTTATAGATGAATTGTAATGTTGGTGTCGAGATAGTTTTTTATCAGTGGTTGGTTTGTATCCCTTGAAATTTTCATCTTTCAGTTTTACTCTAAAACATAGTATTTATCAATTATCAATTTCATTATCCCAATTTTCACATTGAAGAAAAGCACTATAGAATGAAAGTCGTCTTAGGATACGTGGCGCCATATGTTTTAAAAGCAACTGCTTCTCTTATAGACGAATTGTAACGTTGGTGTCGAGATAGTTTTTTTATCAGTGGTTGGTTTGTATCCCTTGAAATTTTCATCTTTCAGTTTTACTCTAAAACATAGTATTTATGTATTCATCAATTTCATCATCCCAATTTTCACATTGAAGAAAAGCACTATAGAATGAAAGTCGTCTTAGGATACGTGGCGCCATATGTTTTAAAAATTTAAAAGCAACTAACTGCTTCTCTTATAGACGAATTGTAATGTTGGTGTCGAGATAGTTTTTTTATCAGTGGTTGGTTTGTATCCCTTGAAATTTTCATCTTTCAGTTTTACTCTATACTCTATAGTATTTATGTATGCATCAATTTCATTATCCCAATTTTCACATTGAAGAAAAGCACTATAGAATGAAAGTCGTCTTAGGATACGTGGCGCCATATGTTTTAAAAATTTAAAAGCAACTAACTGCTTCTCTTATAGACGAATTGTAATGTTGATGTCGAGATAGTTTTTTTATCAGTGGTTGGTTTGTATCCCTTGAAATTTTCATCTTTCAGTTTTACTCTAAAACATAGTATTTATGTAAGCATCAATTTCATTATCCCAATTTTCACATTGGAGAAAAGCACTATAGAATGAAAGTCGTCTTAGGATACGTGGCGCCATATGTTTTAAAAATTTAAAAGCAACTAACTGCTTCTCTTATAGACGAATTGTAATGTTGGTGTCGAGATAGTTTTTTTATCAGTGGTTGGTTTGTATCCCTTGAAATTTTCATCTTTCAGTTTTACTCTAAAACATAGTATTTATCAATTATCAATTTCATTATCCCAATTTTCACATTGAAGAAAAGCACTATAGAATGAAAGTCGTCTTAGGATACGTGGCGCCATATGTTTTAAAAGCAACTGCTTCTCTTATAGATGAATTGTAATGTTGGTGTCGAGATAGTTTTTTTATCAGTGGTTGGTTTGTATCCCTTGAAATTTTCATCTTTCAGTTTTACTCTAAAACATAGTATTTATGTAAGCATCAATTTCATTATCCCAATTTTCACATTGGAGAAAAGCACTATAGAATGAAAGTCGTCTTAGGATACGTGGCGCCATATGTTTTAAAAATTTAAAAGCAACTAACTGCTTCTCTTATAGACGAATTGTAATGTTGGTGTCGAGATAGTTTTTTTATCAGTGGTTGGTTTGTATCCCTTGAAATTTTCATCTTTCAGTTTTACTCTAAAACATAGTATTTATCAATTATCAATTTCATTATCCCAATTTTCACATTGAAGAAAAGCACTATAGAATGAAAGTCGTCTTAGGATACGTGGCGCCATATGTTTTAAAAGCAACTGCTTCTCTTATAGATGAATTGTAATGTTGGTGTCGAGATAGTTTTTTTATCAGTGGTTGGTTTGCATCCCTTGAAATTTTCATCTTTCAGTTTTACTCTAAAACATAGTATTTATGTATGCATCAATTTCATTATCCCAATTTTCACATTGAAGAAAAGCACTATAGAATGAAAGTCGTCTTAGGATACGTGGCGCCATATGTTTTAAAAGAAACTGCTTCTCTTATAAATGAATTGTAAAGTTGGTGTCGAGATAGTTTTTTTATCAGTGGTTGGTTTATTGTATCCACAGATTCTAGATTGAAAAATGTATTCCCAACTCGTCGATAATACAGAGTTCTGCAATTTTATTCTATACAGTATTCTGCAATTCATTACACTTTTTGGTATAATTTGGGGAATGTGGCGGAATACTTTTCAGTTCATACAAATTTGCAGTTTCCTATATAAACTTGTTTCTGCAATTTGTGGGCGGAAATATGGACAGAGCTGTAGATACCAAATATCGTTTTTTCTTTCAGAAATCCAACCCCTAAACCCGATTCAGTTCTCCAAAACATCAACTGGACTTTATCTTCCACAGTTCCGAATAATCTGGTATACCTGAACATTAGTGAAGAGTTGGAAATTGGCATGAATCCTTTCAACGAAAACATGCGGTTCTACGATAAAATATACCGAAAATATGGTGATCCACCTTACAATACATATTGATTAATGATTAATTATCAAAACGAAATAAATTACGTTCATTTCAGTGAGTTTGTCTATGATTCAGTTCTCAACAATTTCAACAGATTCAAGATATAATACAAATAATTGTGAGTGGGTGAAAACTGACAATGTTGAGCTACAAAATGACTAGGGTGGAAACTCAAGAAAGATAAATAGTCATTTGTACATAACAAAGGAAGAAAGTGCAGCTTTTTCTTCAGAGGATTAAAGAATGATTAGAGGGAGGTTATATATATGATTCTTTCTCCTTCCTAAAAAACAAGTCTTTTTTAAAAATTTATCAGTGAAAATAACAAAAGAAATATTGAAGAAGTAAAACTAAGAATCTACAAAACAAGGAAAAAAGAATTGAACAAAAATCTGTCGACGCCAGGATTCGAACCAACACCTACAAAGCTTGCAAATCTATCATGAATAGTGAGCGGTGCACCAGCTAGCGGGAGTCAGAAGGCACCTTCTGCCGAATCATGAACATAGCGTATTGCTGTAGCTTCATTATAATATTTGCCTTTTAACATTTATTTCCCTAATATATTTACTTCTTGAAGATATCTCACCTTATCTGATTCATGCAAATATTTTAGTTCAGGACGTCAATGCCGTATGAGGTCATTGATTTCATAACCTGACTTTCACCTCCCTAGAGGGGAAGAGTACTACTTTTCTCCATACAATGAGGGCAGGAAATGTATACTGTCTTTGAGGTAGGCGATAAAACTGTTTCTTGCATTTCATTACCGGAACAATCAGATTCCGATTCAAATTGACAGATAAATTTGACTGGATGATTTTATACGGAGCATATCCTAATAACTCTTTTTCATTGAAAATGTAATAAGTTCCTTCGATTATAGAAAGAACTACTGGGTTATTACCTAAGTAAAACGAAAAAATGGAAATAAATAATGAAAACGTTACTAAGAGGAATTTTAATAATTTTAATTGAATTTTACCAATTTTGAAGTTGTAACTAGGAAGTTTCCACCAAACTGCAGCATGGGACTTGTCACGGAAAACGCCTCCACATCCGGTTGCGCAGTAAACTTATAGTAGATTCCAAATGACTGCTTGTCAAGCACTGCACAATACGTCACAATGAAAATCAAGCGATAAGAAACCAAGCATCACTATAAAATAATGCTCAACCCCCTCCTTTTCCTCAAAAGTCTGAATTTGTCTGAGCATTAATTTAAAAAGGCCCTACCTCTTGACGTGTGAATCCTAGAACTCTAGTTCCGTGGCGGGGAATCGAACCCCTGTCTCAAACTCAACCACTACACACTTTTTTTATATATGCAGATTCACACGAAAGGGGAGCCCTGTAATGTTCAAAGAACACCGAGTGAATTAAGGGACAGGAGATACGAATTAACATTTACTTTGAATTTTTTGAAGTTTGTAAGCCTCAGGAAAAACCTCTATCAGCAAGGAGTTCCAAAGCAAGAGAGGTTCGACAGGTCCCCAAGTTCACAAAAAAGGGGTGGAAATTCTTTACTCGTCGAGTCCGCGTAGATATTGCCAAGGGTGGAACGATGTGGAATGCTTATATTCAATAAATGAATACTATCAATTCGTTAGTGCCTCCTAATGTGAACTGTATGCATGTATATTTTGTGTGTATGTGTGTGTATATATGTGTATATATATGTATATATATGTATATATATGATGAATTGTCTTTTCGGGTTTCACTCCGTGTTCTGTGTTTTTGATCCACTGAAGGATAATTGTCACAACGTTTCGGCAAAGTCTCATTTGCCATCTTCTAGGTGATGATTGAGTTTCGACCTCCGAACTCGACTGAGTCGAGTTCAAAAACACAGAACACGGAGTGAAACCCGAAAACACAATTCGTCATACTTCGTCCGTGAGAATCTTCATGCTAACATGTGTGTATATATATATATATATATATATATATATATATATATGCTGGCTGGAACTTCCAGTTGATCCGCGTCTGGAAAGATTTACTTGTCTACGTTTCGACTCCCATTTCGGAGCCATTTTCAAGACTGAGTGACCTTGCGTCTAGGTCTGAGTTGTCTCACTAGCTGGCTATCATCACTGGAGATCGAGGATTGAATGTTGGTGGGATTTAAGGGTTCATTAGTAATTATGGCAGGATCAGGTATCGGACGGTCGATGGGAGGTTCGAACGGATTAGTTCCCAAGTCGGAGTAAATAGAAGTATGTCGGACCAAAAGTGGTTTCCAGGTATTGGGGAGTCTTTGAGAATCGTCGCGTTTATTGAGACAGTTGGGACGTTTTTCGATTTCAATGGCTTCACGGGTAATTCTGGTTTGGAGGGTTTTGGCTGTGGCAACGGTTTTGGTGTTTTTGAAATCTATCTTGTGGCCTGTTTCCAAATGATGTTGGAATAATGCTGAGTTTGTGTCAGAATTACGGACTGCTAGTTCGTGTTCATATGATCTACAGGACACTCATCGGTTGGTCTGGCCAATGTATGTTCTGAGACAGTTAGAGCATGGTATTTCATATATTCCTTGGGTTTCATTGGGGATTGTGTCTTTGGGTGTTCGAAGGTAGGTGGACATTTGGTTGTTAGCTGTGAAAATAAAATAAGTCGAATTCTGACACGACATGACATCAAAACCATTTTCACAGCTAACAACCAAATGTCCACCTACCTTCGAACACCCAAAGACACAATCCCCAATGAAACCCAAGGAATATATGAAATACCATGCTCTAACTGTCCCAGAACATACATCGGCCAGACCAACCGACGAGTGTCCTGTAGAGCATATGAACACGAACTAGCAGTCCGTAATTCTGACACAAACTCAGCATTATTCCAACATCATTTAGAAACAGGCCACAAAATAGATTTCAAAAACACCAAAACCGTTGCCACAGCCAAAACCCTCCAAACCAGAATTACCCGTGAAGCCATTGAAATCGAAAAACGTCCCAACTGTCTCAATGAACGCGACGATTCTCAAAGACTCCCCAATACCTGGAAACCACTTTTGGTCCGACATACTTCTATTTACTCCGACTTGGGAACTAATCCGTTCGAACCTCCCATCGACCGTCCGATACCTGATCCTGCCATAATTACTAATGAACCCTTAAATCCCACCAACATTCAATCCTCGATCTCCAGTGATGATAGCCAGCTAGTGAGACAACTCAGACCTAGACGCAAGGTCACTCAGTCTTGAAAATGGCTCCGAAATGGGAGTCGAAACGTAGACAAGTAAATCTTTCCAGACGCGGATCAACCGGAAGTTCCAGCCAGCACATTTCTGACCGCGGAAGCCTAGCCGATCATATATATATATATATATATATATATATATATATATATATATATATATATATATATATATATATATATATATATGTATATATCCATGTTCTGCTTGTAATATTACGTATTGTCAAATTGACTGTTGTCTTTTAATTTCATTACTCCATTCTCCTAGATGAGAGTGTAATCTGACTTTTCTTATACAATGTATGTTGTCTACGAGATATAAAGTGATTTGATTTGATCGATAACAATTCAGAAGAGCACCGACCGTGAAAATATCTATAGAAGATAGACAAGTCTCCAACCCTTCTACGATGTTCCAAAGAAGTGAGCGAGTCAGTGAGCGAAAAATCGTCAACAAGACGGATTGACTTTTTCTGAATAGAATCGAGAAGCTTCAATGAATGTTTCGGTTCCGAGCTCAATCAACTAACAACTTTGATTATTCAAACATCTGAAAAACTAGGTAATCAATACATTTCGCTTATGAGTATCGCTATCGGGCACAATTTGCAATTCCGAGTTGATTACAAGAATTTTCGATTCTCTCGAAATACGAAGTGTTAAGACTAGAGAGAAACCGCTTAGAATTTGTTTGTTTTCAAGTGCCGTTTCTGAAGTTTCGTCGATTGCCACCTCCTAACTTTCTAGATAATTAGTTCGATTCGATGAGGTTTATTGAGTTGAATTTCTGAGTAGACACCATTACGACAAGGATCTTTCCACGTGTTTCAATAGAGTTTATCGCGAAGTTATCCTGAAAAACTGGTTCGTCAAATCGTTTAACATGAAAACGAACGTGAAGAAAAGTGAAATCAACAGATATGCAACAGCAGAGGACAAGTTAATATAAAGCCAAAATTTTATCATTATATTGAAATGGCCGATACTTGATGAAAATCTAGGTGTAACGAGAAATATCAGTTTCCAGTACGATTTTCATTGACAATGATTTATAAAACCGCGAGGCTTGTTTCGCTGTACAATAGCTTTGTGCTCAAGCAAGATAAATGAACCGCTATCCTACGATGCAATATTCAATCCATAGTGGGTCCGACGTCATACGTATGAAGATTCCAACATTCAACTGGTAATAATTTGGAATTTGTTAGACTCAACCAATTGGACGAAAATATATTCAACAACGGTGAGTTATTCAATTCGATCCGATCATCAATAAATATTTTGTGTTTTCAGCTCTATCAATTTCCAAACTTTCAAGGGACTTGACTTTCCAACCTCTCTCCTCAAAATGTCGTTTATTGAAATCACGATTGAACTAGTTACTCTCTTTGATAAGGTGGGGTGCATAATTAGATTTAGTTTTGTTATTTTGAAAAATAAATCTATTCTCTTTTATACTTGTGCTGATAGATCTTCCCGTTTGACCTATATAAAACATCGGACCTATAAAAAACATCGATGCATATAATAATTCATAAACTCCTTACCTCTGTGACAATTCATTTTGTCTTTATTATTCATTGAATATATACTCAACTCATTCTTCGCCAAAGAACTTTGAAATGTTTCTACTAGGTTGGTCTGAACACATTCAACTACTATAATTATTTGGCTCTCGGTGATATATTGAAAATTGACATTTGTCATTCTGTATTAATTCAATTCTATGAAATATTTCCCTCAAATATAAAATGTCCCATAAGAGCAATGCAATTATCAAAAACTTACAGCGGTAATTGCATTGTATCAAGTCACCAAAACAACACATTTAAAACCGTATCGCTAGACGTCAGTAAACAACACAAATAAATGTCAGATAGACTTCAAAAAAAGAAAAACATTTCGCCTCAGGTGAGTACTCCATACAATATATAGAGGAAAGTATAAATGAAAGGAAAGTATGAACGAATAAAAAATAACATTTCCTTATTTCCAATGAATTACATTCGTGCATAAAAATGACCGGATAATTTTGCATTCAAGCGTGATATCTTATACAAATTGCATTCGGTTATTTTCATATTTTGTAAAAGAGCCCTCGTGTTTCGGACTCGGGCACTTTCGCCAAAATATGAAAATAAACTGGCAATTTTTAGATATCACGCTTTCTTGCAAAATTATCGGTAATTTTTATGCACTCGAGCAATTATAACCGATAATTGCTCTAATATATTTCATTCTCTGAACGTTTTTCTTTAAATCGAATGATATTTCTTCTCAGAATCACAAAAAATGAATTTTCGTCCAGGAGCTTCACTGACAATGAGTATCAACACGGATGATCAGGGATCTTCTTCCAATATGACAGCTGAACTTTGGAAGTCTTTGCAAAGAGAGGTTTTTCGCGAAACTTACAAACTTCAAAAATTTTAAATTCATGTTGGTTCGTAACTCCTGTCCCTTAATTCATGCGGTGTTCTTTGAACATTACAGTGCTCCCCTTCCGTGCGAATCTGTATAAACATGTATGTTCATTTTGGTTCTTACAACTAATATTTCACAAATCTCAGTTGTGTCACGAGGATTGCTGCATATATGGAAAATTTTTGAAGTATACTTTGTTCAACCATCCTTTGCCGTTACGTCATACGTTGTCCAACTTTATCTCTCATTCATGAAATGGATGAGACGGAATTATGACGTCATTAACGTATGTCTCATTATTTAATGTCGATGTGAATTTTATTTGTCATTTTTGACAGTTCAGTTGGCATAGTTTGATTCGTTCAGTATTTTAGGTCATTTTCGCCTTTTTCAGTTAATTTTTCATTGTCAAAATGCCATTCCGGTATAATGAGAAAAAGCAAAGCTTAATTTTGAAGTTGATTGACTACTTTTCAAGAGAAAGAGATGCTGAAGTGCCGCTTTTACCGTTAAATACAGTCTACCTATGCTATGCAAAATGTAAGTTTTTATTAATTTGATTTTATTGAATTCTATAGCGTGTTGCTGATGCTCTAGAAATATCTATTAGAACTGTTCAAAAACTAGCTACTAGTGGAATGGAAACAGATAAAGACTACAAAATCAAAGTTCATGTCGGACATGTTTCTGCTCGAGGATCATCGATTTATATCATACATCAACATGCAATAAGAACACGAGTGTATGCGATGTATTCTGCAGGTAGGTACATACTGATAATAATTCTGAGGTTGAGTGTAAAATAACATTCAACTAATATAAGACAAACGTGAAACAGCAGAATACGTCACCGATTGTGACGTAACGGCAAAGGATGGTTGAACAAAGTATACTCACTGAAATATGAACAATAAAAATGGACTGGCCCTGATGAGAGCCAAAAATTTTGAAAAATGGCTGGCGAAGTGGCAACGTTTCAATTTTGTAAACTGAGTGGGGCTTCAGTTGTTGAAGAGGATTGGGGTTTTGATAGAGAAACTGAGAACATACATCTTATTTGAGTGATTGTGAATAAAATTCATTTTCGCGTTATCAAAAGAGAGTAGGAGGGGTAACCCAATTCGACTATTTATCACTCTGAACTACGTTCAACATTTGAAAAAATATAGAAAGGTGGGGGTTCGCTTGATTACTAAAGGTGGATTAATGCAGCTTCAATTATTATCAAGTAACAATGAACAAGTGGCGATTAAGAATTATCAAGTAGAATGTAATGAAAAAGAATGCATTCATGCACTAAATTTAACAATGATCAAAGCTTGTGAAAGGTGATCAGCTTCAACCTCACATAAACTTTCGACTGGTATTTTTTATTTATTTTTATATTCCTTAGCTTCGTCTTGGAAAGTTGAAGATTGAAATTGAAAATGAAATATTATTGTTTTCCTGAGAAAGTCCACCAGAATCGCATCTACAGTTTCAATTTCAACTCGCTAAATATTCCATGAACAGAAAAACGATCGCGAAAAACAAATTATTTAAAGAAAAATTTAGTTATGATCATTTAATCCGTCATAACCTGCACATTAGAGACATATTTTACAATGAAAGTAAAAAAGTTAAAAGTTGGCCAACTCTTGTTACTTATGTTAACTGATAGTTGACAATTATTTGGTTCAATGAATCATCTACAGTAAATTAGTCAGTTCAACTCATCATTGATAATTGTTACCTGCTACTTGTTAATTGTTCATTGATAATAGAAGCTGCATGAATTCACCTTAATAAAACTCATGTGCATATCATCAGACTCAGATTTGTATACCTTTATTGCAACACATCATTCAATTCTCTTTGAAATAATCAATAGGTATAAAACGGTTGAACGCCATATTTTGAGAAAATATGACGCCAGAATTGGACCATAGCATCTTTAGGGTCCTTTGCAATTTCTAGCCACGATCCAATGTCCATGTATTGAAAATTGTCAGGTTGTACTTTCGGCCATGTCAGATTTTGTAATAAGTTGATCTTCTGTGGTGTTGGATTCCTAAAATCAGAAAGAATGAAGTTCGATATCTGTTAAATTTGTATTGGGGTATGTACAAAAAGGCAGAAATAAAGGAAAGCGTTTTTTGAAGAAATAAAGCCTGATAGACATACCTTATTTGAATTGTACTTTTAAAAAAATATCATAAGAGTAAATATGTTTGACGATATTATTATTACTTTTGTACACTTTCTTAGATTTTCGGGGTGAAATATTCTGTATTGCATTATCTGGTTTCTCAGATATGTCTGGAGGAGTCGATGGTTATTCTTCTATCGCTGGTATCAGACATTTTGATAATACAATTATGGAAGTTAAGCTATATTCCATAAAAATGTAATATCTACTGATTTTGACAAACGTCAAATGCACAACATTATTGATTAGAAAATAATGGGTAGTGCTTTTCCATCGGCATTGCTCAACTATCCTATTTCTCTATAAACAATGTTAACAATAAACGTTAAAGTTTCCTTCTTCGAAAGGAGAAGAAGTAGGTGCATATTTCTGTTCGTCAGATTGAAATGTTGGCAAAGCGCTCATGAAGTTTCAAGTGTTGACGATAGAAATGTATACAAGAAATGAAAGTGATGTTTATAATAATAGAAAAAAAATAGTGATCTCTGACACTGGTGAAAGATTTTATTTCTGTTTCTTAGTTGATTACCATCTCTTGGCAATATGAGTG
This sequence comes from Zygogramma bicolorata, assembly GCA_032362365.1. Lineage (NCBI taxonomy): Eukaryota > Metazoa > Arthropoda > Insecta > Coleoptera > Chrysomelidae > Zygogramma > Zygogramma bicolorata. Next base: position 235,292 of record JAVJAQ010005778.1, read on the forward strand.
ATCAAAACAAAGTACCATTCAATCTACGACCTCCGTATGAAAAATATAAAGAAAGTCATGACATTATACCAACTCGCTACCGTCAATTCAGAAACAGAAGTGGAGTTTTTTTGTCAATGTCGTTGATAATTCATGTTTTGAAAATATTTTGATGCCTGAACTTTCATTTTCTGTATAAACTTCTATCGCAAACTCTTTTTTGAAACTTCATTATCTTTCTCTCAACATTTCAGTCAGACTGACAGATAGAACTCTGCTCCTTTTTTTCCTTCAGAGTAGGAAACTTTGCTGTGCGTTGTCGAGTAAACGGAAATTTCGACATTATACTGTAGATGGCGTAACAAAAACGGTTCAAATCTTTTTCACACAGGCATTCACTAACTATATAAGTCTATAAACAATGGTACTATATCTAGTCCAGGAAATGAAGCATTTTGGCTCACAATTTTTTCGTCCACCATGGATTTACTTGAAATTTTCACCAGAGGTAGGTAATAGCTCAAGGATCATTTTCTATATCATGCCGCTGTACGCTAGAGCCTTGGGGGTGGTTGCTACCCCCTCTCGGGGGTGGAAATTTTCTATTACATTTTAACTGTACCTAGGAATCGACGGAAAAAGTAATTCTGAGAAAAAATTGTTCATACGTTTTTTTCCTATTAGTAATATTTTTTGAATTATTCAATGTTGAAAGTAACAGTTTTTTGACGAAAAAATCGACTTTTTTAAATGGTTTTTTGCAAATAACTCAAAAAAGTATGGAGAGCCAAATTGTACCTTTTAAAAAACAATAACAATGCTTTCCTTATAATTATTTTATGACAAAAACGAACTGAGATACAGCAAATTAATGCTTTGCTTTTTATCGTCAAATATATAAATTGGAAGATTTAAATCAAAATAACGAGAAAAATTTGCATTTACCGAGGAAAGCTCATTGAATCTATTATTTAATTAAAGCTTCCAAACAAACAAAAAAGATGTCTCTAGCATGAAAATTGACCGTCTTATGATCAAAATAAGATCGCTACCTGCTTTTTTTAACAAAAAGAATTTGTGAAAACAACCCCCAAAGTACCCCCTAATCAAAATTGATCGCCACCCTTCTGTGATTCTCTATATATATGTACTATTAATACACCCACTAAGTTTGACCAATTTAAAAATGTCTTATTTTCGAAAAATTGGAGTTTAAAGAGAAAACCCACTTCGTAGCATAGTATTCTACATAATCGGTATATTCGGCCGTTATACGTTATATGTTCCACTTTATCCATTCATATTTGAAGACAGAGCAGAAGAAACATCTGCTCACGTGTATGCGTGTGTATATTTCGTTGATTTCTCACCAGTGTATTCTAAAGTTCGAAGACATATTATAAAAATTTCAATGTTTTCAAGGGTAGTTTTTAACAATGGTAGGTTGAAACATTGAAATTGTATCCCAAAGCATGAAACAATCATTATTTAACAATTTTTAGCCATATTTGGGTTTTTAATGTTGTTTTATAATTTTTGACAATAAGGGGTAGTTTTTACCCCTAAAGAATAAAAAACGTACAACGCACAATATAAAAAATGAACTAGAGGGTGAAATGAGCCTTATTCGAAATTTTTGTACAAATCGATGCTGGACGAAAAAATTGCGAGGTTTTACCATTTCTTCAGCTTCATTTTCTGGACTACTCCTACTGAATATTTTCATATTGATAGAACGACATTTTATAATGGTTATTCTCTCTGATTTCATAATCACTCCAATTTTTTAAATAATGAATTTCCTTAGGGAGTCGTCGAAAAAAGGCATTCACAATAATACTCACGAGTATTTGGCAAAATCAGTGAACATTCGGATCATTCTCTTTTGAACTAGTTGGTCCATTACTGGATATTTAGTCAAATCGGTAGTATTCAATCCTCCATAATTGCGCCTGAATAAGTAGCTGATTTCTTCACCGTGCCTTACGTCTTCAGAAAAACCGACAACTGAAAAATAGTTCAATGATAGATTTTTCTGCTAGTGAATAAAATTATAATTTCTTAGCCAGTGAAATACGTTGATTTGAGAGTGAATTATAATAGTATATTATGCAACGATCGTGTAATGATGGTTATTAATACATGAGCATAAACCGGGATACGAAACGAGCCGAAGGTGAGTTTCGTATGGTTTATGCGAGTGTATTAATAACCATTACATGAGAGTTGCATACGCTATTTTATCTACACCCAATAAATAATGTAGAACTGAAAATATTACATTATTAGTTATTTATATTGAACACAATAATAGTAGGTAATCAATCGTATTTCTTTGAAAAATTCTACAAAATTATAATTAATGGTATAACCACGGAAAATACAAGAATGAGAAATGAAAAGAAGAAACAAATGAAAAAAAACTCTACCGAGGTCAGGATTTGAACCTGGACGTAATTATCCACTGCCGGCGCCTTTGACCACTCGGACATGATAGCACAAATAGTTTGGTTGGAAATAAAAACATATGTGTTTCATTTGTCAAATGAAAAATATGATCCTTTCGATTGAATTTTTTTCTTGTCAAAGACATCTGTGGAGGGTCGCTGATAATTTTTCTATATCACTGCTATGATACATTTTCATACGATTATCGAAAATTGACTAAATTCTTCAAAAATTCAATACCTACTGATTTTGACTTGACAAACGTCAAAATGCAAAGCTTGCATATCATGCTTGATTGAAAAATAATGGGTTTCTATTGGTTGAAAATCTGTATCGTAATGAAAATCTGTATCGTAATGGATTTCATTATAAAACGGGTTGTGGGCATATAAGCGTATTATTAGAGTACGGGTGTAGATAATAATATATTATACAACGAGCGTATAATGATGGCTATTATTCACGAGGTGAAGTTAACGACTATGAGCCGCAGGCGAGTAGCCAAAATCATCGAGAGAATAATAGCCATTACAAGCGAGTAGAAAACTATACTTTGTCCGCAACTATTGTATGAACCGTACATTTTAAAAGCAATATTGTAAAGAAAATCGTTGTACTTCATCAAAATCGAAATTGATAACAGTCTGTTCGAATACCTTGAATATATCAATGATATCAAAAAATCCAACAAAAATGTAAAAAATGTTCATAGTTTTATTATTCACTAGTGATTAATGGATATCTAAATTCTTGAAGAAACACATGTATTCAGAATATTTCATACAACAGTCGTGGAAAAAAATCATTATAGTGTGAAGCATATACGATGCTAGCGAATTGAAAGGTAAATGACATGCATTTGTGTTATTTGAAGGTGATATTAATTCTGAATTTTTTCATATTGTGAAAAATATTCATCCACCACAATATAATGACTTTCAAACAAATTTTCAAATTTCAGTTTCAATTGAAAAATATGATGATTTCAAATTCATTGGTTCCACGGCATTTTCACGTCCATTTCAATAACTTATATACGTCAAACTGGTAGTCACGTGATTATACAATTTCGACACCTTGTTTTCAGAATTCAGTGAGAGCAGAACTCATTTTTATTTATTTATAACGTTTATTGCTCCCAAGAAATAACACGTATTTATAATAGGGAACATCTTGAGTTCAAGCAGTTAAATTCAATGCTTCATTAACAAAAACAAGAAGAAAAATAAACTTATACATGATATAGTCATGGGTGAGATATGATAAAATGATAAAGAAAAGAATGAATGAAACTCAAGATAATGAGTATTTTTTAAAGTTTTTCTCAAATGAATTAGTAATTTTCGATGTTTTCGGCAAGTTGTTATAAAAGATGACGCCTTCATACATAATAGATTTTTTACAATAATTTGTTCTAAATTCAGCCAGAGAAAAGTCATTTGCTTTTCTTGTTGAATAGTCATGGGCATTTATGGTCAATTTTTCACGTTATTTTTGATCAAATGAATAAATACTGAAAGTTTGTATTCGAAAAGAGAAAGAATATCTAATAATCCTCTAGGTTTATAAAGATTAATTGTTGGTTCTTGCTGCTCTGAATTGAATATACATCTTATAATTTTGTTTTGAAGAGTTTGAAGTGGCTTGATAGTTGTTTTATTTGCTGTTTCCCAAATTGAGATGAGGTATTGGATTCTTGAATAGATTAATGAAAAATATATTGTTTTTCTATAATGTATTGGAATTTGTTTTTTTTTATTCTATATAATATTCCCAAAATTGGAGAAATTCGCTTTCTCAAGACTTCTATGTGCTTTGACCACGATAAATTTTGATCGATATATAACCCTAAAAATTTTGTGTTTGTGGAATATTCAATTGATTCTCTTTCGAATTTAATTGGAACTCTCGAAGAGTTTCTCGAAACAAACATGAACGAAGATTCAGCATAGTTTAGACTCAATTTATGAGAAGACATCCAAGACTATGAAAGCGTCAGATCATCAGCTATATCTTTTTTTTTTTATTTCTTCAGAGTTATATCCTGAATAAACTAGAGTAGTACCGTCTGCAAATAAGAATGACTTTCCATTCAGAGCCAAATCTTTTATAGAATTTACATAAACTAAAAAGAGAAGAGGGCCTAGAACTGAACCTTGTTTTATTATCTTTATTATTTTGGGTTGGATAAATCTTTTCTTCGTAGTTTTCTGCGTTTTCAACCTGACACAATCTGAAAAAATAAGTTTCATATTGGAATATATACCAGTGTAGAAGGGTAGACTTCTACCTACCCCAAAATGATGCGTGAATTAAAAACAGTTTCTTTTGGATAGAAATTGGATAGAAGTTCAATTAGTCAGCAACTTCAAGTGCGAAAGAGTGAACACGAAATGTACATCAGGACAGACATATAGGTGGTTCTGCATTATCAGAACACATTCTCACTGCCGATGGAGGTCACACAGTAGAATGATATGACACAATTATGATGGCGAAAGAAAGTAATAGCAGGAAACGGAACTGCTTTCATCATGCTGTCTGGGAAAGATTGCATCTCTATGAGTTCGCTTGAAATGGATTGCGGCTGGCTGCCCCTACTGGAGGACAAAAAGTTATGTCAGATCTTAAATTCTTTGACAAATGTCAATGACGAAAATTATCAATATTACATTTATGAAATAATTTGCACGCTTTCGAGAACGGAAGCGGATTTGGTTCCGGGTTTCTGAAAAAAAAATGGTTTCCGCGGTCAGTAGTTGCTCTCAAATAAAACTCCAGGCGCGGTTCAACCCGAACCCAACAACAACAAACCCAAGAAAAATTAGGACGGAAGACCCCCCAGAACCCAAAAAAACAGTGACACTACCTCTCATCAGAGGAGTCACCGACAAAATCGGAAGACTAATGCGAAAACAAAATATACGAACCGTCTTCAAACCCGTTCAAACCTCAAAGGACCATTTCGTCTTGCTTGCCGAGACCAAAGGACAGGATTCCTCTCGAAAACCAAGGAGTATATAGCATCACATGCGGGGACTGTGATAAGCAATACATTGGCCAGACGAATAGGAGAATGTCAACTAGAGTGCAGGAACACAAAAATAGCCTAAGTACAAAACAAACATCTTCCGTCCTTTTTCAACACCACCACTAGACGGGTCACAAAATAAATTTCGAGACAGCAAAGCAAATAGCGCAGGTGAACCATTCCAGATCACGCCAAATTAGGGAAGCCATCGAGATAGAAAGACATGGAGAAATAAACAAAAGAGACGACTCTCAACATAATATACCAAATGGCTGGAGGGCCCTCATCAACAAAAAGAAAAACAGTTCAGGAAATGGTCCTTCGGTGGATGCAGGTCACCACGAACCAGACCGACCGTTATTACCTGAACAGTCATAAGCCTAAGGTCCGACAACCATAATCGACCCGACGGCTGATGGAACGGATCATATCGGCTACAAATTACTACCGAGAAGCTATTTAAAAACTGGCAAAAGTTTTTCGAACAACAGTTGCTAGCACCAAGTAGGAGCAGTAAGATTCTTGAAAATGCCAACTGAGATGTTGGCGAAACGTCGAAAGTCAATATCGACAAACCAACGGATAAACTCCCAGAGAACCAATTTCGCATAATTTCGCATATATATATATATATATATATCTCCCACTTTGGAGCCATCCTCAAGGCTTCTTGACTTGGTGGCCAGGCCTAAGTCTCCTTAACCCCCAGCACTCATCTTGACAGAATGAAGAATCTTCTCCACAGACTCACAGATTCCAGCACTTTGCTGCCGTCGTACGGGAGGGTATGTAAATATGTCACCGGGATATATCCTCTCAATGCTTACGATACATACCTGATTTATCGGTTTGTCCTCCTAAGACACCATGGTAAGCAAACTGGTAAAAGTATACGTCGCCAACTTTCGACTGTAACCTAGCCGTCTCGATTATAGACCTGGCAAAACTTTGATCACTGAAATACTGAAAAAAATTGTTCGTCATCAAGTTAGGATACTTGGAATATCCTTTAATTCTTACTCTGATCAACTGCCTTTCATTCTCCAAAAAACTTCCATTCCTAGCGTAAAATTTTTCAATGAGACGTGCGACGGTCAGTTTATATTTTTCTTTCACATGCAAGCCTCTGGGAAGCAACAGGAGGGGATCAGCTGCGTAAGCCTCTGTGGTTCTGTCTTCTGAAATTTCATTTATTCATTTAATCCTCCAGCGCGAATTCATAGCTCATTGGAAATATCTTCAGATCTGATACATCCCACAATGTGATGACAAATTGTACCGCTTTTGAGAGGTTCAAATCATTGGGAAAGTAAAATGGTAATGGTTCGGACTCCCATCGTCTATAGTTTTAACTCTATTGAAACCTGCTGCTAAGAACGAAAGGATATTTTTACAAATCAAGTGGGTAAATCGATTCAAAATCAAATTTTTGGTCAATAATGAAATCGAGGATTGATTGATCAAAGGAAATAATGTTGTTTCAAAAAATCGAGATATCGAATATGAAATAATAATCAAAGAAATTTTTTATTTGAATAATTAAAGGATAAAAATACAAATCGAATGAAGTAATTCAATCATAATAAAAATAAAATTTAAGGTTTGATTGATCAAAAAAAATGTTGTAACAGAACAATTGAGAACATCGGACATGAAATATTAGTAAAAAAATGCATAAAGAGAAGTAAATGAAATAATATAGAGACAAGAGAATTGGTATATCGAATTTGAAATTTTGTCAAAAGATTAAAACGAAGAAATAAAGGAAATATTATGAAAAAATGTTGGAAACAAGTTTCAAGTTGAGTGTACTCACATTTCGATTGCTAGTATCCACAATTGCCTTCAAATTTATGGTCACAATATTATTTCATTTAGTTCTTCATTTGCATTTGTTTGACTAATATTTCCTATTCGATATCTTAATTTTTCTGTCACAACATTATTTCCTTCGATCAAACAACTTATTTTATTTTTGACCAAGAAATCCATTTCAACCTTTCGTTTGGATTTGATTTGTATTTTTATCCTTTCATTCTTAGCAACAGGTTTCAATAGAGTTAATAATATAGACAATGGAAGTCCGAACCATTACCATTCAGCAAGGAACATTGTCAACAAAGCAAATAGTGTGTAAGAATATTGTAAAAATGATCAATTTGTTCAGGCCAGCCTCAACTCACCTACACTGTAGGTTGACGGACTAACACCTATTAGAAAACAACTACTCCCCTGGCTAATACCACGAAGGGCATTGGATTACATCCAACAGCTGTTGGTGCGGGATTCTTCACAGAAGAAATTCCACATACACACAACATTCACAACACATGCTGACATCCACCATTATAATACTAGGAATTCGGATAATATCAGAACTCCTAGACACAGGCTTTCTGTTTCCCAAAAAAATTCCCTAGATTTCAATCTCTATAGTGTACTTCCCAATCAACTGAGAATGTTGAGTATGAATAAGTTCAAACGTACAATCAAATTGTATCTAATAAATAATGCTTTTTATTCTATTGATGAATACCTCTCAGATATTGCAAGTGCAAGTTTCTTCCAATGAGAACTTTGTTTTCCTTTATATATTTGGTTTTATATATTTGATTTCAATTTGTTATGCTATTTTTAAACTGTTGTAATGTATTTTCTTCAACTCCATGTTTTTATTGTACATGTAAATAGTGATTTGTATCACTCTAAAATGTTTTCGAGAAACAACTGACCTGCTATGAATATGCATATGTATATGATATAGTCAAATAAACGATCTATCTATCTATCTATCTATCACATATGCTCTTGGCGATACAACACCAGAATTGATTTTCAATTATTGGGACGGGACACACTTGCAGACCGGTCTAGGGAAGATACTCTACTCGAGTATGATTTTCAATTATGGAAAATCATCGACTTATGTTGATGATGGCACTGCCTTGCACTGACGAGAGGCCAAATAGCCCGAAACCGGTAAACCGGTCTGCGAGTGTGTCCCGTCCCAATAATTGAAAATCAATTCTGGTGTTGTATCGCCAAGAGCATATGTGGAATTTCTTCTGTGAAGAATCCCACACTAACACCTGTTGAATGTAATCCAATGCCCTTCGTGGTATTAGCCAGGGGAGTAGTTGTTTTCTAATTTGCGATACGGTATTCCATTCTGGGGAGTGTGCAGTGGTAACGCTCTTCAGAGTGTTTTTGTTTTACAAAAACGAGCCTTGAGATACCTTTGTAATCTAAAATTTCGCGATTCGTGCAGACATCACTTCAAGCAGCACAATGTACACTCACCGTTGTGTCTATATTCATATACTTTGTTCAACCATCCTTTGCCGTTACGTCATACGTTGTCCAACTTTATCTCTCATTCATGAAATGGATGAGACGGAATTATGACGTCATTAACGTATGTCTCATTATTTAATGTCGATGTGAATTTTATTTGTCATTTTTGACAGTTCAGTTGGCATAGTTTGATTTGTTCAGTATTTTTGGTCATTTTCGCCTTTTTCAGTTAATTTTTCATTGTCAAAATGCCATTCCGGTATAATGAGAAAAAGCAAAGCTTAATTTTGAAGTTGATTGACTACTTTTCAAGAGAAAGAGATGCTGAAGTGCCGCTTTTACCGTTAAATACAGTCTACCTATGCTATGCAAAATGTAAGTTTTTATTAATTTGATTTTATTGAATTCTACAGCCTGTTGCTGATGCTCTAGAAATATCTATTAGAACTGTTCAAAAACTAGCTACTAGTGGAATGGAAACAGATAAAGACTACAAAATCAAAGTTCATGTCGGACATGTTTCTGCTCGAGGATCATCGATTTATATCATACATCAACATGCAATAAGAACACGAGTGTATGCGATGTATTCTGCAGGTAGGTACATACTGATAATAATTTTGAGGTTGAGTGTAAAATAACATTCAACTAATATAAGACAAACGTGAAACAGCAGAATACGTCACCGATTGTGACGTAACGGCAAAGGATGGTTGAACAAAGTATACTTGAAACAGTGTGTCTTATAAATAAACATAAACAAAATTTTATAACAGAGAGTAAATACGCCACTCGTCAAAGTAATCAACTCAAACTACCATTACCATCTTCCACTCTCGTTAAAGATTCAATTATATATAACGGCTGCAAAATGTACAATCACCTTCCAAATAATATTGAAGATATATCGTCCAATGCCATTTTTTCAGAAAAGCAGCGAAAAGAGTTCTTACCGATAGAACCTATTATAGTTTGGAAGAATTTTATGCGGATAGGATGCAATGATAGGTGATAACTGTGATATCATGTATCTGCTATTAGTTTGTTATATTTTAAATAAGTGACTGAATGTTTTGTTCAAGTTTAGTTTTATATTGGAGTGACAATTTTTATACATTTTATCAAATGTTTTTAATTCATTTTATATTTATATATACACGCTTTGTCAATAAGATATTATTATTTGATAATAAAGCATATTTTGATTGATTGATTGATTGATAATAGTGTCAGTCCGTCAACCTACAGTGTAGGTGAGTTGAGGCTGGCCTGAACAAATTGTTCGTTTTTAGAATATTTGATTTAAAGCCAGTCTTCAAGCATCCCCATGAATATTTGTTTTAGTGTGTAAGAACATTCAAACTTTACACGATATCTGGTGCAGATGGTGTAAACCTTTGAGGCTAAACGCAAGATGCATACAAACCCTGATGTGTTGATATATAAATGAGAAATCGTAGGTCCATATTCTCGATATCTCGTATTCTAAAGTTTGAACAATTTTAACTGAAGAACAAAATGGTTGGAGTCTTTCGCGGACGAGGTTTTCAGTATCACTACTTTTCTTCGGGTTTGAACACCGTCGTTCTTTGGAATTTCTTACTGACGTTTCGCTAGTGCGAGTGACTAGCTTCTTCAGAGGTTCGCTCATCTTGACCATTATTCCGATGACTCAACAGACTCAGACTCAGAGTCATCGGAATAATAGTCAAGATAAATGAACCTCTGAAGAAGCTAGCCACTCGCGCTAGCGAAACGTCAGTAAGAAATTCCAAAGAACGACGGCCTTCAAACCCGAAGAAAAGTGGTGATACTGTTAACTGAAGAAATTCCTCTGAGATATTGCCAATAGAGGCGCACTTTATGAATCTGGTAACGTAACGTTAAATTTCTTGGATGTCCGACGACATTTTTGTAGGTTATAGGCATTTGAGCACACTCGCCTGAAAGAACCTTCAATCCATGACTTTAAATTATTGTTTTTGAATCATTTTTTACTAAGCACGTAACAAACTTTGTCACTAATGTTGGAAAAAATATTTCGAATTGGGAGATTTTGGAAAACAATCAGCAAATCACACAAATCCTTTAGCTACCTGAGTAAGAGGAAGGTCATCCAAAATAAAGTTTATTTTGATTCTGGGATTTTCAAAACTATCTTTTATTTTCGAAATATGTATCGAAACTATCATATATTTTCTAATACTAAGATATAAATTACCTGCGGAAGCTGGTTAATATATTATGGAGATGGATATTAGATTCGGCATTATTAACATCACAAACATGTCAAAATGCTTCATTATAAAATTAACTGGAGGTGAAAATTTTACTCAACAGTAGCAATGATAAAGATAAAAATTTGGAAAGTACAACGTGAAGGAAAACGAAAAAACTAATTGGAACAGAATTGAATATTAAGTTATCGGAACTTCCAAACGCATTCCAATTTCAAATACATCAAATGGAAGTATCAAACTATCAAACTTAGTATAACTACTTCTCTTCGGGCTTGAAGGCCGTCGTTCTTTGGAATTTTTTCCTGGCGTTTCGCTAGCGCGAGTGGCCAGCTTCTCTTCAAGCCCGAAGAGAAGTAGTTATACTAATAACTTCGGCCGCAAAAGCCTCAACCATTTTGTCACTATCAAACTTGTTTGTAAGAGGTTAGCTTAAAATTGTTCGTTCGTTCGTTTTCCGTTAACCAGCTGACGAACGTCAACCCTCAGAAGTCGAAACTTGTGCGAGCAATGGATAAACGAGGCCTTACCTTTTAACGTGCGATTACCCAGCACGGTGGCCCGGCGAGGATTCGAACCCCGGCCTTCCGCTTGATAGGCAGATATGCTAACCACTACACTACCGAGACCACGCTTGAATATTGAAATAGATAAGTTTGAAACGGTAAGATATCCTGTTTTTCCTGTAGATAGACATTTTCTTCTCAACCTTTCTAGGGGGATTTGTAGCAAAAATCTCATGCTTTCTGTGTTTGTTATGCAGAAACGAGCAGTGAGATGGCTCTGTCAAGCCAAAGGGAGGGACTCTTGTAAACCCCTAGTCATTAAACACAAAATTTCAACTGTCATTTGTTTTTCTATATTAGAAACAGTAACAATCATTTACAAAAACAGGATTAATTATGAAGTTGTAAACTCTGCATATGTCACTCGCCAAGTCAACCTTCTAAGACTACCAATAACATCGTCCAATATGGTAAAGAGCTTATAATAATCTATAGTGGAGTCAAGATATATAACAAACTTCCTACTTATATAAAAAAATAACGTCTTTTATCATATTTAGGAAACAACTAAAAAGCATATTGAGAGACAAGGCCTACTATAATTTACAGGAATTTTTTGAGAACAATTTGCTGTGACAAAATTATACCATCTTCCCAGCCATATTAACCTTTGCACCCCAAGAATGTACTCGACTCTTTAAAGTATTAGTATTATTATACAACAATTTTGAATCCTGCGGTCATGAAATTTTATTATATGAAGTACCTTTTAAATTTTATTTTAATGGAGTGTATTTTTATAATGTGACTGTGGATCAACTTAACCCTAAACAATAAGTTGATCCCTGGCTATTTTTCAAGGACATTGTGTTTGTTGAAAATAAATTATTTCTTAGAAACAGTAAACATATATCAATCTTCAAACAACATATATTTACCGTGATGAATATTCAACTGGAACTGCTGATCATATAAACTTTCGTGACATTGTTTCACTTTTCTTTCTAGCGATATGGGAAATGGTCATCGAAAAAATTCAAAAAAGTACGAGCCTTACGGTACTTACCATCCTTATAAAATAATGATTCTTCGGTGTTAACACCTGATAGCAGTGGAACGTTATTTATTTCACCGCTCTCTAAGATTTCGTGCATTGGTCTAGTGATGAATGCATCTTCATGTTCTTGCTCGACAACAGGTGCGAAATAAAATCCTTGAACGATTTGTATATCTGATGGATTCTCCTGTGAACAGTATAATACATACATTGAGTGAGAAGTAAACTATCGAATAGCAAGCACGTTTATATAATATGCGAACTATATAATGGCATTCTCACCCGGGGTATACAGGGTGTTAGAAAGCCGTAGAGATCGATTACCCTAACACCAAAATCAACTTTTGCACCGAATGTTTCAATTTCATATAAAAGAATATGGGACAAAAATTCAATCCCTTGACCTATTTTGAGAATATTTTGTCATGATGATTCCTGAAAAACCCCGTTGTTTCGAAGATACAGAGTGAACAAAATATAAGAGGAAAACAACATTTTATTATCATATAATACATGTTAAGTTTCTCAATCTACAGGTGCACGGTATGCAAAGACAAAAGAGACCCACCGTCAGCGGCAGGGGTTTATCGCATACCGTGCACCTGTGGGAAGGTTTACATCGGTACCACGAAAAGATCCATGGGTACAAGGCTCAAAGAGCATCAAAGGAACTGCAGGCTGGGGCAAACCGACAAATCGGCGGTGGCGGAACACGCACTGAGTGAGGGTGACCACAGGATTCTGTTCGAAAATGCAAAACTGATTGCCCCCAACCAGGGTTACCATAGCCGACTGGTACGGGAGGCAATAGAGATCCAAAAACATGCGGACAATTTTAACAGAAAGGAAGAAGCTTTGAATCTAAACAGAATTTGGATTCCCATTCTGAGGAAATCAAGAATAACTAATGAAATCACAGCAGGTAGTGCGGCAACTAATAATGATGATTATTTCCCGAACCCGACAGAAGTAATTAACACTCCAGACTACCTGCATCAATATAAATACGCCTTGAGAAATTGAAACGTTTAGTCATCGGAGATGAGTTAACCTCTCAAGAAGCTGGCCACTCGCGCTAGCGAAACGTCAGGGAACAAATTCCAAAAAACGACGGCCTTCAAGCCCGAAGAGAAGTAGTTATACTTAGGAGATATAAGTACATATCTCTGATAACGTAAATTCAATTCCAAATTAGTTCCGTTGCCGTTGGTGAAGTATCCGGTAACATAACCGCAATGTTGTGGGTTCAATTTTCGACGTCAACACTTCTTTTTCCATCCTTTATTTTTTATGAATAATTACTTTTCAGTCCAGTTTCTTATAAATGATATTAATGAGGAAGAGTTTGACGGCTTATTGACAGCCGTGTGGAAAGTACTTTATTTACCAGCATATATGTAATGCTGTATTAATAACGTCATTGAGGTTGGGAAGTGTCACATTACACACCTCTACTTCCCGCCCTCGCTTCCCGCCCTCATTTCATCTATTCTAGACTTTATCTGTCATTTATTGATTTTATCTGACATTCATTTATTTTGGTGACAATTTTATGTAAATAAAAAAGTATAAAAACCTCGGTAGGAAGTTTCATTCCTGTCTCGAGATCATAGCTAACCTGGACGCTTTGCGTCTCGGTTAACTAACTAATCTCACGATAGGAATGAATCACTTTCCATCTTGGTGTGTGATATACTATTCCGCATCAGTGAGAATAAAGTTCACTTTTCATGGGAGTAGAGAGTGCGATGTGTGTTACTTTTCTAAGTATTCGTAGGAAGAAACCGTTATACAATTAGATACTTATCTTACCGACTTTCACAAATGAGATGCCATTCGAAAGAGAATCAAATGCCTTTTTGAAAAAGGTGTCACTCGACCTCTTGACCCATTTGAAATAGTTAGGGTTGGTCCCACCCTTCTTAGAGAGTTGAAGTTGCAGAGTTAAAAATGGTATAGAGAAAGTTCCCCCTTGACCAAAATTATTACGTGTACGACCGTTATATGTTCATGAACGTGGAAACAGATATTCCGTACGACGGCCTATTCGGGTCACTGTAAAAATAAAAAATATCTCCATTGACCGATTTTGATCTGTCAATGCCAGATTATATTCTGTCAATGTCAGATTAAGATCTGTCAATGACAGATTAAAATCTGTTAATGACAAATTATAATCTGTCAATGCCAGATTAAGACCTGTCGATGACAGATTTAAATCTGTCAATATGCCGTTGATAGATTTTAATCTGTCAATACGCCATTGACAAATTATAATCTGTCATTGACAGATTTTATTCTATCATTGACAGATTCAAATCTGTCATTGACAGATTTTATTCTGGCATTGACAGATTCAAATATGTCATTGACAGATTTTGATCTGTCAATAGATTATTGACAGATGAAAATCTGCCAATGTCAGATTATAATCTGTCAATGGAGATATCTGTATTTTTGCAGTGACCCTATTACGCCGTCGCAATTTCGCCTGCTTCGTTTCATAAGTGGTGACCACTGCATATGGATACCTACCAGTTTGAACACTCTGTATGCAGCTCTATCAATCACCTCTGCTGGAACATGCATCAAATACTTGTGAACTTCTTCTGACGAAGCATTGTAACTCGCGAAAGATGGATTGACAAAAGTAGCCAAGCGATAGGAGATATCCTTTTGGATGCTCTGGTATGCCCAGGCGCTCAACGCCGATCCACTCTCACATATGGCTGACTTGAACAATCCTTAAAAATGAGATCAAAATTCATATTAAATAAAGCAACTTATCTTGGGACAAATTGTTCAGGCGCGTCTCAACTCAACTACACAATATGCTAATAGACTAACGCCTGTCGCAAAAAAAAACAACTACTTACTTGGCTAATGACACGAAGTGAATTATCGACAAGTGCTAGCGCAGGCTTCTTCACAGATATAATTCAACGCCCTTCGTGGTATTGGCCAGGGGAGTAGTAGACATGCGTTAGTCCAGTAACCTACCTCGTAGGTGAGTTGATGCTGGCCTGAACGAATCGTCTTGAGATGATTTGATTCATAGCTAGTCTTCAAGAATTCTCACCAACTATTCGTGATAAATGAAGATCAAAATGAATTCGGTTACCTACCTCTTGATCTGGGGCTAAGGATATGATAAGAAACGGACGCAGCTCCAGCACTCTGACCGAAAATCGTTATCTTCTTAGGATCACCTCCAAAGTATCGTATGTTCTGATTGGTCCACTGCAGAGCAAGAAGCTGATCTTTCAGTCCATTATTTCCAGGAATAACGTGATCCCCCGTTGAGAAAAAGCCTAATATGAATGAGAATATGAAATAGATAAGAGTTGAACAAATATCAGACGCTGTATAAAATAGGAACGATTCTATGAGGAAAAGTAAGTGTATGCATAAAATATTGTTTACCAAACGGTCCAACTCTGTAATTGAATGTAACAATGATTACACCATGATCCATGAAATGGTCTGGTCCATAATTGATCTCTACAGATGCCCCTTCAATGAATCCTCCTCCATATATGAAGAACATCACCGGAAGACTACCATTCAAGGAGGGTTTCTACAAAGTGAATGAAAAAATTAATTTTGGGTTGTCTGAAGCTACCATGTAGTGAAATAAAATCTCAGATGTGTAGTTATTCAATTATATGTCAGATTCATTCAAAAAATTTTGTAGGAATCGATTACTGATGAACTGATACTGAGTATCAGTTTTCTTCTTCTGAAGATGCTAAGCTTGTTGATTTCTCCAGCTGATATTTGTTCCCTTGCTAACAAAAAACCCTCATAAGTCCTTATTTGGGAGGGGTGGGGATTATTAGTCTCAAATCCTAATGTTCTGAAGTCTATCCATCAATATCGTTATCTATCCAAATGCAAGACACATTGGACGTTGATTGATAAGTGATGAAACTCGAAAAATAAATGAACATATCTGAATAGGTAAGCCTGACATCCTTCAGATTTAAGTAGAGCCTAGAGCTCTACAAAATTGAGGGTTACATTGAAGCCATAAAAAAAGATTTCACTTCAATAGTTAGAAGAATCCGGGCTTCTGAGCCGTGGGTCGCAAGTTTTTGGGCCTGACGTTTCATCTGCATCTGCGGCAGACATTTTCAAAGGCGATGCGGCAATGGTCTGCTGCGAGGCTTTGATTTGATCAAGCCCGGAAACTTCTAACAATTCATCGGTTGACGACCGTGAAAGTCTACAATCTCTGAGGAAGATTCCACTTGTTGGAACCATAATTTTGGTTGTATACATTTCTGTCGATTCCAATCGATTTTATGGAATTATTGAAGTAACAATTTGAAATCATTTTGCTGGAGACTGTTGTACCATCCTTTCCGAATAGGTTTCACTTTCATTTCAGAAAAGATGGGGCAAGTTGAATTTAACTGGCCTATACTTCTCACTGACAATTGCAAAATTTGAGACGTTTCGATTTAAAATAGGTTTCCCAAGTAAAATGGAAAAAATAATCTGCTTGAGAAAGATATTGTGAAGCGAAACACGTGTCGCGGTTTTATAACTCAATTGTCAGTGTACCGGATACTGTATATTTTTCAGATGAAGTTAGGGTCTACATACCTCTGGAGTGAATATATTTATAAATAAACAATCTTCGCTGCCATCACTTGTTGCTGACGTCATTTGGTAACAATAGCTCCTCTCCTGTGTCGCATCCCAAATCCCTGTCCATGGTGATTTAGGCTTGGGTGGCTGAAAATTAAAATTTGTAGATATACAGGGTCTGACTGAATAAGTGTAAAACATTCGAGGAGGTGATTCCTCATCGAAAAAAAGATGGTATCTTTCATATAAAGAAACTTCATTGGAGCATTCTTTGTTAAGATCAGCCCCTGAAAGGGGGTACATAAAATTTGTATAACAATTTTTTTCACAAGCACTGAAAAAGTTTAAATTAGTTTTCTTTATTACCCTTTAATCGTTTTGCAGGTACCAACTACAAAATAGCAATAAATCCAGTTCGCATTTATGACGATGTATCTCTGTAGTTGTTCGTGAAATAATTTTTTGCTGCGAACTGGTTTATATTTGAGCAAAAAAAGAGACATTTTTCGTTTAAAATGAAACAGGCTATCGAAAATAAATTCTTGAATGGTAAACAAATAATAAGACAAGAAGTTACATTGGAAATACATTTTAGGGGGTGCGTTCTCCACCCCTTACAACCATGGGTTGTGAGTTGAAGTTTCTTTATACGAAAGATCCTATCTTTTTTTCGATGAGGAATTACCTCCTTAAATGTTTTACACTTATTCAGTTACACCCTATACATCTTCAGTCTCGAATATCTGAACGACGACTTAATGAATATTTAATATTTACCGGGTGATGAATATATATCCCGCTGTATACATTCAATTCAAATATTCAGAATGATATCGAAAATGCACTGGTAAAATGAAATGAAAATTCCTTACCTGGAATCTGAGCTCATTCACTGGTGGCTCTGCGAACGGAACTCCTTGAAAATGGTACAGAGTAGTTCCGGTTATTGTTGTTCTTGTGCGACCTCTGATTGTTCCGGTTGGAAGTTGTAGCAATACGTCCTCATCAGCAACCTTGGGGAGTGTAATGATAATATTTCATAAAACTTTATTCATTTTTTTTCAACCACAAAAAAACAAATAAATGTGAATATAATTTTTTCTACGGACATAACACAAAATTGCTCTATCTTAACTGTTCCTGATGAAACAATGAGGTACATTGTATGTCTCAATTTCATTTACTTCTCTGATAACACAATGACTTCATTGTGTTGCAGTTGTAGTTATTACCACAAAATAAATTAATAGTATAGTGAATAATGATCTCATTATTCACTAGTTGATTAATGGATATCGTAATTCCTGAAGAAACACATGCATTATGAATATTTTTTATATTTCCGTTGATTTTTTTCAAGTATAGTATTCTAATCGCATATAATGTCTATTATTCCCTCGGTGATTCAGGCCATTCGCCTGCGACTCGTGAATAATAGCCATCATTATATTTGTGCATTTTCCCAAAAAATATGGTTCAATAAATTTTTCATTTTGCATGAACGTGAAAAAAATTGTTTCTGCATATTGATGATAGATATTCGTTCAAACTAGATACTCACTACATTATTTCTGCTCAAAGTCGTGAAATATAGTATTAGAATACTATACCGTAACATATTGCAATATAAAACACGATACGTCGTTATACCAACGTGTAGCACTAGTTCAGAACGAGTTGAAAACGACACTTCTCGATTAACATTATCACCGATCATGGATTTTATCAGTTGTTATCTCAAAATTAATTATATCAATTATATAACCTATTTCGACTGGGAGACATATCTCTTCGAAAACCGCATCTAAAAACTGTTTTTAGACTGATTTGATACCAAATTCGCAATCTACAACATGTTATTTATATATTGACGGATGAACCCCATTTTTTGTTTACACTAAATAATGTAGCAAGAAGCTTAAACACTATATTTATCTTATACTACTACTATAATAATAAATTACGTTTAAATTGAATTGAACTGGCCGATACTTGATGAAAATCCATATTAACAAAAATATATTACAGTTTCCTGTATGATTTTCACTCACAATGGGTTTACAAAACCGCGACACGTGTTTCGCTATTACAATAGCTTCTTCAAGCAAGATAAAAATTTTTATCTTGCTTGATAAAAAGGCAGAACAATACAGGACCACAATGTGATCCCTGTGGTACACCCGATTTTACAAAAGGAGGTTCTGAAACTATACTATTTACTCTAACTGATTGAGAACGTCCAATTAGAAAACTGATATTCCCTTCTAGCATATAGCCGGAGAAACCAACGGCAGATAATTTTTCATCAATAAGTTATGGCTAACCCTATCAAAAGCTTTTGAGAAGTCAGTGTAGATAGCATTTATCTGCACAGACCTCTCTAGTGTTCGTGTTACATAGTTTGCGAAAGCACTAATCCAGTTGAATGTTACCAAAAAATCATTTATTGCCGTGTAATTTGCATTTTCAAAGTCATGATAATAATGACTCTGTGCAGGAGACAATTTGTTGTTACCATCTTTAACTAAAAAAAAAATTGCAGTGTGATGAATTGTATCATTAAATCGAGGATCAACAGCAGGAGAAACCACAACATCACGAATTTATGAAAATAGCAAATCAAGCAATATGCCACAACTGTTCACTATAGAATCCATTTGATAAAACTGCAAGAAACCAAAAGTATCAGCAAGGATATTTCCATTAGATGTTGCAGGTCATATAGCTTTCAAACCCAGATGATCATTATCCCAAAAGGAATCAAGCACATTGTAGTAACCACAATTTAAAAATTTGTTATTGACATATTTGGAACAAAGATCTTCTACTGATGCACAGTGAATCTGACATATATCATTGCTAGAATTAGGAGGAATATAAATACAACCTATAATATAATTATTGTTTTCACTTCTGAGTTCGATATACAATTCTTCATAAAACTAGCTCAGACTGAAAATTCTTCGTGATAGCTATCATTACTCCTCCACCTCTGGTTCCTCTGATTCCTTTGTTTGACCGTTAAGTCATTTGCAACTTTGATGCCATCTCTGTCAATCCGTTTTCTCCTTTTCAAGATTTGTTTAGCGGTTTCAGAGTCATTTAAGACAACCTTGAGTAGACGGGGTTTACCTGGTATGCTGTTTTTTCCTCGTCTAATTAATTGCGAAATGTGGTAATCTATCTGACAATTATTCAGTAAGTCGTTTCGTTTACCATTTCAGTATCATCCTTAACTTTATCATAGTTGCTTCTGATTCTTTCATATTATATATTATAAAATTTTTAGATCGTGTTATTCTATCTTCCACTTCTGATAAGATTCCCTCATCATCTTCCACTATTTTTTTCCCTCTCGCTTCCCTGATTTCTTCATACATAGCTGCCTAGAAAAAGCAAATTTGTGAGGAATCAGTTGGTCTGTGATTATTTAACACACTGAAGATGAAAATCCAGTAATCCTGTCTGGATTCTCTTCAGTTCAGTGGAAGAAATGGAAAACTTATAATTTTTCATGATGGAATCAATACTTTTGAATCGATTAGCATTCACGAAATTGCTCCGAATATAACTGTTTTCAACCGAGTGGTATATTTCTTCGGAAAATGTACCTGAAACCGCATTTGAAAAATGTTTTATGCAGAAAATCATTACAAATTCGTAATCTCCATCATTTTTCACCATATAAATCTAGTTTT
This sequence comes from Zygogramma bicolorata, assembly GCA_032362365.1. Taxonomy (NCBI): domain Eukaryota; kingdom Metazoa; phylum Arthropoda; class Insecta; order Coleoptera; family Chrysomelidae; genus Zygogramma; species Zygogramma bicolorata. The sequence continues at coordinate 256,135 of JAVJAQ010005778.1, forward strand.
GAATGAAATAACTTGAAGTGTTCATATAATACATGAAAGAGTAAATATTTCAATGAAAATCCAGTAATTTGCTCATTCTATCTGGATTATATTCAGTTCAGTGGAAGAAATGACGAACTTATATATATTTTTTTATATTGACATCGAGACTTCTGAATCAATTGGCATCATAGACATTGTAACTGATGATAGTTCTCCATAAAACACGATGCGGAATACAATAGAGAAAAGATATGCACATTGAAGTGATTTCTGGAAGGACAGGATGATAATTCTAAACTTGAATTACTCTATCCTTCTCAACCTCTCTCTATCTACTACATTGAGGAAAGAATTTGCTTAGAGGTTATACCTGAAGCATTCTACCTTACTCTGCAGTCTTCTTTGTCTCTCTCTCTCTTAGGGCTAGTCCATTAGTTATAATGTCTATGATTGGCATACATGAAATTGCTTCAACTATAACCGTTTTCGTATATTTCTTCGGAAACGTACCTGACGTTGCATCTAAAAAATGTTTGTTAAAGAAAACCATATCAAATTCGTATTCTTCATCATTTTTCTCCCTAGAAATCCAAATTTGAATAAAATCGGTTGATCCGTGTTTATATTACACACGGAAGAATCCAGTAATGTGTTCATTCTGTCCGGATTCTCTTCAATTCGGCACAAAAAATGCGAAACTAGTATTTTTTCATGATGAAATTGATTCTTTTGAATCGATTGACGTACACGAAATTGCTCCAAATATAACCGTTTTTTACCGAGAGGTATATTTCTTCAAAAACTTACCTGAAACCGAATTTACAAAATTTTTGTTGAAGAAAATCATCCCAAAATTTTCAACTCAAAGAACCAAATTCCAATAAAGTTGGTTGGTCCCCGATTATTTCACACACTGAGGAGCAGGGGCGCCGGAACCATGAGGGCAATGGGGGCTCGAGCCCCCATAGAGAATTGGCTATGGGGACGAAGCCCCCATAGTGAAGTTCTGGTTTGCGAAACTGTTACCATGCTCATAGCAAACATTTTTCGTTTAGAACAAAATATGTATCGGTCTCATTGGTGTCGGGTTATAAAGATTTTTATTATCGCGCTGGCAACAGTGTCAATGACAAAACCGCCGCAGTTACTCGAAGCCGTAGTCACTATTAACAACCGTATACGTATACCGTATATATTGCGATAAAAAATAAAAATATGTGATATCTCATATATCAAATCAAAAACGTATTCACGGTCCACGATGACACAGGACGATTGTGCTATTTTGAACTTCTACAGAGCTCCTTTTTAAAGAAGTTAGTAGTCACAAGATACAAGATAGCAAATATTTTCATTTTTTTAAAAAACCAAAGACGGCAGACCTTCTAACATGAGTAAAATTATAATTCTAATCCTATTTGTTACATATATATTATATAGTCCATGCAGAAATTGGATATTTGTTTCTTTAACAATTTTAAACAACAACAATTTTGTAGTACTCAGACTCGCCATTTGGCATTTGAGGTTTGAAACTGGCTGTGATTATCAGTTTTTTGTGTTTTTTCTATACTTCACCGAAGAGTTTGGAAATTATTTTTATTATTTATTTCGAGGTCGAAACTCAATCATCACCTAGAAGATGGCAAATGAGACTTTGGCGAAATGTTGTGACAATTATCCTTCAGAGGATCAAAACCACAGAACACGGAATGAAACCCGAAAAAACAACTCATCATATATGACCGAGCCCCCATAGTAATTCTGAAGTTCCGGCGCCTATGCTGAGGAATGAATAATCTGATGAAAAACAAGTGATTTTTCCATTCTGTCTGGATTCCTTTCAAAATTATTTTTTTTTTGTAATGAAATCGACCTTTTTGAGCAGATTAACATTCACGAAAAGATTCATGTTCAGTGTTGAATCCTCCAGGAAACATCCTCCAGTGTAAATCATTGGAATGTCCCAGAGAATGCAAAAATTCCACCGTTATCTTCAATCTTGATCAACACATTGACATCTCATTAAATCAAGAAGTTTACTAGAGATCAATTACCCCTTCACTCGAAGAGCGTTTCGCTAAAGAGGTTAACATCTTCAGAGGAAGGAAATCTAAACAGTTTCAATTTTCCTAACGTTCACACCAAAGGTTCCGATTCCATGATTCATTACTTCAGATCGAATCTGGACTAGGTAGTTCGCAAAACATCTGAGTGGTGGAGAAACCTGAATTCACTCAATCGAAAAAATTACCTCCCCGTTGGGATTGATGATATAAAACGAAGTAATTAGCTCCAGTACATAAACTCACAGCTTCTAACACGCAAGACATCTTTGACGAAGAGGGATGTGTCCGCGGTTCACTTCAGATTTAACATCACAGTTGACACGATAGGGCACTGGGTTGTCCCACGGTTTTGCGTTATTCTCACCTGAGTATATTTGTGCCAACTGCACGAAAGAGATGAACGGTATGAGTTGTTATACTGTTCTGCAAATCTCCCTTGTAACTCTGATGCTAGTTTACAGTGGTGCTGAAGTAGAGGGAAAACGTGAGTATAGAAATTGAAGTCTCTGTGTAAATGCACGGTATGGTCTCTAAGTTTTTTTGTTGATGATTGATCAGTTCCTAGATCCCTCAAGGTGGATTCATGTAGCTTCAATTATCAAGTAACAATGAACAAGTAGCGATTGAGAATTATCAAGTGGAAAGTGATAAAAAAGAGGCATTCATGCACCTATGTTTAACAATGATCAAAGCTTGTGGAAGGGGATCAACTTCAACATTACATAAACATTTTTTATTCATTTTTATATATCCTTTGTTTCGGAAAGTTGGAGTTTTGAATTGAAAATGAAATATCATTGTAGTCCTGAGAAAGTCCAACAGAATCGCATCAATTTCAATTTCAACTCGCTCACATTTCACGAACAGAAAAACAATCTCGAAAAACAAATTATTTGGGGAAAAATTTGGTTATGATCATATAATCCCTCATAACCTGCACATTAGAAACACATATTTTACAATTGAAGTAAGAAAGTTAATAAAAGTTGACCAACTCTCATTTGATACTTGTTAATAGATAGTTGATAATTTGGTTGCATCAAGCATCTACAGAAAATTAGGCAGTTCAACTCATCATTGATAATTGTTACTTACTACTTGTTAATTGTGCCTTGATAATTGAAGCTGCATGAATCCACCTTTAGCCAGTAATCTTTCCATGATCATCATCCACTGGATTGAAATAGTGACAATTATAGACTCGTTGTTATCTTCTCCATGATGAACTGTATGATTGAACTGTACAGATATTTTTAAATAAGATTTCGATAAATACGTGTAATTTGGAACCAACAAACGATAGCCTTCTGAAATCAAATTTTTGTTCAATAATGAAATGAGGGATTGATTGATCAAAGAAAATACTGTTGTTGCAAAAAATTCGTGGTATCGAATATGAAATATGAGTCAAAAAAATCTTTGAAAAACGAAATAAATGAAATGATATTGTGACAAGAAAATTGAGGTATCGAATATGAAACACAAGTCAAAAAAATAAATAATGTAAACAATGAAATCCAATGAAATATTATGCAAAAAATGTTGAAACCAATGAGTATACTCACGACGTTTCGATTGCTGGTATCCGCAATCGTCTTCGGGTGATGACTGTTATTTCGAATACAGGCTAAACTTTATGTTCTCTTCTATTTCGAATACAGGCTTAACTTATGCAGATAGAACCTACACTATTTTCTGAGCCCTTCAATTCATGATACATGCTGAACTTCTTTCTGTCTTTCCATTTCGAATACATGAACTTTTTGTTTCCTTCTATTTTGAATACATGCTCAACTTTGTTCATGCCCTTCCACTACGGATACAGGCTCAACTATTTTCTGTGCCCTTTCAACTGTAAAACAGGATGAACTTTTTTGGGTCTCTCCATTCGAGATATAGGGTGATCTATTTCGTGCCCTTCTATTTCGAATACAGACGATACAGTTCGAGTTCTTTCAATCGTGAGTTCAACATCAGTTTTTCTGTGCATTGAATCTAATTCATTTTATTTCCTCACCAAACTTTACTGCTCAAGAGTTTTATCCAAAAATAATAATAAAAGGGACACCTGATAATGATTATCAAAATTCGAATGGAATACAATAAAAACAAGTAAAAAAATGAAAAAGAGGGCTTGTGAAGATTATACATATGAATATCATATTAGTTTGAGTGGAAAAGCGCTGCTAACATGTAATGCATCTTTGGCAATAAAATCAATAAAAATAATAATGGTAATACTTCGGTCGCTATGAGCACCTCGTTGTATCTCCTCTAAAAAAAAATCTAAATGAAATTATCGGCGGTCTCTTATATTTTCAGAGATACAGGGCCTTTTTGGTGTAAAACTTCACAATTTTCCACATCGAATTTCTGGTGTTTGAACACACAAAATTCGTCCTTATATAACCTAATTATACTTTCATTATACATTCAATACTAACATCAATTATTGTTAATCAAATGGTAACTCAACGAATATTCAGCAAGGTTATGTTTGATTGGATAAATGAGCATCTCCGTTTGTTATGTCTACTCTGATGAAAATGTCTGGTCTGGAGTTACCAGCTCAATGGACACAGAGATTATATTTAGATACGGGTGGATAAATCAATCAATGATGGACAGGCATCGAGTGTAAGCATATGCAAGAGTGAAACGATCGGATCGGGCACTTTTTTTTCACACCTCGACGAATGTTACGGGTTTGTTTACAGAATTCAAATATAAATGAATGAATGAATAAATGCGAAACTACTCACGCCTGAAGACGTCTTCGAATTACATCAGTTGTTTTCTGAGTTATTGTTTCAGTATATGTAGAGCTTTAAGAGAGAAATACAGTGGGGTCCACTAAGTCTGCAACAAATGGGAAACTTTTTTATTATCGATTTCTCAGAAAATTTTATTCTTGACAAAAGTTGGTGCATGTTCCAAAATTATACCAAGTGTACCTGAAATGGCTTTATGACAATCACCTTATTTCAGAAAATATAGAAATATGTTGAGGGAAAAGTTGCTTAGAATTAAAAGTTATGTTCAGATACGAAGTCATGGCCTGCTATTCGAATTTTTATTTTCTTTTGGAAAATTTTGAATTACCACCGTATGACACATATTTTTACTATTTTGATTCAATATGTATTTGAAATAGCTACCATCAAATCGGTTTGGAGTATTTTTTATCAAATTAAAGTGAATTTGTATAATTTTCATGGATTTGTATTTTTTTAGGTGACCGTCAACTTCTTGTTTGTTGCAACGATATTCAACAGAACTCTAAAACAATGTGATTGAAACTTTTGGTGTGAAAGTTGAAACTGATAGTATACGTATACTATTAGTTTTCTCCTCCTGAAGGTGCAAACCTTGTTAGCGAAACACAGGTCTGGTGCGAATAATATGAATTTGGTGTAAGGGTAATAATCCTGCCGTCCTAAGCCCAAAGGGCGTTACTCAATGTTTGAAGAATTTTAGATTTTACTTGCTCAGACGTATATCCAAAATCACCAGAAATCCTAAGCTTTTTGGACGTAACTCAGTCGTGGTAAGCGAAATGGGCGCATCTCTGACATACGTCTTGTTTGCTTGGGATATTTTACCTTTTGCATAAACATCCTGAGTACATGGCAGTGAATGTTAGCCGTTAGTTTTTCTGTTTACAAGTTTACAGTGAAGTTTTGTTTCTGTAGGAGAATAACATTAAGTAGCCGTTATGTAAAACTGAATGTTTCCATCGTATGTTAAAAATCCCATATGAAGAGGAACATTTTCGATCAATTACAGCGATAAATTCCCGGCGGGACATTTTCGGGCTGGTAAATACCCGGTAGGTATCGAAAAATACCCGCTCGGTCCGTGTATCTATAGTAACGATTGTTAAAATGTACATTTGTCATCTTGACAGGCATAAATACTGAATTTTAAACGTCGTTGTTTTAACTCCGGAAATATTCTACCGAATTACACTCGTGCATCAAAATAAACCAGATAATTTTCCATTCAAGCATGTTGTCAGTAAAAAAACTGCACTCGGTTATTTTCATATTTTGCTAAAAGAGCCCTCCTCTTTCGGAGTCGGGCTCTTTCGACAAAATATGAAAATAAACTCATGCAGTTTTTAGACAACATGCTTTCATGGAACATTATCGGTAATTTTGAAGCACTCGTTTAATTACTCCCGAAAAATCAATTTCGTTTCCAATCATTATCACAGTTCATTTCTTATTTGTCGTTGTATCTCATTGTAGTTGCATCAAAATCCTTAGCGGAGTAGGCGTAACTCCGTTTTTCAACTTGACATCAAAATATTTATTAAACCTAATAAACTTTACCCTATGAAGTCTTAAACGCAAAAAATTGTTGTTGAGAGAAAATGTGTGCTGATTTATTTATTATAAAATGCGGAATATCTCAAAACTAGTCAATATTGACTCACGCCCTTTGGGCTTAGGACGGCAGAATTGTTCTCTACAAAAAGTTTCCATCGAAGATGAAGCTTGGCTGGCAGTAGATACAACATTCGTACATTCATTCATAATTTAGATTATGAATACACGGGAAATCAAGATGCATGAAAATCCTGATGCGTTAACTAATACCTGAGAAGCAATCCTAAATTCTCGATAACTCGCATTCTTGATTTTCAATACATTTTATCGAGAGAACCACTTCCACATTTTCTGCGCTCCGATAGCAGCTTGTGGGTTATGAGTTGTGACCATCAATTTGCCACATCATTTCTGATAAGTTTCAAATCCTATAACGTGACGTGACCACAATTCAGCCCTAGCTTATCCAACCTAATCATTTGTTTTCATTGTATGAATTCAGAACATTCACGAACAATATTGAAGAGATTTTATCATTGACTTTATTTTTGGAAAATATGTATCGAAAATATTACATATTTTCTAATGATTAGGAAATCATTAACTACCGGTAGCTATTCAATAGGAAATATTATATCCTGCACTCTTTACATCACAATGCAAAAATGTCTTTAGGTTATGGAATTCACATCAACACATAGCTAAATATAAATCTTCTTCCACTCTACCCTCATCATAATAATCTACTTATATGCCCAAAATCTGTTTCATAATGAGATCCATTATGAAACGAATTAAAAATCTTTATCGAAATGAAAAATCAGTATTACAATGGGCTCATTATGATACAGATTTTTGATCAATTGGAAATCAAATTCAGTGGCGGAAGGATACATTGAAAATTCGGTTGAGAACAAACAGCATTTCCAATACAATACTGAACTAACTCTATTGAGACTAGCAGAAATGACATAAATGTCAATATTTTTTCCAATTCCAGATCGGTGGGACCCACAATACATATATAAATATAATACATATTTATAGTTCCCCATGATTTATCGGGTGTCTAAAAAATAGCGTATGCAACTCTCATGTAATAGTTATTGATACCTCGCATAAACCATACAAAACTCACCTCACGTTAGTGTTGCTTTTATTGAATGCCTTCTCTACTTCTACTCATTTTTATGATGGAGCATTTTTGCATTGTTTATGGTGTCAATAGGGCTGGATCTAAAAACCATCTCCATAATACATAAATTAGCTACTACAGGTGAATGATTTCGTACTATTAGAAAAGATAAATATATTTAACACATACATCAAGAATCGAAGATTGATTTTAAGATTCCAGAAACAAAATAACGTCAATCTCTGATAACTTCTTTTCAATATTGTTTATAAATTCTCTTAATTCATAGGATAGGAATGAAAGATTCCGTTAAAATCAAGCCAGCTCTGAATTGAGGAATCCAAGGTAAGAACACAGTAATTGCATTTCAGTAAACATTGAGAAAAATGTGTTTTCGGTTATAATTGCACGAGTGCATAAAAATTACCGATAACTTTGCAAGGAAGCGTGATATCTAAAAATTGCAAGTTTATTTTCATATTTTGGCGAAAGTGCCCGAGTCCAAAGGACGAGGGCTCTTTTACAAAATATGAAAATAACCGAATGCAATTTGTATAAGATATCACGCTTGAATGCAAAATTATCTGGTCATTTTTATGCACGAATGTAATTCATTGGAATATTTCACGAATAAAGAAATTCTCAAGGAAATGTTATTTTTTGTTCATTTATACTTTCCTCTATAGATTGTATGGAGTACTCACCTAAACGCGAAATGTTTTTCTATTTTTGAAGTCTATCTGACATTTATTTGTGTTGTTCACTGACGTCTAGCGATACGGTTTCAAATGTGTTGTTATGGTGACTTGATACAGTGCAATTACCGCTGTAAGTTTTCGATAATGGCATTCTCTTATGGGACATTTTATATATGAGGGAAATATTCAATATAATTTCACAGCCTCACTCTATGTATTACTTAGTAAAACTGCCAGTAGGACCTCAGTTATAATCGTGATGTTCCAAAAAATTCAATACTCGAAATAGAGTCGATAAAGCGTCATAATTTATGGTTTTGTATGGTACCTACTTTTGAATACAGTTGAATGCGAGAAAGAAAACAGTAACTACTAATTTTTATGACGAATCCATGGAAAAACAAAGTAACTGCTTCTACTTTGTTACTGCATTTTCAATAGTTATAGTTCATGTAGAATTCGAAAAAAAAGCATCAAGTGAAATTGATGTGTTCTTGAATGTGAAATGAAAAAATTTTTAGATTGAATGTTATTGCCGAAGTAACATCAATATTCAGAGAAATGAATTGAAAACTGATATTGAAAACATGACAAACATGAACAAAAGTAAACAAATGAATACTGACTCCTTTGGTTCTTCATGAAGGATTATTTAGAAACTTCAATCGATCTTTGATCGACTGTGATTTTCCAGAAGGAGTTGAGTTTACTGTGTTTCTTTCTACATCAAAATCTGACACAGAAATGCATGACAGAACACAATAAGTCCGCTTACCTCACAACCTCAAATTTGTGAAAAATTTCGGTGACTGTGTTTTTGGTTAGGACAGCCGAATGACAGTGATGTCCGATATTGCTCGCGCCAGGCGGCGCTGTGACATTTGGCGTGAAACAAAAGAATTCTGTGAGTTCTATCAGTTCTTTCGGTCGAGCAAACTTAATAAACCAAAATGAAGTAAGCACGATATTTAGTCACTCTAGATTTTGTTAGATTTGGAATAGAAGTAGTGGAAAAAATGAAAGCTAACCGTCAAAGCATTAATAAATGATTCAATAAATACAAAATTGATCGCTTTTGTATCGAATCAATGAAAATTTTTGGACAAGATGAAATCTGCCATAACTCATCAAGCGCGTCTGCTTTGAACTTTTCAGAATACGTGCCATAAGGTGAAATTTCTAGAATGATGTGACAAAATCATGAACATAACCTATATGTCGTTACCAGATTCCTGAAGTGCGCCTCTGTTGACAAATTCTTGAAGGAATTGTCTTCCTTAAATTTGTTGAACATCAAGCAGACGAAATATCGAGAACAGGATTTTCATGCGCCCTGATCATTGCACTGCTTGAAATATTCCAGAGACACGAAGAGATAATGTTCTACAATAAATACATTGTGTGCCCAAAAAATGATCAAAAGCCTCTGTGAACCCAGTAGTGGTAGCTCACATTGAGTAGATTCATGTTACAGAATATGTAATGCTTTGAAGGTACTGAACACACAACACATTTGAGACACGCATCGCTATTATCCGTGAGATTATGCAGTGGGTGAATTGGAGTGAACACACATCTGACGAAATCTTGTTTAACACGAAAGCCGCAACAACCAACAATTAGATCACTGGTGAATCGATATACATACGACGATACGTTGGATGTCCTCCGTTCCATCGATACATCTATAGGGCATGTTCAAAAATCATTCTGCCTCGATCTGTTGAAGGGACGATTCTTTGGTGGAGTCTTTTGTAACCTTTGGCTTACACAAAGAAAGGTAGGTATGATAGTAGAAACAGCTTGTTTGATGATGAAACTCAGTATTACTACTTTTCTTTGGGTTTGGAAGCCGTCGTTCCTTGGAATTTTTTTCTGACGTTTCGCTAGCGCGAGTGGCTAGCTTCTTCAGAGGCTTACTCTTACTGTATTTATATTGATGCAGGTAGTGATTTTATTTGTTATTATTGATTTTCTCAGAATGGGATTCCAAATTCTGTTGACACTCAACGCTTTTTCTTTTCTGCTGAAATTATCCGTGTGTTTGTGGATCTCTATCTCCTCCCGTACCAGTCGGCTATGCTAAGCCTGGTAGGGGGCAATCAGTTTCGCATTTTCAAACAGAATCCTGTGGCTTCCCTCACTGAGTGCGTGTTCCTCCACAGCCGACTTGTCCGTTTGCCCTAGCCTGCAGTTTCTTTCATGCTCTTTGAGCCTTGTCCCTATGGATCTTTTGGTGGTACTGATGTATACCTGCCCACAGGTGGACGGTATGCGATAAACCCCTGCTGCTGACAGTGGGTCTTTTTTCTCTTTAGCTGACGTGAGGCTTTGTTAGATCTTCTTGGTCGGTTTGAAAACCGTTTTCATGTTGTATTTTCCCAAGAGTTTTCCAATTCTGTCAGTAACCCTCGAGATATATGGCAGATATGCATTTGCAACTATCTGAGAGTCCTTCCTGTTTTGAACCGTGGAACTCTTCAATTTCATGGCCCTGTTGTAAAATTGTCACTTGATATATTTATTGAACGAATAGTTCATCCACATTTTCTTGAAAATCTCACTTGATTTATCAGTACTGTTACGAACACTAATGAACCTACCTTGTTCACAAACTTTCTATGAGCTACAGCTTCTCCAATCAATGTTGGCACAGAAATAATAACAACGATATCTGTGGAGTATACTAAGATAAAAAAACACCTATTACATCTGTTCACTGTCTTGAAATTTATTCCTAGAAGGTGTTTTTTCCTTCTACACTACCAGTGTGGCTCTGGAAAAGTATCTGAGTTTGTGCCAAGATGGTTTGGATGAGCTGTACTAAATTCTTATGAATGAAAACAGTCACGAAGTTTTCGGGTAGACCTCGAATCACTCCTTCCACATCACACAAATAAAATTCTGGAAATCTAGAAACTATACCTATATATGGTGCGGAATATAATGTCACAAAAATTTGACATTATGAAGATTTCGATTCAAATTCATTTGTTTGATCGCAACTTGAAGTATTTTGGCAAAATGTTCAGAATATTTACTAATTGAAAAATGGATATAAATTGTGATTCTTTTTCCAACGAAATCAATTGTACATCTCCTTATTCAAAAGAATCGGCAGATAATGCTAGCATAGAACTGCTACCTACCTACCTGTTTTCAGTGTCAAATAAATCTAAAAATTAGGGGTTAGAGAAAATAATTTATGTAAAACTGGTACAAAAAACGCGTTTCGGGAATTGTAATTCTTCAACTTGAAACTTTTACACGGAAGGTACCAATCTCATCATTTAATCTTCAATTTGTCCATAAAACATGCATTTTTTAATGGTTGAACAAATAACTATGCCACATCAATACGTATCTATGTTGGAATTACCCTTGAGCATTGTGAAGATCAATTCGTGAAATAGAGCACCACGACTCATGCAAATTCGTATTTGGGACGTCGAACTTTTCGTAGGATTATGTGCACCTATTCAAAGTCAATTGGAAAACAGGAATATTAACAAAAAGCAGCAATTCATAATCCTTCGAGTTGAGGGCCATATGGATAGTATGCAAATGGATATAGCTCTTGCAACAGGGTATGTAGTGTATTCATGTTATCAAATATCGAACAGACATACTCATGTCTTATTTATGTCAACGAACAACGAACAAAAAACAAAAATTACAATTTTTACGCCTTACGACAGACACTTCACTAATTTTCTGATTATTGTGTACGGAAACCATAGTTTTTTCAAGAATAATCTTTGAAGGATACAAGGGAAGCGTGTAGAAGAAAATACATTTAAAACACAATTTTATACAGATACATTTATTCATCACTAAAGTTTCACACAGTACAATATATAACAGCACAATATAAAACTCATCAGACTTGTCAGGTATAGATGCAAAATAGATACAGAGATGTGTATATAAATATACACATGATACACATAAATCAAATATGGATAAATATGGTATTATGGTTTAGTCCTAAATATATAAAATTTGGGATAAAAAGTGCAAATAGTCATGGTCAAAATTTCAGAAACTCTTCTAATGAATAAAATGCGTGATTACTCAGGAAATCAAATAGTTTTGCGTTGAACATACTGAAACTTTCGATTTCCCCAAACAATTCCAAAGTATGATTGTAACATAGAATGCCCTGGTGAGTATAAGAATTCTGAGCTATGCCCAGACGTGCATATGGTAAACGAAGATGATTAGCATTGCGAGTGGTGTACTCATGTATCATACTTCCTCTCATATGTATATGGCTCTCTTTTTTTATGTTAAGGATAATTAGGAATATGTATAAACATGGAAGTGTCAGTATTGAAAACTTGATGAATATTTGTCTGCAACTTTCACGTGGATGGGCACCCACAAGACATCTTACAATTTTTTTCTGGGTTGAAAACACCCTTCGAATATGAGCAGAGTTGCCCCAAGATATCAGACCACAACTAAGTGATGACTGAACAAGTCCACAGTAGGCAAGTTTGAGAATTTCTGGAGATATAGTGCCACGCATCTATCTAATAACAAAACACATACTGGTTAGTTTGGATACAAGATTGTCTATATGGATCTCCCATGTGAGCTTGTGGTCTACATACACTCCTAAGAATTTGATTTGATTAACTTGCTCTATAGACTTGTGATTCATCTTGATCAAAGCACTGTGGTCACTGCTCATATTTTTTTGTTGAAATGATATTAACTAATAATCCATTGTTATTATACCAGTCATAAAATTGATTTGCAAAGATATTTGATATTGCCACCGACCTTTCCAATATGTTTTCCGCTATGAGCTGATTTGTGTCGTCTGCATATTATCATCTTATTTTGGGATGCACAACTGTGCGTTATATCACTTGTAAAAATGATGAAGAGCGAAGGACCAAGAATGAAACCTTGTGGTTCACCTATAGAAATATTTGCTAGTTTTGACTTTATCGAATCCATGACCACGATTTGTGATGTATCACACAGATATGATGAAATCCATCTATTAGCAACACCCCGAACACCTACGCGATAACGCTTTTCTAGCAATAGGACGTGGTCAACTGTGTCGAAGGCTCTGCTCAAATCAAAGTATAAAGCTATTGGAAATTTTTTATCATTCAAGTTATCATAAATTTTGGGACATAATTCTTCGAGAGCCGTTTCAGTTGATTTTTTTGACATCTAAATCCATGCTGACAATTCGGTATGAGATTAACTGCTTCCATAAAACAACTGAGTCGAGTGTTGTGTAAACTCAATTGAACAAAATCTCATTCGATTTGTCTTTTTATTCAACACATCCGAGCCCTCATACAAATCCAGAAAAATTGTGCGAATTGAAAAAATAAATCTGTTCGGATAACCCGCAGCAATCCGTTCATGGATAATGGACGAAACGTAGTTCATTAGATGAATGCGGGGTGTTGAAAGGATGCCTTCAGCATTTCCAACAGACATTGAGGAAACTGCACAGGTGTCGAATTGGATCAATCTATCCTACTTTCCACGAGATGATTAGAGTCAGACTCTCCCTTTTATTCTGTGTGCCGAAAAATATATTTTCATCATCTGTTGGGACAAGTTATACCTTCGTCATATTCTATTGAGCTAGGCGTGAAAAGACCTTTTTGTGATGTTGTCGTTTTCTTCGGGATTTGAGAAAAAGATTTATCGTCAACCCGATGATTTGCAATGTAATAAATAGTATTAAGCAAGTAGACTTAAACATGAGCTCTATTCAACTGAGATTTATCGAAAATGTTTCCTACAAAAATGTGCGCCGTAATGAAAATAAGTCCTTGCAGAAATCAAGTAGAATTATTATTTTGGGGGTAAATCACTGTTAAAAAAATTTTTCAAAAAATTCATTATTGTATTTAGGTGATTTATTTATAAAGAACTGTTCTGAAACTCATCCACCACCTAAAAGAAACTGTCCTGAAGAGATATATTGGTAAGTTTTATCCAGTTATGTTATATAGTTTAACAATAATGACCGATTTTCGTACATCCGGCGTGTCGATATAGCATATGTTCCACAAGGCCGAGAAGGTGCAAAAAATCAAGGTGATTCTTTTCAGCATGTACATTCAGGATTCAACTGGAAAGAATAGGTTTAAAAGAAACATGTTTTTCGAGGATATGAAATTTTAGCTTATAAATAAATAGAAGTTACTTCTTAACTGTTTAAGTTGTTCAACATGTTCTTCAAGATCATCATAGGTCTTAGCAAGACGCGTTATCCAAGATACAATCATTTTTACGTTCAATTTTCAATGATAGACCGGAAACTGAATGATAGCAAGTAGGTAAAATAATCGCTTGTCAATTTATAGATTTAACTGGATTCTGTACTTATCCACAAACTGTAGGACAATACATTTTCTAAAAATATGTTCTTTATTAAATTTTACGAAGAATTTGGAGCAAAAATTTGCTGAATTCGGTTTTTGAACAATTGAATGCAGTCATGAGATCAATTTCATCAGGCCGAATGTTACATATCCCATTATTTAAAAAATATCCTGGAAGCGGCAGCCAACAATATAGAATAGACTACTCTTTACCTAAAGGCTGTCAAATACGTATAAAAAGGTTTGAATAGAGGGGGTAGAAAAACAGTTGATTGTCATTTATTACGACATGAATTCTTTGCAGTGGTGCTGTTTCAAATGCACTGAAACGTTTCCATTGAATTTTCAATTTCGCGACGGTGATTTTTTGGTATACTGTTGAGAGAAAGGGACTTCAATCCAGAAGTGTATACACTAATTTATGCGCTTAGGGAAAATTGAAAAAATGCGTATTTTGAAAAATGCTTCAATAGCATTCTAGTCATGATGAGAGTTTTGATGAACAATATTCATCGCTATGGCAACCAACAAAATAAATGACACATGGAGGTTATGTTATGAATTCCTTATATCAGAAAAAATCATTTCTGATCGTATTTTTGCAAGCACCCCAACTGCAACAACTGTGTTCAGCTGTTCTTTGCAGCGATGCTTGTTCAAAACATGTTTCAATTAAAATCTCCAGAGATTAAAAGTGTCACTTTGATCTTTGAAATTAGGGTTTGGAAGTGTACTTCAGTCCCCAAAGTGCATAAAAAGAATCATCAGGAACAATCATGCATGCTGTATGTTTTTATACATTGTGTGCAGCACATAGAAGTGACAGAACCAACAAGTGGTACTTGTATGTGATTGCAGACAAAATCCTTACACAGCTTATGGGGAGAACAATGTGATGTACAAAATATTCTACTTCCACTTCTTCCACTAATAATTTAAACCGTTCATTAAGTATTTGACAGGTAAAATGGTTAAGGCTTTCGCGGCCGAGGTTTTCAGTACTACTACTTTTCTTCGGGTTTGAAGGCCGTCGTTTTTTGGAATTTCTTCCTGACGTTTCGCTAGTGCGAGTGGCTGGCTTTTTCAAAGGCTCACTCATCTTGACTATAATTCCGATGACTGCTGCTATTTGACAGCTGTTAGATAATGGCTCATTTACAATATACGTGTATTCTAAATTGAAGTCGGCCGCTTCCGGATTTTTTTTTTGATGATGGGATATTTAACATTTAACCTAATAAAATTGATCTCATGACCACATTCAATGGCCCACAACCAAATTCAGCAAATTTTTGCTCCAAATTCTCCGTAAAATTTTATTAAAAAACATATTTTCAGAAAATTTATTGTCCTATAGTTTGTGGATAAGTACTGAAACCAGTAATATCCATAAATTGACAAGCGATTGTTTTACCTACTTGATATCATTCAGTTTCTCGTCTATCATTGAAAATTGAACGTAAAAATGATTGATCTCGGTTTTTATAATGATATTGAGACTTTTTCTTTGATTCGCGCATCTCGCTAAGAACTATGAGAATCTTGAAGAACGTTTTGAATAACTGAAATAGTTGAAGTGTAACTTCTATTCGGTTATAAGTAAAAATTTTATATATTCGAAAAACATGTTTTTCTTGAAAACCTATCTTTTCTAGTTCAATACTGAATTTTTTGAAAAATTTGTTATTTTACCGCCAAATTAATGATTCTACGTGATTTCTACATAGGACTTATTTTGTAGATTTCATTATGGCGCACATTTTTTGTGGGTAACATTTTATGATGAATCTCTGTTGAATTGTTGTTATTCTAAAATTGTTCGTTCCGTTAACCAGCTGACGAACGTCAACCCCCAGAAGTCGAAACTTGTGCGAGCAATGTATCAACGAGGCCTCACCTTTTAACGTGCGATTACCCAGCACGGTTGCCCGGCGGGGATTCGAACCCCGGCCTTCCGCTTGATAGGCAGATATACTAACCACTACACTACCGAGACCGAATAGAACACATGTTTGAGTCTACCGGCCTAATACTATTTTTTACATTGCAAATCATCGAGTTGACGATTACTCTTTTTCTCAAATACCGAAGAAAACGACAACATCACAAAAAGGTCTTTTCACGCCTAGCTCAATAGAATATGACGAAGGTATAACTTGACTCAACAGTTGATGAAAATATATTTTTTCGGCACGCAGAATAAAAGGGACAAGCTGACTCTAATCATCTCGTGGAAAGTAGGATAGATTGATACAATTTGACACCTGTGCAGTTTCCTCAATGCCTGTCGCAAATGCTGAAGGCATCCTTTCAACACCCCGCATTCATCTAATGAACTACGTTTCGTCCATTATCAATGAACGAATTGCTGCGGGTTATCAGTCCACAATAAAGTGCCGAACAGATTTATTTTTTCAATTCGCACATATTTTCTGGATTTGTATGAGGGCTCGGATGTGTTGAATAAAAAGACAAATCGAATTAGATTTCATTCAATTGAGTTCAAATAAAATTGTGTTCAAAATTTATTTCCTTCTACACGCTTCCCTTGTATCCTTCAAAATTATTATTCTTGAAAAACTATGGTTTCCATACACAATTGGTCCCATTCTTGAATATTTCTCAATAAACTAGTGATATTCAAAAATCAATAGGCCACCAAAATAGGCCTGATATTCCCACCTCTTCGAAATTCTCTCATTTGTTGTTTTTGATTCGTATGGAATAACGAAAAACTCCAAATTGCGCTCGTCGTCCCGAAAAGTTGACAAATAGTTTTTCAATACTAACGAATAACACAATCAGCCGAATTAAATCAGTTTCATTATTGACAAAATGGTTGGGGCTCTCGCGGTCGAGGTGTTCAGTATTACTATTAGAGAGAGAGAACTGGAACATCTTCAACTGACCTTGAGGTCAGATGGATACAATGTACCCGAAATCAACAGTGCCATGAAACTGAAGAGTTCCACGATTCAAAACAGGGAGGACTCTCAGATAGTTGCAAATGCATATCTGCCATATATCCTGAGGGTACAACACAACATAAAAAACTGTTTTCAAACCGACCAAGAAGATCCTACAAAGCCTCAGGTCATCACTGAGATATGTAACATTTAACCTGATAAATTTGATCACATGACTACATTCAACTGTCTAAAGGTGAAATTCAGCGTATTTTTACTTCGAATTTTTTCTTATGTTATGTAATATACTATAAATGAATTGATGAATGAACAACATATCCAATAATTCAGCTAGAAACTCAATTCTATAAATACGACCTCAAGTGGTGATTTCATTCCGAAGAGCTATAATAAAAGGCAGGGAATAAATAAGCGATGAACAATTAGAAATGTTTGTGATGGGGGTAGCTTCGGAACGTAATGACGAAATTGAATTAACTAAAAGTCGAAAGATGGAAAATTATAATGTTGAAATTTGATGAAGGGCAGAAGTGGATGGAAGAGGTTGTAACGATCTGGGAAAAAGTTTGTTCTGGGTTCGAGAGTTAAAATACGATTATATTAGGTGAATTTTTTCAATAGTGATTTTTACTTCAACTTTGTAATTTTCACTGAGGAAATATTGGTATTTCCATTTCTATTGATTCTCTTTCTGTAATTTGCGCATGCACAACAACAAATTAAACCTTCACATCAAAGAGTTGGATTATCCGAAGTTGAAATGAAAGCGAAAATGATCTGAAAATTGGACATTTCTATATCAAATCATCTTTCGAACAATCTGTTCAGGCCAGTCTCGAATTACCTACACAGTAGGTTTCGGCTGGCACCTGTCAGAAAACAACTATTTCCCTGGCTATTACCACGAAGAGTATTGAATTATATCCGACCAGTGCAGGTTTCTTCACAGAAGTAAATCCTGCATTTGCTTTCGTCGATACAAATGAAGATATTGATTTTCAATTATAGGGACGGACACACTTGCAGACCGGTTTCGGGCTATTTGGCCACTCGTCAGTACAAGGCAGTGCCATCATCAACATAGAGTCGATGACTTCCCATAATCAAAAATCAAAATCCTTCATAGCATCAAACCCCGACCAAAGCTGATGCGAACAATGAAGTTATTGCGCCATCTACCAATGGACGAGGTATTCCAGAAGCAAACCGAATTCGCCCATTTCTCCTGCGAGGAAAATGTAAAAACATTTGACATAGTCAGTGGGCATACTTGAAGACTGGCGTTAAATCAAATCATCTTTCGAACAATCTGTTCAGGCCAGTCTCAAATTGCCTACACAGTAGGTTTCGGCTGCCACCTGTCAGAAAACAACTACTCCCCTGGCTAATACCGAATAGCCCGAAACCGGTCTGCAAGTGTGTCCGTCCCTATAATTGAAAATCAATTTCTTTATTTGTATCGACGAAAGCAAATGCAGGATTTACTTCTGTAAAGAAACCTGCACTGGCACCGGTCGGATATAATTCAATGCCCTTCGTGGTATTAGCCAGGGAAGTAGTTGTTTTCTGACAGGTGCCAGCCGAAACCTACTGTGTAGGTAATTTGAGACTGGCCTGATTAGATTGTTCGAAAGATGATTTGTAATTAAATTAACACGCCAGTCTCCCTCAAGTATAAGCACCCAAACACCAAAAACCCAACCCCCCACCAAACCAAACACCCCCCCAACAATAACCCCGGCCGCAAAAGCCTCACCATTCTGACTATGTCAAATATTTCTATATCAGTAGAGATGAAAGTAAAAGTTGAAGGGGGAATCATGGTTGCATGAATCTACAGTCAAAATGTCGAATCCTACAGTTATACATTCAAGTGACTTCTTATCTCTTCTTTATTAATATAAAAGTATAGGAAGAGATAGAGAGAGGGCGGTGGGAAGAGAGAGAAATGAAGAGAGCCAGGGAGAGTAATTGAATCCAGCCAAACAGCTCATAGAGCAGAGGAACCACCTGGAAATCTCCAAAACTTCCTATTGGTACTTCCGCCTTTATAAAATTACATTATTAGGTACTAATGGAAAAGAAGACATAAACTATAAATGAGAAAATACTGTATCATTCGTCTCTCCAGAATTCGACATAACTTTCGTTAGTTATAATAGTTATCATTTTTTTCGGAGAAGAGATATTCATTCAAATACATACCGGGTATCTTAGAATAGACTCTAACCATTGAGATACGAAGACGGTTAAGCTGAGTAAATTGCCTTTGAAAAAATTAAAATCCTGAGTATTTTTTGGATATATTGATATTTCATGTGAATCTGTATGAAAAAAATATGGCTTTGATTCGAAAGTTCGCTTTACTCTCGTATGAAAATTCTCATAGCCCCTTATATTTTTCGGAGAAAGTTTTTTGTTGTCAAATCGCTTCTTTCGATGGATGGTGAAGAAAGAAATACAGTTTTCAATATTTCCTCATGCCAGTGGCATGAGTGGAACTTTACTATTTTTTGGAAATAATACCTAAGCTGAGTGAAACATTTTGTAGAGATCAATTACCCTAACACCAAACTGATACTTTTGTACTCGACGCGCATTTCGCTAACAAGGTTAGCCTCTTCAGAAGAAAATTGATCGATAGTGTCAATCTTCTTCTCTTTGGGGGGAGAACATTGATTGATAGTCTCAGAATTAAAATTCCTCCTTCTGTCTATAAATGGTTCAGAACGGAAGTTTCGCAATCTCTTTGTCCACTAAAACATCTGAGTTTTCGAAACAGGACTAGATCATCTCGCTTCGCTCGTCCCTTAAAAATCACGTCGATGAACAAAATATAACTTTACCTAACTGGTTACATAAATAACTATTATCGAGTTTATAATGATTTCTAGCATCTCGTTGGAAATTCTTTGACTTAGCGGTACTCCTGATTTACTCAAGATGTCAGTATATATTTGAATCAATTTCTCTGTCATTCTCACTCATTCAGTGATGACATCTTTCCTTTTCGTTACAGGTGGATGTAGAAGCTTTGGCCACTCCTGCTACGGTGGAATAGGAAAGAGAAATCGAGAGATACGATACGCGTATGATGTTCTAGAAAAACCTGTGCTTCCATTACCTTATGGGTGGAATTCGTACAGGAATGATCAAATGCAAATGCGAGACCTACAAAAATTCCAACAACTCTCCGATGTTATCGCACAGTGGGTGAGTAGTTCGATCTCAGATGCTGAGCTCAATGAGCTTTTCGGATCCAATTTTTTTTGTCAAAGTAAACTTGACATTTCGATGAGAATTTTGTTGCCTGACAACTGAACGAAAAAAACTGCCTCTGAAAAAATCACGAGTCTTTAGGACGAGTATTTTTTTCCGGCCGTTTTTTGAGTTAATTTGCCGGAAGACACCTAAACTCGAATTATAAATGTCAAGTTTTCTTCGACAAAAAAAAGCTCGAGTGTAAATCGGTAAGACAATTCAATGAATACAGTTGAGTTCATGCAATTCAACGGAAAAGTACAATTGTTAAAAGATACAATTCTTATATTTAATTTTCACAGATCAGATATAGTCTTTTAACAACGCAAGTGAAAAATTGACAAAGACGCCGTCAAAGATTTGTTTACAATTCTGGTTGCCATGCTTCAAGAGTTAGGTTCCGTTTTGTCGCTGAAAAGCTTAGGGAGAAGTTTTTTCGCTGTCATATTGACAAAATCACGGCGGCTCATGGGATATTTTATACATGAGTTAAATTGTCAACAAAATTGGATGGATTGAAGAAAATTGTAGAAACTACAAATGCAGAATTTTCTGTTATCGACGAGCTGATGACGGATTTTCCATGCATCAATCTTTCGATACAAACCAACCAATGATAAAAATTCATCTCGCTACCAATTACAACACATCTCCTGTGCAGCAGTTTTCATCCGGATATATGGCGTTACATACCCTAGACGACTTACATTATATGAGGCACTTCAAAAGAATACAATCATTTCCGTAACTTACCTATAATTCTGAAAGAATGAGAGCATTAAGTGAGTCTTCTTTCATGGATGGCAGCCTGAATTCCGAAGAAAACTGTATTTTTAACACAAAATATAGGTTGGAAATTGGTGGGTTATTCTTGAAATGAACGATGACTTTTCCATGAAAGACAGTTCGTAACTCGCTGAAAAATATTTAGTTGAAATTAACTTGAAAGTTGTGCTTCAGAGTTTTCAAAATTTCAAAAACGCCTTTCATGTCAGAAAGACGTCAAAGTCAATTGACACCACCATGAGATGTCAGCGATCCAGTATCTTCAATCCCAACTGGGACAAAATAACGGCCATCGTCGTCTTTGGTGGTTGTTGACCCTAAACTTCCAAATTTTACACATCATTTTACAACCTCTCGATGGCAAACTCTACACAAAAACAGTATGTTTATCGTCAACTACTCCCTTAACACTATGTATGTTTATATCTGGCAGATATGAAGGGCTTCACAAATACAACACATTTTCGTTAATCATCATTGAACGTCTCCTCATTTTTATTGGTATGCAGGTATTTTCTGGCGGTTATAAGCTACAAAAATTAAAAGAAAACTTGCCTTTCTACTTCTGCAAGCTCTGTTTCGATATATTTTTTGATAAATCTACTAGTTTACCAGAACTTTGATTAGTTATCTGAGTTTATTGAAAGTAAGCACGTAATAGTATATTACATACCAAGGCGTGAAGTTAATCATTTCTCTCGTTAAAAAAATATTACTTAACGAGGCCCAGAGCCGAGGTAAGCTTCTTCTTGAGAGAGAGAAACAATAACTTTCGCTGAGGTTTGTACACTACTTTATTCACAATCATTCGAAACAATTTTATAAAATGAACAAGAAATGAATATTCGCAAGATTAATTTCGATACATTTTGTCATTTTTTCTATCATTATTGGTGAATGCGCCATTTACCTACGTAGAGGTCAAAATATGTACATGTATGTACATTTTGGTTTCGTTCTAATGAATGGCCTTGGCATACCAATTATTGTTCACAGAGCTCAGTTGTGTCACGAGGATTGCCGCAAATGGGTAATATTCGGGTTATTCACTAAAATACTGCGACAGACACTGTACTTAGGATATTGGCTGATGAAAATGTATCGTTTAGTTTTTGAGAACAAACTGAGGCTTTAGTTTTCAAGAGGTTTGGGATTTTCATGGAGAAAGTGAGCACATTTTTTTTGTACCTCGTCGTCTGAGCGAACAATTGACAACTTTCCAATTTGGAAGTAGGCAGGAGCAAGAACATTTTCGAATGATTATGAATAAAATAACGATTTAATGATTATCATCATCATCACGATATTGCCACCAATTGATTTTTTTTTGCAGATGAACAACTTCAAGGGATCTAATGGCCTTTCTAGGAAGCCGCTAGCTTGAATAGAACATCAAAATAATGAAAGTAAACAAGAAAAAATATAAATGTTACCCCGCACCAAATTCGAACATGGTAAAAGTGATAGAAACAAATGAGCAATGACGACGTCTTCTGGAATTTTGGGATCATTGAGTAGATTATATTCTCCTTGTTCTTGAGTATCCACCTTCTTCCGTGAAATATATTGTAAATGTGATGAATAAAATTCTGAGATAATGGTTGGAGATTGCTTGTTTCTGACCCACATCCATTCTGGGACAAATCGATAGGTTGGGAAAATGGAACCCTCTACAACTCTACATTATACATCATTAATAAAGGTGGATTCATGCAGGTTCAATTATCAAGGAACAATTAACAAGTAGAGAGTAACAATTATCAATGATGAGTTGGAATGTCTAATTTTCTGTAGATGATTCGTGCAACCAAATTATCAACATCTATTAACAAGTAAAACATAAGAGTTGGCCAACTTTAAACTTTCTTACTTTTATTGTGAAATATAATAATAATAATAATAATAATAACTTTAATGATCCCAAAAAACATACATGTTTATACAGGGAGTTAAAAAAAGGCAAAAAAAATACATATTCATGAACGGATTAAGAAACAAATGAAATAAAGTATTATGTCAGTTGCATATACATATATAAACGAAGGATGGGTATAAAAAAGTATAAATGAATCAGTTGAATCAGGCATTATCGATACATAATAAAAATAATTTTGTGGATAATTAGTCATTATTATTGAGTGCTGTGAAATATCTTTCGATTTATATTTTGATGTGTCTTTAATGTGCAGGTTATGACAGATTATATGCTCGCAACTAATTTTTTTTCGAATGTGAGCGAGTTAAACTCTAGATGCGATTCTGGTGGACTATCTCAGGAAAACAATGATATTTCATTTTCAATTTCAATCTTCAACTGTCCAAAACAAAGCTGGAGTATATGAAAATGAATAGAAAATGCTACTCAAAAGTTTATGTAAGGTTAAAGTTGATCCTCTTCCACAAGCTTTGATCATTGTCAAATTTAGGTGCATAAATGCCTTCTTTTTCATCAATTTCTACTTGATAATTGTTGATCGCTACTTGTTCATTGTTACTCGATAATTGAAGCTGCATGAGTCCACCTCAAGATATAGCTTATATAATCTAAAAACTGTTGCACGTTATCAATGACTAGCCACTTTTATGAGTACATGGGGAAATTCACAAGAATGTTTTACATCTCATTTGGATTCTGCTTGAAATTATCTGTTCGATTTTGAAAATCTGTCAAATCTCATATCTCTGACAGATGTTAGAAAACGAATATAGAAGTAATAGTATATTACACACCGAGGTGAGAGGTTATTGCCAATTCCCGCAGCTCCGAAAGAGTATTACTTACATCCATATCGCTATCACTATTCATTCTAGATTACTTTTAATCACACCACGGTCTTATTCACTTTTTGAAAAACAGCAAATTACAGTAATTGTCACAGGCGCCTATGTTTTTAATCAATCGTAGATCTACGAAAATGATTCAATCGCCGCTCTCGAACCGTATCATAGCAACGACAGCTGACGAAAAGAGTTTGCGGCCGAAAAGTGTTTGTTGACGTAAAGTACTTGCCTTCAAAAATAGTCGATTTTTCATCCGGAAATCAGTACGTAATATGTAACTTTTTGTAGAGGTCGACGAAAAATTACGTATTATCTTTGTACAAGAAACAAGGTTTTTTCTAACAACCCTTCCTTAAAACCCAACACCACGCCTATGTCACTTATGACCAAATTATCTTGATGAATTCAAATACATTCATTCGTTATTGATATGGCAATCTTTGTCGCAAAAGAAACGCTCACTCGGACTGATTTATCAGTCTGAACCAACAAACCGTTCAACCTGCCGATAAGAAGAATTTGTAAGCAAACTCACACGATTCCGTTTTTTTCTCGAATTATTCGATTCATCATCGGAATGAGTGCCCGTTTCGAAAAGTAGGTGTTGGTAGACACGTAGGAAAACATTCAAGTGTTTTCCATGAATGTATTTTTCATTACAGCCGTAGTAATGACGATGTTGTGCAGGTGGTTAACTTGGCGAATTTGCGAAAAAACTTCCACGTTGAGGATGAAATTAATGGAATAGACATCAGGTCCCTTGGAACTATGCTATTCACAGGTGAGCTCATTTATTTTCACGAATCGCTAGGAAATTTTGACATACAAGACAAAATATCTCAAACAGAAAGGCCAGAATTCCTTACAGTTGTTAGTGTTCTATATAAATGATTAAAAACACATTGTTTATTTGCGATAAGCATTACACGTTCTTTTCTCTTGATTTCTTTCGCAGTAATTCTAATGAAGCACGAAGTTAAAAAGAACGGTTTGTAGAAACTTACGTATATTGACCTCCTGAACAGAAAGTTCGAATAAAATTTTTGGCTCAGCTAGTTTCGGAGATACGGGCCAATTTCTGGGTGAAAATGGGATTTTCTAGTACACGTTTCTGCAGCAAAATATGACTCGAAATTGCCTCCTTTTTCATCAGCACAATGTACACACCTTTAATCACCCGTTTTACACATTTTTTCAATCGAAAACACTACTTTTCATAAAGCAATCCGCCTTTTATTTAGCATTCTGGAAAACCACAGATCCCGGCACTTGACTAATATTCCAGTGATAGTTACCGAACGTCAGCCATTTATTATGCTGTTCGGATTGACTTTGTACTGACTATACCACGTAGTGCGTATTTTTTTACAAATTACGATTTGTTTCACCTCCAATTTCTTCTCGTTCCAAAGGCAATCTGTAAAACATGGCCCGGAAAATATGTCACTGTTTTCCGGTCTATTAACCAAGTGGTATTTGGATTTTTCGATTTTCTTGCGTTTTCGGTACCATAAAAAATTTAATCGCATTTTACTCTGGGTCAAAGTTTTGTTTGATTTTTTTAGCAGCCATGTCAATGGTTTAGTCGAAATCAGCTATTGTTAGGGGTTGTCCGTTGGAAGGTTTCGATATAGAATCACAATGTATTCCACTTTTCCATTGATTTGTTTTTGACTGTTTTTTCACTATTGTAATGTAGTAATCTCCTCAAGTATTGATTTTTGCATTAAAATTCCACCAATCTCATCAAAATGTATATTTTTTTAGTTTCATTTTATCAACTCATTCCACGATTGCATTTTGTCGGCTGAATACCGCTATACTTTATTTTGATGCATATTGATCCAGTTATACAGGGTGTTCCTTAATGATATGTCAATATCAAAGTTTGTAAAAACACATGGAAAAAGAATGATAGGTTGCAGAACTTGTGCAGAAAATGAATAATTTGTTGGGAGTAATTACACAAGTGCTTCAAAATTACCGATAATTTTCCATGAAAGCATGTTGTCTAGAAACTGCATGAGTTTATTTTCATATTTTGTCGAAAGAGCCCGACTCCCAAGGAGAAAGGCTTTTTTAGCAAAATATGAAAATAACCGAATGCAATATTTTTACTGACAACATGCTGGAATTGAAAATTATCAGGTTTATTTTGATGCACGAGTGTAATTCGGTAGAATATTTCTGGAGTTAAAACAACGTTTAAAATTCAGTATTTATGCCTGTCAAGATGACAAATGTACATTTTAACAATTGTTACTATAGATACACGGACCGAGCGGGTATTTTTCGATACCTACCGGGTATTTACCAGCCCGAAAATGTCCCGCCGGGAATTTATCGCTGTAATTGATCGGAAATGTCCCTCTTCATATGGGATCAACATACGATGGAAATATTCGAAATAATTTGCTGATTGTTGTAGTAATAATTCCTCAACTGTCAATCCTGACAAAACAGTATATCTACAGTTTCATTTTCGTACAAAAATCCCAAATGATTGTTTTTTTTGCCTGAACAAAAAATTTATATATTTTTCGGATTCAATAAAATTTCTGGCCACATAATTAGATGCAGATGTGAAGTGTGAACACACATGTTGATCAGGTGTGTAAGAGACTTAATAGTAGTTATTATGCAATTATGCAGCTTAAAAATATATTAACACAATCAATTAATGAATGTGTACTATGCTCTCTCATATTCACATATTTCTTATAATATTGTCCTTTGTGAAAGTAAAAGCAATGATCTCCAAGTTTTCATCAGTCAAAAAACACTAATTCATCTAATTTTTGGCTTAGATTACCGAATTAAATCTAAGAATCGTTTTGAGAAGTTTAATTTACTGATGGTACATTCGATTTACATTTATAAAAGTGCAACATATGTTCAACTCAACACCAAGAGCTTCTCGAAAAATTCTGACTCTCATGACTATGCTATGAGGCATGGTGACTTAAGAGTAAAAAGCACCACACTTTTCAGTTTTCGAAAACAGTCCCAATTTTACAATCATCTCCCCAGTGATATCACAAACCATAAAAATATTAATGAATTCAAAACAAGATTGAAAAAATAATCAGTAGTGATGGGGCTTTGCAGCTGATGGGTTCGAAGGACCGTGTGATCGGGTAGAGTTATACACCCAAATGAAGTTCCAAATATTTCAAACTTTATTCAACTCGGTGAACATTCATTTCTCACAGCAAATACATGTGCTAATTAGTTTGGGCGTTAGAGAAGCCGCGCAGGGTTGTGTTGCCTCGTTCACTTCTCGGGACATACTGAACCAGTGTTGCCAAGGGGAAAGAATGAAATTATGCTCCTCCTCATCCAAAATTGTGCGATTTCATCCGAAATTATGCGATTTTTCAAAACTATGTATAATAGTCATAAAATTGATGTTTATCAGTTGATCAGTTGATTTTTTTCCATAGTGGTGCTGCGATCTCAAATTGAAATCCCAAATATCACTTTGCCGTATCATATGAATTAAAAGTAGAAATCTTCTGTGTGAAAGTGCTATAGTTGGGATAATTGTGCTCTGTTGAAATAATTTTCATCAAAAGGGTATACAGTGTTTTCAAAAATATTTACAATGATTAAATTGTCGAATCGATCAAACACCTATTATTCTCTTCCCATACATTCATTCGATTAAGATCGCAACGCCTCTTCGGAAAAAACTTCAACTGAAAAGCACCACTCTGACAACTTTTTCTGATTAGGAATTTGAAATCGCTTGAAATTTTGAAACCGTATAAGTATTTGGTAAGCGATTATTCTCATTTCCAGGAGATTTTCACTTTTCATGTGGAAATCATTTTATGAGTTGAGCTTCATAAAAATATTAATTATAATTTCAATCATATCCCAAAATAACATTGCAGTGCCACTTTGATCAAGATTTCAACCAAATTCCACCACTGCGACACTGAAACTCGCATTCAGAGGGCGTATCGCTTGTTTCAAAATCTCGCTGAGAATAATCTGGATGCCGTAAACTTGAATAATATTTGTTTTGATTTTTTTGTGAATTGTGCGAAAATGTGCGATTTATTTTAGGATGCGATCATTGTGCGAAGACGTTCAAAATTGTGCGCAAATCGCACAATTATGCTCCGATTGGCAACACTACTGAACTGACCACTGACCGTCTTCGTCTTACCTTACCACAGTTTAAAAGGCAGGTAGTTGAGTTAGGGTCGCTAGCGGTCCGGCGCACGGGGTTACCGGGCGTACCGTCACAAGAATGGGTCACAACAAGTAGAATCCTGCTCTTATGACATGTGAATATTTTGCTATTTCATAATTTTTAATTTGTTGTTATCTTGTTTGTGAGGACGATAGTAATAGAGTTATTTGTCTACCGTTTCCTAATATTTTCGGAAATATTGAATAATCTCCAATTTTTCCTCAAAATAAAAACAATCTGTCTTTCACGTTTTTCCTGTAATTTAATTTAATCATTTTCAGAAGAATCACCGATTTCTGTCAACACTGGCGATGATGATTCGTTTCTACAAAGGTTATCCCTAGCACATGAAAGACTTCACTCAATGCCCAAAATACTGTTGGAAGAAATCGCGCCAGATATAAAAATTTTGGATATTAGCCACAACGAATTTGAGTGAGAATCGCGTTATGATAAGAACCGAAACAAAACGAAAAAAAATGCATTAATTTTTCAGAAACTTGGATTTTTCGAAAGAGTTCAATCAGCTCTCACATCTCATTTGCGACCACAATGATATAACCTGTCGAACTGATATTCCATTTCTTCCAACATTGGAGTTACTTTGGATGAACCATTGTAAAGTGAGTATTGATTGGCTCTACTGTTGCCACAGTTGCTCCAAATCCCGAATCGCTAGCCAAATATAGAGGGTATTGTGACGAAATCTCCTAACGCCGGCCCTGTCACTCGTAAACACAAAATAATATGAGGGGTCGAAGGGAGATTGTTTACCTGCGGGATCTCGGTTCGCGTAGAAAATTCGATCATCGAGATTTGTCAGGAAGATTCTCCTTAGGCGTAAGCAAATATATATAGGGAGACGATTCAGGGTTTTTGGAGAGAGGTTTTATCAGGGAGAGTTTATTAGAGTTTTTAGCTTAGTGGAGCTTAGTGGAGAGTCGGAGTTTTCTAGTAGAGAGAGAGAATTATGAGTTTCGAGTGAAGAGAGCTTTGGCATTGCTGAACTTAGCAAAGTCGAAGTAGAGAGTTTATCGTAGAGTTTGAGTATAGAGCGTGGAATAGTTCAGCTGAGAAATTTAAGTGATTTTATTGTATTGTGATGAAGAGTTGTAATAAAGTAGTGTAGAGTTCCTTGGAGTTTTAACAAACGAATCCAAGGAAATGTCGTATAACAGTATTATCGAATTGCTATCAGATTTATCACTCGTGAGTTTTTGAGGTCGCTGAACACGATCTGGACTCAAATTTTCAAAAAACAAAATGTAGGCCCAACAATGGCATATAATTTTATTTACACTTGAATCAGTCTTTATGGAATTTGGTACCAGGAGGTTCTTGAGATCGCAAAACATGAATCTGAAGTCAAATTTCCAAAAAACAAAATGACAGCTCAAAAATGACGCATAATTTTATTTAAACTAGAATCGATCTTTATGGAATTTGGTATCAGGGGGTTTTTGGGGTCGCTGAACACGAATCTGAAATCAAATTTTCGAAAAACATAATGGCGGTTTGAAATTGGCTAATAATTTCATTCAAACTTTAATCAATTTTTATAGAATTTGGTACCAGGGGTTCTTAAGGTCGCTGAACACGAATCTCAAGATTTCCAAAAAACAAAATAGCAGCCCAAAAATGGCAAATAATTTCATTTCAACTTGTAGCAATCTTTATGTAATTTGGTACCAGGGGTTTTTTAAGGTCGCTGAACATGAATCTGAAGTCAAATTTCCAAAAAACAAAATGGCTGCTCAAAAATTAAGGATAATTTTATTTAAACTTGAATCAATCCTTATGGAATTTGGTATCAGGGGGTTTTTGGGATCGCTGAACACGAATTCGGAATCAAATTTTCGAAAAACATAATGGCGGTTCGAAAATGGCTAATAATTTCATTCAAACTTGAATCCATTTTTATAGAATTTGGTACCAGGGGTTCTTAAGGTCGCTGAACACAAATCTCAAGATTTCCAAAAAACAAAATGGCAGCCCAAAAATGGCGAATAATTTCATTTCAACTTGAATCAATCTTTATAGAGTTCGGTCCCAGGGGTTTTGAGATCGCTGAACACGAATCTGAACTTGAATTTCCAAAAAACTAGATGGCGGCCCAAAAATAGCTAATAACTTTTTTCAAACTTGAATCAATCTCTATGGAATTGGGTACCAAGCCGTTCTGAATAGTAATAATTCATTATTAGCTTTTTGTCATTTGTCTTTCATATCATATAATTTCTTGCAAATTGTTTGTTTTTTATCCGCAGATAATGTGTATCAGCAATGGAAGTTTTAGGCGATTCGACCTCCAAGATTTCGTAAACGTCATTCGCGTTATCATTCAAATTATCAGGGAATAAATCAAACAACTCCTTTCGTGTTAAATTGACCACCTCACTGCTATCACGAGAGCCTTGAAAATCAATTGAAAAATAAATAATAATGGAAAACTTTCAAGAAATCTCACCATTACCAGAGGGGCGACTCGGTGCACCTAATTTTTTTAGTGAGGTACTACTCAAGAATGAAACTAACCTACTCAATGTGAACATGAATTTTTCCAGCACGGTAGACGTTCACAAGTTTTGTTGCTCGGTGTATGATTGATATAACAAATCACAATGATTTATTAAGTGTACTTACATCCAGGAAGAGACTCCATTTTGCACAAATAAAATAACTCAATTCTACTTGTAGATATATCACTTTGAACACAGCTGCAACCTACCAACCGTTGAAAGGGTTTCCCGAAATACCCCTCTACCAGACCCCACCGGTTCAATTTCAGTTTTCGGCCAGCGATTCGGGATTTGGAACCACTGTGGCGCATTTTGAGAGGAACTTTATAAAATTCGGTGTAGTTTCTCCAGTCTGTACACGGAGATGACTTAATCCAATCAAGTTATACATCCGTGTTTGCGAAAGATTGAGTCATTCTGAATTTTTATATATTTTTTTAGACCTTAACCAATATTAAAAAACCAGATTCGCAATTTTCAAAGTGCTGTGCGAGCGGCAGTGTACACAAAAAAAACAAGAAGTTCTGTGACATTTTTCAGATTTTGCTTAATGTCTCCATGAAGGAAGGATCTGACCGGTACAGTCACTCTATATGCTTAAAAAAAGAGGTAATATGCTATAATTTGAGTCTAAGGCGAGTTCTATACAGGCTCTATTTTCCACGATACGATTTTTTTTTTGAAATTTTCACTCCTTCTGTGGGTATTTACTGCATTGATTTTCATATGAATGTTAGATGCGTATTTTGAAAGATATTTCACGAAATAAGTGAAAATTTAAAAAAAACTGATAAAATGGACTATTTGCTAAGAGCTGTACCGTTGAAACCAGAACCTGTATAGAGCTGGCCTTAGTGTCAAATTTTAGAAAATTACATCTTTTTTAAAAGTATATAGAGTGACTATACAGGTCTGATCCTTCCTTCTCGGAGATATTAAGCATAAACTGGTTAAGGTCCTAACAACATAAAAAAAGTCAGAATGACCCGACCTTTCGCAAGCACGAACCCCCTCTCATGTTTTCCTTCACTGGACTAACTGGTAGTCAATCTTTGCGAATAATTTGCGGACGAGATATTTCCCAAAAATCGATTTTCGAAAGAAAAAGACAGCAATTCCATGAATCTAAATGTTAGGAAATAATACATCTTTTTTACGACCAAGGAATGATAGTCATTTTCCACGAGGAAAAGTTACGGCTCGTACTGCACATCATACGAGTGGAAACTAGTTATTGCAAAGTATACACTATACTTTTTCTGCGGTTATAACAGATGCCATTCCATATTTCCATTCAAGTACAATTGAAAGTAAATAGAGCTGTCATTGCTTAAAATTTCACATTACATGGGCGACCTGATTTATTGTGTAATAATACCTACAACTGTAGCAAAATGAAAATGAAATTGTGTTACCAAGTAAGGTAATGAAATTGAAGACATCCAATGTACCTCATTGTTCCATCAAGGTCAGTTAAGATAGAGCCGTTTTGTGACATAGCCGTAAAGAAAGTTCATTACTGTTACTGTGAGGAGAAATTATTCACTCACAGTTTACGTGAACTGTTACTTAGAATTTCTTGACAATGATTTATGTATTGATATATAATTCGGCCGAGTTTATCACAACGCTGAATAAGATACCAATTTTTGTATTGTGATTTTTGAACGATTTACAGAAAAATAGTATATATGCCTCGCAGGGAAAACCACATTCTGTGTTGCCTCGGCAACCTTCACAGTCATGCGGGAATGTGAAACTTTTCCTACTGGGTGAATAATATACTACTATTTCTGGCCTATCCCTAGTTGACTTGGTAATAACAGTGAATTATGGGTTTCTGTTAGTTAGTAGAAGTACCTATGAGCGAAAGATTTTCATAAATATGAATTGTAATTGTTTCAGATCTTTGAACTAGTACCATGGATAACAAATCTGAAGAATTCCTGCCCCAATCTGAAATATCTATCGTTGATGGAGAATCCTTTTTCAATGTTTCATTGTAATAGTGGTACTAATCAGAAAAATAACTACAGGTGAGTATTATGAATATAATAAGGAAGCAGATGAAACATTGAGCTTTAATAGAAATATTTTGGTGTCAAAATCACGCTATCATGGAACCTCATCAAGAATTTCCTATTTTTCAATTTACGCAGCAACTTCGTTCATGTTTGTTTCGGGTAAAACAATATCCAATTCTTCGAGAGTTCCGAATAAATGCAAGAATCAATTGAATATTCCACAAATACAAAAATTTTGGGGTTATATATCCATCAAAATTTATCGTGGTCAAAACACATAGAAGTATTGAGAAAGCGAATTTTGCAAATTTTGCCAATTTTGGGAATTTTATATAGAATCAAGAAACAAATTCCAATACATTAAAAAAAAGGAATATATTTTTCTTTAATTTATTCAAGAATCCAATACCTCATCTCAATTTGGGGAACAGGAAATAAAACTACTATCAAGCCACCTCAAACTCTTCACAACAAAATTATAAGATGTCTATTCAATTTAGAGCAGCAAGAACCAACAATTAATCTTTATAAACCTAGAGGATTATCAGATATTCTTTCTCTTTTCAAATACAAACTTTCAATATTTATTCATTCGATCAGAAATAACGTAAAAAATTCGAATTTGAAATTAACCATAAATGCCCATGACTATTCAACAAGAAAAGAAAATGACTTTTCTCTGGCTAAATTCAGAACAAATTGTAAAAATCTATTCCGTATGAAGGCGTCATCTGTTATAACAACTTGCCGAAAACATTGAAAAATACAAAGAATTCTAATTAATTTAAGAAAAACTTAAAAAAATACTTATCGTCTTGAACTTCATCCACTTTTTTCTTCATCATTTTATTGTATCTTACCCGTAACTATATCGTGTATAAGTGTTTTTTTTTTTGTTAATGAACCACTGAATATAACTACTTGAAATAAAGATGTTCCCTATTATAAATACATGTTATTTCTTGGGAGCAATAAACGTTATATAAAAAAATATTGATAATTAATTTTTTTAGATTATGGCTAAAAACTACGAGGAAAAACTAATCAAATCTAAGTTTGACGATTGTTTGTTTCATAGGTTGAGATTTCTTCCTAAAAGGAGGTGAAGCTCAAGAAATTAGTTTTCAGTGATTTTCTATAATGTAATAATCGTTCTTATGACCAATGAAAATAATGAAAGCATTGATTTAACATACAGTGTGGTCCACTAAGTCTGCAATAATGGGAAACTTTTTTATTATTGATTTCTCAGAAAATGTTATTCCTGACAAAAGTTGGTGCATGTTCCAAAACTATACCAAGTGTACCTGAAATGGCTTTATGACAATCACCATACAGGATAGGCCAAAAAATATAAATTTCGTTCAAGAGTAAAGTACCCTTATTTCAGAAAATATAGAAATATGTTGAGGAGAAAAGTTGCTTGGAATTAAAAGTTATGTTCAGATACGAAGTCATGGCCTGCTATTCGAATTTTTTTTTCTTTTGGAAAATTTTGAATTACCCCCGTATGAAACATATTTTTACTATTTTGATTCAATGTGTATTTGAAAGTAGCTACAATCAAATCGGTTTGGAGTATTTCTTATCAAATTAAAGTGAATTTGTATAATTTACATGGATTTACATGGATTTGTTCTGTTAAATATCGTTGCAACAAACAAGAAGTTGACGGTCACCTAAAAAAATACAAATCCATGTAAATTATACAAATTCACTTCAATTTGATAAGAAATACTCCAAACCGATTTGATTGTAGCTACTTCAAATACATATTGAATCAAAATAGTAAAAATATGTATCATACGGGGGTAATTCAAAATTTTCCAAAAGAAAAAAAAATCGAATAGCAGGCCACGACTTCGTATCTGAACATAACTTTTAATTCTAAGCAACTTTTCACCTCAACATATTTCTTTATTTTCTGAAATAAGGGTACTTCACTCTTGAACGAAATTTATATTTTTTGGACTATCCTGTATGGAACAGGAACATGCACCAACTTTTGTCAAGAATAAAATTTTCTGAGAAATCGATAATAAAAAAGTTTCCCATTTGTTGCAGACTTAGTGGACCACACTGTATATGGAGATTAAACAACACGAAAAAGTATCGAAACCTGATTGAAATGATTAGGAAGTGAACCTTCTGATTGAAATTATTGTGGAGCTCTAAAGCACCATGCTTGACACTAAAATAAGTGCCCAACTGTATTCGATTTCAAGAAGCCGTTAATATAAATCTGAATCTTATTTTTGTTGAAAATATTTCGTGATATCTAAAATGATGAATCACAATTTTCTTTCAGGTTACTCATCATATTTTTGTTTCCCAA
Source organism: Zygogramma bicolorata (assembly GCA_032362365.1). NCBI lineage: Eukaryota > Metazoa > Arthropoda > Insecta > Coleoptera > Chrysomelidae > Zygogramma > Zygogramma bicolorata. The sequence goes on from JAVJAQ010005778.1 coordinate 291,549, forward strand.
ATTATTATACCTTGACGATGGAATGGTGACAATGGAGGAGCGAGAAGAGGCCAGAAAAAAATTCCATGAGTCATTGATAGAACAGCTGGTGCGAGAAACTCAAAAACAATTACCGGATTACTTGAGAGGCGTAACTGAGAAAATTTCTACGAAACTCTCGTCCACTTTCAAGTCAGGACAAGACAGAAACGTTTTGATTTAGTTCTTACACCATTATGAAATTATTTGAATAATAGATATTAATTATACAAGGGAGAAAAGTATATTAGATTTTAGCTCGAAGTTGTGTTGTCAAAAAACAAAAAACCGAGAGCTTAAATCTAAAATCCAATATTTTTCCCGTGTATAATACACATTTTTTTCCGTGACGGGAAAAACGACGATTTAATATTGAAAAAAACACAATTTGAACACAAGAAAATTCGACTGTTGTATCGAATAGTTTAAGGAACATATCATTCATGCAAGGCACATTTAATAATTGTACTTTTGATATAAAGGAAATGTAACTTTTGTACAATAAAATATTCAATAAAAAATCGAATTAATAAAAAATGACATTTTGTTTCCTGTCATCAGAGATAAAATGTCAAACTTTTTTCCCGTCACAGAAAAAAAATTATTTGTTCAGTACAAATAAATAGTATTTCTTGAAGTGATTGAAACCTAATTCTTTAAATGCACCCTATCTCTCAACCTGTTGTCTACGAACACTTTTGTGAATATCTTTGAATTAAATCCAAATTTTTGTTTTTCCGGAAGAGGACCATACCAGACAGCTCAAGATATTGAATATTCTCTCTATATGATAAAATGAACAAATATATCTCAAATTTTCATGTAATTTTCATGGAATATATGAATACGTTTGAAATATTCATTCCTAAATGAATATTCATATGAAATTCTCGAAAGAATATGCATAGAATATTATTCATGAATATGCCTCACCTAATATTTTGTAAGAAATCTAGGTTGGCACTTCTCAGTTTTTATCGTTGATATTATTGTTAGAGGTGAAGTCAGGTTTGATGGAGACAAGATGGTTGAAATGATATCCATTTGAATCCATTTTCATATGCTTGGCATACAAACTGAGCAAGAAAAAATGATTTTTATGTAGCCCAGTGCCCGTGGTGTCATATAGGCAGGGGAGTGGCTGCTTTAGATGGACTATTTCTTCTATTTTGTGAAAGAATCAAACGTCTTGGAATGATATACACGTACCTATCAACAGAGTGTTTGTATTTTTTTTTATTTTACTTCTTTCGTAGGTGTTGTGATTTGTATTCTTTGATTCGGGAAGAGAACAGCCGAAAAGTGATTCCTCAAAGATGGTTTAAGTTTTTAGATAATAATAATGTTCATTCACCAATTTTTTACCCATATCCCATAAAACTCTAGAGGTTGTGCATGGGAGTAGTACAGTGAATACTTTTTTGAATTATCTAGGTACAGATATAGTGTATAA
>JAVJAQ010005780.1:0-63834 GCA_032362365.1 Zygogramma bicolorata
CATCTGAATAGACAAATTTCACCCTATATTTCTTAAAGCAAAAAGTTTAACTCACCACTTGTTGGTCCACGACTCTAATGTAACTTTATTGATCAGTAGAGCAGTTTCTTTAGTACTCTGCTCATTTTTATTGTCAAAAACATCTTGTGTAGAATTCCGAAAATGGTGGAAAGAGAATAAGGGCTCCTTAAGATCTGGAACATTTCTTCCACAAATGTTTCATACTGGCATGTTTGATTTCTGAACCTAAAATTAATCAATTTGTGAATCAATCTGATATAAAATGTAATTAAAAAATTTCACTCATTCCAATGTGTGAATGTGTGCAAACATTTTTCATTAAAAAAAATAAGCTCAACTAAAAAATGTTGAGAAAATACTGTTTAACATTATACCTTAATACAGATTTTATCCAACTTCACCTGGTATTTTCAGAAACAAAGTTTTACTCAGTACCTACTTGATCATTCAATACTCCAATATAAACAAGCATTATCAGAAAGTGGAGCAGTTTCATTATAATTTTCTTCTAATTATTGTTGAATACACCAAGTGGAGGAGTCCAACAATGATGGAATGACGATAAGTGGTCCTCAAGGTCTGGGGCATTACCTCCACAAATGTGACAGTTTCTGAAACGCATTAAAAAAATAAGATCGATAAGTGAAAAATTAAAAAAAGATGATAATCAAGAGGCGATACTCAAACTGAAACACCAATTAGTGTATAAACAGCAATATTTTAGAATCAAGCAAAATTCCAATACCTGAATTACAGAAATTATGTGTAACATTTTCACACATAATTTTCCACCTGTAGGTGAAAAAAAAAAAAGTTTATGTGAAACTTCAAAAAAGTTGCACTGTATGCTAGTGCCTACTTTCTGATCTTTCGACACATTAAACTATTTTATAAACAATATTTCTTGTCAATGAAAAATACACTAAAGGTTCTTTAAATCCCATATGAAACAGGGCAAATATCCAATTACTATCCACCATCAACTATTGAAAAAAATATTGATTTGTAACAGAATTGTCGTTTTCACAAATTCTGCTTATCCTGAACTAGGTTCAATTAATTCCTTACTACTGGGAGCATCAAAAATTTTGAAATCATGCATTACCTATTGGAGCTATCAATTCATAATTTCAGAAGGAACTGAGAAAAATTTATCAACTGTTATACCTACTTTTCAATTTCTGAATCACGACTCTGGAGAGTCCATGTTCCATATTTATTATTTTGGAAACTATGCAAAAGCTTCACTGATTGATTGATCAAAAGCACATTGGCTGGCTCATTTAGCCATCGCCAGGCTCATCTAGCCATCGCCAGAAATTTTTTCTGTTATTTTTTTAATATCTTCAGTAGTACAAACCTGCAAAATACCATCTTCAGTAAATTGTACAAGAGTACATTGCTGATTTACCTGGAGAGAAAAGAATAATTTAGGAATTATTTCATACATTCAACAGAAGCCGGCTTGATTGTTCTATTAGAAAAAAAGCAACTCTCAAATACCACATACATCAAATCAACCATACTTCATTGGCAAACGATTAGTTTCGGTGAATATTCTTCTCCAATTCTTAGTTAAGGTTCATGTAACAAAATGCAGGAAATTCGTCAGATTCAATAAGTTCACAAGGCTCACAAACAGGAATCACATCTCAAACACAGTTTAACGCAAATGAAAGTAAAAACTCTTATCCTTATCGAAATCGAAAGATGTAACAGAAATCAGAAAATGAATATACGAATCGAATATCGAATGCTTTATGCTTTTGGCAGAACACGCAGCGTTGCCAGGTGGAAAAAATTCTCCGTACCACAAACACGATCAAAATGTACTAAATTTCACCTGAGCGTACCACTATTCCATATTACATGCCATTTGAAAGAAAAAACACATTATATGGATATGAATAGTGCATAAATATATTTGTTGTGACGGCTAGTGGCTAGTTTGGCAGAAGCTGCGTGAGAGAGAGACTTTCAGTTTACTCAGTTTCGAAATCAACCGCTAGAGGCAGGCATGAGATACTTCTAGAAGGGTCACTGAATCTAGAAGGCCGTACTGTCCTCAGAGGTATGGCCAATGGGCGAGCTTGCAGAGTTCAAATAACCCACAAAACTTGCTTTCTTTTGGTGTTCTTGTGGGTTATTTGAACACTGGAACTATTTCAAGTATTAGACTGATTTGAGGACCACATTTATCAAAGAAGTACCACCGTACCTTTTGACAACCAAAAGTACCACATGTGGTACTATAGTACCACTCTGGCAACGCTGAGAATACGTACAATGTAGAGAATCTTTTTTCAACAATTTACATATTAAAGAAAGGATGAAGTTACACGATTCTGTCAAAAAGTGCACGAGTTCTAATAAAATAATTCACTACGCTGGCATATTGCACCAACAGGGAGTAGAGCCAACAAATGAGAAGGAGAAGAAGAAATAATTCACTATTAGGCTGGAACCACATCAAAACGTGATCACGGGTCCGTTGTAACCACGTGACTACTACCAACCAATCAAAGTGCTTTGCGTATAACTATCTACTAACTATTGGTTGGTAGTAGTCACGTGGTTACAATGGAACCGTGATCACGTACTGATGGATCCAGCCTTAGATTTGAGATTTGGCCACTGTAGACAAATAAGCGAGAAAAATCTGATAAGCGTACAGCAGTGTTGCCGTCAGAATAGAAAGGCGAGTTCTGAAATTCAACAGTAACTTCCATCAGTTCTATCACTGATGTGACGAACCACAAACAGAGAGAGAGGCATCAGTGATAGAACTGATGGAATATACTGTTGAATTTCAGAACTCGCCTAAATTATTATCGGTAGTTCACACAAATCAGTAGATTCTTGAACTTCATCGGTAGACACTTGCGCATGCGTAGTGATGGCGATAGTCTTAGAAGATGAGGCCATTACAGGAAGAAGTACTAGGCTGTGTTCCGCATTTGCCGTTTCACAGAAAAAGGCCATCGCTTTCGCATTGAATACGTGTACCACCCAACATAACTCAGAAAAAAAATCACTGAAATGACAGTTCAAAACAAGAATCACATTTTATTTTGAATGTAAGAGATCAATAAATATCACTTTGAGAGAGTCAGCCTTTGAAAATAATCTCATTCTCTCATTTCTTCAAGTAGTTTTGGGCATAACGAACCTCCCTTTATTTTTGGGGAGTGTTTTCCCGGATATTGACATCCGATTCAGAGGATGATGAGGACATTTTCAATTTTGAATATAAAGTGTGAAAATTATGAATAATGAATATGACACGGACTAGTTTTTCACTAATAAAATGAATCATTTTTTAATTTAATGAATCTTTGACAATGAAATGGATATTTTTCTGTGCGAAAATCTAATGTTTTGTGACTCTAAAACATGATATCCTGTATTACACGATACTTTGGAATATGTGTACAGTTTCTCATTTAGAGAATGGATGAAAAACTGAATCGTGTCATACAATCTTAAGACTAGAATAGTAATGACTCATAAAAATAATAAAATTTGAAGTGAAAAGTGACATAAGACCTTCAAGTGACAAGTAACGTGAATTATGTCAATTGACATATGTCACACAGTATACACATAACACCTAAGTGTCTGAAATGTGAATTAGAGAACAATTACGAGTGTTCTGTGAAGTGAATATTGGAAAAGGTCATCTAATTCACTCACAGAATCAAGTATTCTTATTTATCATTCCATGATGTGAATTCATACCGTTTTCATTTTATTCGCTGAAAACCGATAGAAATTCTATAAAAATCGGTATGGGCATTTTCCAATATTCACCGTAAATAAACCGGTCGAATAAACCGGTTTTTTATGGTCAATGTCAGGTTCTCTATGGTTGCTGTGGAATATTGAAACGCTTTGGTAGATGACCGGTGTTTTGACATTTCAATTTGTTTGTTTAATGGTTAATCTTTAGATTGTTTATCATTATGATTTTATTAGCCAATAAAACAGACCAAAATAAATTGAAATAATATTAAATTTGATTTAGGTGAATTTTAGTAATTATTTTACTTACTATTTATATTTTGAAGGACAATATTATTTCCGTTCAACATTACTTTCCCATTCTCATCAAATACCGGTTTCCAATTTTCCATTTTTTATAGCAATAGTTATATTTTAAAAATGCCAATCTGACACAAAACCTCGAATTGTATTAAAGGTTAGAAAAAACACCGAAATTCCAAATTCCAACCCAAAAACCTGGTAGTTGCGGTGCTTGACCGGTAGAGTTACCGGTGAATTTAGAAACACTCACTCAAGAACGATTAATTTTGGAACGCTTCGGTGTGCAACCGGTTGACACCGTGGCATTCACCGGTGAATACTGGAAAATGCCTTATATCGGTGGACACACCTTAAAATCGGTAGATCTACCGAAAAATCGGTAGCAACGGCAACATTGGCGTACAGACACAGGCGGTTAAATCACAGAATACTACAATCAGAAGAAAATTTCGACGGTACCGCCTTTGTTCTCTATTCGGGGTTTTCAGGAACCTTGAAGCGCCGTTGTGGTGTAACTTAGCGTTGGCTTCGCCTAATATGTAGATGAAACTTCTCGCAAGAGACAGATGAGTAACGTTGTTTTTGTTAATCGCACGTAAAAACCAAACTGGATTACACCAAAATGTTAAACAACTCAGATATTCCAAAAATCGTAGGACAAAATATTACACTATTATTTCATTAATCCATTTCATTAATACAATATTCTTGAAAGAATACATTTCTACTGTAGTTTCTGCACTTACCCGGCCTTCACGAGGTCTGTGCTGTTCTAGGGTGTTATTTGATTTAATCGTATTGGGACTGATATAGATTCACCATAAGTAGCTTTCTGCTGCAGATGTTTCAGCAATGAAGTAAGTGAACATTATATTCATTGACGTCGGCAATATGACATTTTGGATTCATGTGACAAGTGTCATGGCACGTAATGAATGGAAGGAGATGCGATAAATGTGAAATAATTATGACAATTATTATTAAAATATTTTCAAATTACTCGGTTCTCGGAAAGGAATTTGGAGATTGGTTACAAGGAGAAAATGTAATCATTTATCGTTCAACCGAATCTATTCTTTAAGTTGAAGCGCTTTCACTTTAAGAAATTACAAAGTATATCGCACAAATTACCTAAAAAACAACAAAATCAGTCAGACTCAACAAAATAAAAACATTCTCAAAAATGAACTGAATCAGACAGAATGCAACCCAAATAGCACAAGTACGTCCAGTGGACGTACTGCATATGTACGGTAAGGATGCATTGTACGTATTAGGAGCGGACTTTTGTCTCCGACAGACGTACATAAGACCTCCCTCCGACTCACCGTTTCCGCATAGTCGGTAATCCCAGGTACGTACTTTTCTAACCACACAGGACCTGAAATGTACAGAAAGGGGAACTGTTTGGGACATTCCGAAAACGTACATTTTCCATTCTGTATGCGCTATCCCAAGTAGAACAAACATATTTGACCAATATTGGTTCAATATTACGGGAATATTAACCTTATATTGTAGATGATATCAATAGTGGCCACAAAAAAATGTGAACATTCGGCGATATTAGATCAATATTCGAAAACAACGTAATGTTATATCATATGATATCACTTAATGAATCTAAGTTTTCATATTCGGGATTATTCATTTCTTTTTTACCAAATAGTCAAGTTGGAAATTTTACTCATTCACGTGTACTAACCATCTAACCGAATACTTACCTGGAAAAAGACCTGGCTGCTGCGGGGCTTGAACTCTCGACCTTTCCTTTGGAGATATTATTGTCGACCACTGTTACGCTCTACGGCACGGAGACAATTGTTTTTAAGAAGGAGTTGGGTGCTATAGATGTGATGACTTCAACTTAGTTTTGTTCGAGATAATATTAAAATTTTGGAAAGTTCAGTAACAATGGAAATATATTCGAAAAAACACTAAAGGATCACTGTCTCATGTGATGGCGGTTTTGGAGTATCAAACTTACTGTGCAAAAAATTCTGTATGTAATTTTCTGGTATTTAAATTCACCACATGTCGATGTTTCAATTTTTCCAATTTTTAGGAATAATTCATTATGAATATTGCATTACCAATATTGATATATGTTAGAATACACTAAGTGATCACTCTCAAAATCCCAATACCCCTTGAAGCGAAAGGGACCCAATATGTACGTACTTGGGAGGTCCAAACAGTATGTACATACTAACAGAAATGTAGAAAATGAAAGGAACCCAATCCGTACGTACTTGGGAGGTCCAAACAGTATGTACAAAAAAGTACGTCAACGAGACGTCCAGATAGTATGTACATACGATTTCCAAAAATGTACGTCATTACTATTATGTCCCGCAAACGTTTCGAAATATACGTATCTGAAAGGGACTCAATATGTACGCACCTGGAAGGTCCAAATAGTACGAACATAGTTCTTCCAAACATGTACGTAAATGATACGTCTGAGCAGTACGTACATGGGATTCACAAAAAAACACGTCATTGGTATGTCCCTAATTCATTCCGAAAAGTACGTACCTGAAGAGGAGTTAATGTAAACGTATCAGGGACACTTAATAAAGTACGTACATAGTACTTCCAAGCATGTACGTTTTTATTACATTCCGATTGGAACGGGACCAAGTATGTACCTACATGGGACGTCTAACCAGTACATACATGGTACATCCGGTAATGTACGTTCTTCGAATGTCTCCCATCCGTCCCGGGACGTATCGACGTAACTGGGACATAAATGGTTCGTCTTCAGGACGTCGTGTGCTATTTGGGAATGTGTCCACCACAATGACATTCAAAGCAGCTCAACCTTCCACAAGGCGGAATCCTTGGGCTGCAATTGTTTTTGATATACATAAGTGATTTGCCCCAGTGTATTCCACTTTTCACGTGCCTGTTTTCTGATGACACTACTCTTGCCGCACGTGTAAATAATAATTCTGATTCAGACTTCATAAGAAAAACGGAAGTAAACAGGATTGACAATACATCCGATTGGTTCAAAGCAAACAAGCTCTGCCTCAATCAAGAAAAATAAAATACAGTAGTATTTGGCACAAAACTTTATGGTAACGAAGCTGTAAAATCATTGGGGTATGGCTGGATCCAAGACTAACTTGGGAAATGTACATTCTTAGAAAACTTAAATGTGTCATTGGAATGAATGCAGCCCTTACTGCCTACCACTCAATCTTTCAAAGTGTCATGACATAAGGACTCATTACTTGGGGAATGTCGGTACGTGCAGGAGTCTTTACAGTCCAGAAAAGGGAAGTTCCTACTATAGCGGGTATTAAGCAAACTGAAACATGCAAACCATGGTTCACAAAACTAAATATCCGAATTTTACCTACCGCAATTATTCTGTGCCATGTTCTGATTACTAAGGAAAATCGAGCCAGCTTATCACTAAAATACTCGACACCGAAACGATATACAAGTACCGAATCAGAGACTGGAATCAACCAGAACAAATAACGCTGTTATCAATGTGTTCAACTTTCTGCTAGTCTCAATAAAAGACCTGCCTCTAGATCTGTTTAAGGAAGCTCTGAAAGCGCATCTTTTGTCCAGTATTTTAGAGTTCAAATTTGAAGACTGATTTGCTTCCAAAATGTATTTTAATGTGATATGTGTGTTATATTTTTATAAAACTGTCATGATGCTCGCAAATAATTATATTGTGTAAATGTTATTGATATATTTTGGTATGTATATATGTGTATAAGTGTACAACTGGTTTTGTATGTATATACATATATGTATAGAACTAGTTACTTAATAACAAATGACTTGTCAAAACACTACGATGTAGAAAATGACCAATAAAATTTATATTCTATTCTATTAACGTTTTGACCATCATGATCAATTATTATTTATGCTTGTCAATTTGAAATTGAAGTCTCAAGAACATGCACGGTTATTATTGAAAATGTCAAACATCCATTATCATTTGTCATCCTCATCCGTCCATCACTATAGGACTATTGGTCGCTAAACATTGATAGTATCGATACCTTTTCCACCAGACACAAACACTGATAGTACTTTAGATAGTAAGTTGTGCGCCGCTTCATATAATTACAATTGAAATACACAGGTATGTCGTTTGATCGTATATATTTCAGCGGCTCGTCCTCTATATCTTTAATTGTAGTCGTGTAAAGATATTGTTGCAATTAACTTCCGTCCAAAGAGTGAAACTCATAGGACAAATAGTTCGAAACCAACTATCATACTATTGCCAATCTCCGAGACAGACCTCTGCCCAAGTCTAACACGAATCCTGCTAAAGTCCATTTGCCACACAGAAAATTTTAGGGGACAAAATTTCTAGAACATGTTGGGATAGAGCACCGTTCTCTTATGGATTCTAGTATAGGTACATACCTAGTTTCCATTTTCAAATGCTGCCTACGTTTGGGCTTGATGACAATTCCTGCCTCTGCTTGTGTACTAATTCAATCAGATCCAACGAGTTGTTGCGTCGATGCTATATTCCCCACTTTACAGGTGAATTTCAATATATAGGTGAGTATAATGAAGTATGCTACCAAAGCTACGAGGCCTCACACAAAGCGGGGGTTACATATCTCTCTGGGAGAGAATGAATCATTTTCATCTTCATCAGGGCCAGAGAGTGTGTAGTATATACAAATACGAAGAACCAACTGGGCTGTAATAAACGTTATGAAAGAGGTAACCTGTTTTTCATTCAACTTCTTCAAGATAGGTAACATTCTATATATAGACAGGCAAACTGTACCGGCAGTCTGGTAATATTTATGAAATTGCAGATCTGAACTGAAACTGGTCTCACACAACCTATGTGTGCTACATTTACGAGCAACATTGCTCTAGTAGAAAACTCATAACCTTTGTAGGTGATCCTTGAATCTGAAATCGAAATTTGATCACCTGATAGCGAAATGAAAGCATTTACGCATGGCTACCAATGATCCTGGATCAGAATGTTAGGATGCATACTTAAAGGAAAAGTCCCTGGCACTTCTTATAAACCTGAGAGGCAAATTGATCAAGCGTTTCTGAAAATTAGATCTCTGATGACAGTGCATTAACTAGGCAGATGAATCCGAAATCCCTTCCGCACACACCAATGTCAAATATGTGGCTATTAACGACAGGGCTTGAAATATACACTGCCTGCGTATAATGTGGTATATTGTCCACTCTCAAAGGAATATAATGCATAACCTACGATTTTCAGTAGATCGTTATCTGTGAAAACACTCAAGTTCAAGTTGATGTTAGTTTCTTTTTTCGTATCCCAACAATTAGCCATTTTGCTTCCGTCACTCATGCCGGAAGGTCTCCAACAGGTCCTAGGTGTCATGAACATATATATATATATATATATAGTCACTATATATTGTATACCTACTTCATCTACATTTGTAATCAATCACTCTTTCGGAAAGCTACATGTAGGTTCCATAATTCTGAAAGTGCAAGCAAAAAAATATCTAAAAAGATAAAATTCAACCCACCCCCAATGGGCACACGTACGTTGATTCAATGTTTATTCAACGTTGTATCGTTGAAATATACGTTACCAGTTGAATGGTCAACGTTGTCATTTTGGTTATAAATTCTAACGTGTTCGAGTAACGTGTAAATAACTTTGAACAATGAATTCAATGTATTAATTTTATAGTTATTATTCATATCCAGTGAGAATACGTTGTTTGTTTATTTATATGTTGTAATATTGAACGTTATTTCAAAATTGTATGGAATTCATTCAATAACCACTAATTGCTACAACACGTTGATTATACGTTTCATGATATCAATATCATTATCTCCCCATTTAACGTTAAGGTAACGTATAATTCGAGTTATATGTTGATTAATTCGATAACATACACGTTTGTGTAAAACATGGTATCAACGATAGATGTGTTAGTGTCTGTATAATTAACAAATTATGAAATGATAGGGACATTCAGACAAATTAGAATTTGAGAAAAATAATCTCAAATTCTAATTTGTCTGAATGCCACTCTCATTTCATAACATGGTATCAACGTTCACGTCGAACGTATTTTTCAACCGAGTTTGCAACTTTCTTCGACCCATTAAAATGATGAATGAATTTCAAATCGATAATGAACCTACGTTATATTCTTGTTATTGAATAACGTTGATATATGCACTATTCTTTTCAGCGATTTTCACATTACCAAGCAACATTGTATTAGATGTTTTCAACAACTACTACTTGATATGCCCCATTATATGGACAATATGTTCACATGAAACGTTTATATAACATATTATTCATGCTCCCAGTTGATGAATTAGGTAGGATTCATTTGATGTTGAACATTATATCAACGTTCACTTTGAATGTATTCTTCAACTGACCTATCAACTATTTGTTTACTCTTTGTTGATGGTGATGAATGAATATACGTATTCAATCCGCTATTAAACAATCATTCAATCTTGTTATCTCATTATGTAGATATATTCGTTATTTATGCATTTTGTTCATACGTTTCTAGGGTACGACATTAAAACATGTTATTGAATCCATTCGAAAACCACTGATTGATATAACACGTTGATTGAATGTTTCATTAATACAATATCATTAACTTCCATTTTAACATTGAAATAACACTTTTCAACCTTCTTCCACTTGAATGATTGGGAGTAATGATGTTATAAACATTTCGAATCGATAATGAAACTACATTTTATTTTTGTTGTCAAATGACGTTGATGATATATACTATTCTTCTTAGTGATTTTCACATTACCAAGCAATGTTATTCCAACATTGTATTGGATACTTTCAACAACTACTAATTGTCAATATACGTCATACATAAATAATGAATGATATTATCATGTTCACATAAAGGTTTATATCACATCTTATTCATATTCCCCGTTGATAAATTAGGATAATTATTATAATTTAAGATACACGTGAATTTTGAACATTATATCAACGTTTACTTTGAATGTTATCCTCAACGAACCTATCAACTATTTATTAACTCGTTCTTGATGGAGATGAATTCATTAATACAATATCAGATACGTGTTCGATCGGCTATCAAACAACCATTCAATCTTGTTATCTCATTATGTTGATATATTTGTTATTTATTTTTTCTGTTTATACTTTAGTAGAGAACGACATCGAAACATGTTATTGGATCCATTCATCCATTGATGTAACACGTTGATTAAACATTTCATTAATACAATATCATTAACTTCTCATTCTACATAGAAATTACATATCATTTATACTCTCTATTGAACAATTCGGTAAAAAATACGTGAGTGTAAAACATGGTATCAACGTTTTAGGTGAACGTATTGCATCCGCGCATGCTCTATTCATAGCGCTCATCGATGTATCTCGTAGCTCGACCTCGTAGCCATGATCGCGAACGGAAATAGGTCATGTTGACGGTTGAGTTATACCTACCTAAGGAGAGTTCAGATATTCAACAGTAACTTCCATCGGTTCCATCACTGAATGCCTCTCTCTCTGTTTGTGGTTCGTCAAAAACAGAGATGGAGACATCAGTGATAGAACTGATCCATCCAAGCAAAGGAGTAGACCAAAACATTATCATGAATTGTGCACGTGATCACTCAGACAAGACTGCTCGTACAGAGTCGCACTAAGGAACGACCAAAATTGTATTTTTTAAGGTGCAGTTTATTTGGTCTTTTTTTGGGTGGACTGTACGGATAACGGATACATATTAGCAGTTCCTTCAGCCGTATCAGTACTTGACATTTAAAAATTTTCAAACTTCAAAATACCATAAAATATGTATGTACACACCACAAGCATTAAAACGTAATTGACTACCGCGGCAGCGGCAGTCCGGCACTGCAGCGCGAATTCCACCAGTCGATTTTATTTGATTTCGATTGGCCAGCGTAAGGACGCGTGTTTATTCTACCCAATAGATGCAAATGTTTGTGGTATTGTGGTAATTACGCATTACGCTGCGACCACGCCTTGATCACGCATCTATTGTTGTTTGGGTAAATCTCTTTCTTGGATGGATATAGTATAAATATATTTTTGGGTTAGTGAGTAATATTGTATAGCATTTCAAGCACCTTTAATTAAAGTGTTCTGAAAATTCACTTTAATCACCATTACCTTGTACCTACTATCTCTATTTTCCAGGAGATTCTCCACCATTTTGATTTTGTCAGGTCTGAGGTAATGAGAGACAGAGGACCTGACGAGAAGAATGCTGGGATAATACACATTTCACATTTCTGACTCTGACAATGTGGCCGAACCGAGAAGAAAATTGATACGTTCATTAAAGATATAGTTTATGCGGTGGAAATAAACGTTATTTATATGTTATTGATTGAATAATAAATAACTTGTGTGGTATTTGAGGACAGTATATGATATACTAGTATATCGTATACTGGTCCTTGAACTCAACACGAGCTAGACAGGTGCGGTGGCACAATGGGATAACTTCTGGCGAATTAATTATACACCAAAGAGGTTGTTTTTATTCTTCAACAAATCTGTTTTCATTAATGTTCACAGAATATGAACTTCAATGTATCATGGTCCTCAAGTCATTGAGAATGAAAGCTATCAAGAAAAAACATATTTATTCTAAGTCTGTTCTAGTTCAAACATGACCATGTCCAGTCAGCAAGTAAAAAAGTATATATTTACCATTCAAGAAAGCTGTCATACAGCGAAACAATTAACGTGGTTTTGTGAACATCTTCAGTGTAAATCTTATACGTCTTAGCTTTATTATGAAGATGAGCTTGGGCAACCCTATATGTGGTATAACTCGTATCACCTTCAATATCAGCTGGTTATGAGATCCCAGATTCCTCAATGTTTCTTGATGTAGAGAGTCACATTCCATATAATACATTTATGTTCTGAATCAACATTAGTATTGGGGTCGAAATATATTATTATATAACGTTGAAAAACAATGTTTATCAAAAGTATACATGATGGTGGAAATGAACATTATTTATACATTATTTATTACATATATAAGTGTGTATATAGTGATATAATATACCTACACGTTGTGAATAAACGTTCAGATCGCGCATGAGGTATATAATAATAATACTTTGAAATACAACGTTTCTCAATAATATAGGTAATTCTCGATTTGATGCTGAAGAAACTGCCACTATGTATATATGTATTAATTCTGGTAACTCTCTCACTTTATCAGAGTTGAATTGAATGTTGAAGCATTGGAAACATATATAGTGAAAGAAACAACAAAATTGAAAAATAACTCTCAACAGAAAAGTCATTTGCTGTTTAATAAAGAATATAATGGGAATATAGAAATATTCAGTCTGTGTACCATGGTCTTCTCAGACATTTCTTTTGCACGTATGAACCGGTTTCATCACCTGATAAACCGCTTTTATCTGCAGCGAAATGATTCTCAAAACATTCATCAGAAAATATGTTATTGATAGCAATTTTAACAGATTGCAAGGTCTTTTCCCAGCACAAAGAATAAATATTGACACATTCAGTGGCATATTTTCTTTATATCAACACCTTACATACACAATGTAGTAAGTAGTAAACAGATAAGTTCATAACAGTTATTGTAATTTGTAATCACCAAGTTCTTAACAATTCTGCCAAATATTCTTTTTTTTTTGCTTCCAACCAGCTATATTCATCCCATATATATATATATAACTATGTTGTTAATGAGCATATTCATACAGCGCAGCGTTTGATGAAGTCATAATGATTGTTTCCAACTATTTTAGACAATTATTGATCTGCACATGACTTGACGTCAAGGCGTATACACTATTTGCTAAAACTTCGAAGGGATCGCCATCTATATATTTTTTTTGAACTAACCGGACGGTGAACAACAAATATTATTTCTATGGAGCCTTATGAGTGTTGGATTTAAAATTATTATTTTGGAAATATTTATAACTTAATACAGTTCAGAAGTGCGAAGAGTGTAATAATTATGAAGTGTTGTTATGATTTACAATCCAAAATGCAGCGAATTCATTGAAGTATTCCTACAAAATCGAGAAAAATGTGCTCGGTGTCACTGTGCTCATTATATAATACTAGTACTATTTCACTACATAAATTCCCCATTAACGACAAAAAGCTTTGTCTCAGGAAGAAAAATATATTGAAAATTAGTAAACCGATAACTAAAAATATGTTTGTAAGTATCCTCCACTTTCTAGAGCGTCTGAAAATGAAGTTTCAAGACTATAATATAATATTTATTAATATATAGTTGAAGCAAAGTATGATTACAATTATGTAAATAAATCATAGCTTTCTAGTCTGTTTTTTATCCTTTCACACTATCCCCCAATTAGTCAGTAGCATAACTGCCAATTGTATCTCCTTGGTTAGACACATTTTTTTAAAAGCATGATTCATTCTTGTTTGGTGAGATTTGAACCTTTGGTGTGAGATCAGTTACTCTAACACTTGATATTATCAATTTTCTTCTGGAAATGATAACCTTGTTAAGGAATTGAATAGTTAGTCGAGTGAAATCAGTTCAGCGTTAAGGTTGTTGATCTCCACGTTAGAAGTGGAGTAACCAACC
Source organism: Zygogramma bicolorata (assembly GCA_032362365.1). Classification (NCBI taxonomy): domain Eukaryota; kingdom Metazoa; phylum Arthropoda; class Insecta; order Coleoptera; family Chrysomelidae; genus Zygogramma; species Zygogramma bicolorata. The sequence continues at coordinate 14,706 of JAVJAQ010005780.1, forward strand.
TATTTCTTCAGCTTTTCATACTCAGTACTGAATTATACAATGCAAAAGTACAGAAAAAGTTTTGTAGCAAAACAAAAATCAGGTTTTTCTCATGATTTATTCGAATAGTAAAAATAAAACCTTTGTTGAAACACTATTCGGTGACATGTTTTGATAAATCTGATATATTGATCCTTTATTTATCACAGAAAGCTAATTACATGCAAAAATTTCTTGAAAATCAACTACTTCTATATATTTACGAAATGACATTACCTACTTAATAACAAAATGATATAAGGGTTGCAATATGTTTGCAGAGCCCAGATAAACCCTCTTTGCAGGAACATTGGCATTTCCCATCCCTCATCAGCCAGCAATATATTGATTTCATGTGGATGCTCTACTAAAGCTAATGTTCGCAAACATAAGCTTCTTATTTTTATGGTTACTTTCTTCCACTCCACATGCAATGATATGTCCTGCTTTGAACACAGCTTCACCCTCTTTCAACGTTCTAGTTCTGCTTTCCACGTAATCCAAAATATTACGTAGCTCCAATTCTATAAGACATTTTGATCTGGAATGTAGGTTGGTGAAGTAGTTCAAGTTATAACACTCACGAGTAAAATAAGGCTGTAATACTAGCCAAAAATGTAACTACCTCAGCACACAAAGCAACTTAAGACGTTTAAACAGTAATTTCCACTCAACAAGGCCTCAAGAATGCAAAACATGAACTAATAGTACCATTACTTCAAATGGCCAAAATTTGTTGTTCACCGTAAAGTGAAGCCATCTTGGATTTAGCAACGCCATCTATCGGTTGACGATTTTCGCCTATAGTTGACTTATACGTAGCGATGCTTACAGATTGCAGTGCAGAATTTGCATCACTTATTATTACCTGTAATCACATGCATGCAGTCTAGGTTTATTTCCTTAGTTATTGACAGTTATCAGCTTCGTTAGAATGAGCTAGATATATCGTTGAAAAAATATTTTGATCCTAAAAAATCACTTTGAACCTTAGATTTGTCATTTCAAATTATAAAAAAATATTTCAATAATGAAAATTTTTTCTCCTCCGTATTCAAGTTCAAATTCTATGTGGAATTTCAACAGCATTACGTTATGAGGGCTGACATTTTCTTCAGAAGACCTACTATTGCCTCTAGCCAACTGGGTATATCTTTTTTTACCAATTAAAGTCATGAAACAATATGGCCAATTTGGCCTTGCACAGGTTTGATATCCTTTATCTGTGATAGGTGATTCCAGGAATAATTCCTCGCGTTTTACATCTGAATCCAAACAAGTCCGACATTTCAATTGAATAATCTCTTCAGAACCAAAAGAATAACAAACACAATATGAACAAACCAAATTGACGCACAAATATAATTTTAAACAAAACAACTAAATCTGCAGAGACACTTTTCCATATCTATATGGAATGTGACTCTCTACATCAAGAAACATTGAGAAATCTGGGATCTTATAACCAGCTGATATTGAAGGTGATACGAGTTTTACCACATATAGGGTTGCCCAAGCTCATCTTCATAATAAAGCTAAGACGTATAAGATTTACACTGAAGATGTTCACAAAACCACGTTAATTGTTTCGCTGTATGACAGCTTTCTTGAATGGTAAATATATACTTTTTTACTTGCTGACTGGACATGGTCATGTTTGAACTAGAACAGACTTAGAATAAATATGTTTTTTCTTGATAGCTTTCATTCTCGATGACTTGAGGACCATGATACATTGAAGTTCATATTCTGTGAACATTAATGAAAACAGATTTGTTGAAGAATAAAAACAACCTCTTTGGTGTATAATTGATTCGCCAGAAGTTATCCCATTGTGCCACCGCACCTGTCTAGCTCGTGTTGAGTTCAAGGACCAGTATACGATATACTAGTATATCATATACTGTCCTCAAACTCATCATCGAAGTGAAAATGAGGTTTCAGGACCGTATATTGTATACAATTTGATCATCTAACGATAAGTTCAGGGACCGGTATATGATATACTAGTATATGATATACTGTCCTCGAACATGACGTTAGATGAACATATATATATATATATATATATATATATATATATATATATATATATATATATATATACATCCCTATATCTATAAGTCCTCTCTAGGTAGCGCAGCAATAAGTCTTCCACCAGAAGGAGCGCGTATATTATAGTTTTGGTCGCGTATATGGCATATTTCACTTCCCCTCATCACGAAAATGCCGTAAAATATAAATAAAAAAAATAAAATTACCATGCAAGTTGATATCTTTACGTCCTCCATCTAAACCACTATATTTGAGTCTTCCGGGTATATATTCGTAGACAAAATCACAGCTCTAAGTACTCCGCGTATATTCTGTTGATTATGAACTCCAGTGGATAGTTCTTCCGGCAATGTTGCCAGTCTGTACTTCTTCCGTTGCATTACAAGAGGATATTCTAAGTGAGTTTCAACGTTTTATGCATCAAGCAGAATAAGAGGGAGGCGATTAATTCATTTTCAATATCAGTATTATGTAAGGATTCCAATTCGAACATTTATTGCGCCATTAACTTTTTTGTGTATATAAATGACTTCATTTCAATTTTCATTACAATCAAAGTGTTCGTTTCGGATGTTATTATGGCTATCATTTCTTTCTCTGCTAATCAAAACACATATAATCTATTTTTGTTGTAAATATGTTTAAAATAATAATAAAAGGTTTTGCTATTCGAAGTTCATTGTAGAAAACGCTCAGGGCAATGGAAATGTTAAAAAAAATATGAATAGGTACCTGAAAATGAAAAGAAAATCTCGAAAAACTCTGTGGTACATAGGGAGACGTGAAAGTTGCTATTGTGTTTTTCTTCAACTCTGACGACCAATTTTCAGGGCCGTCATTGAGAAGGAAATAACTAACCTAATTATTATAAAATATTACCGGAACATCTCGAAATATCAAATTAATTTTAATTTCTCAGTATAAAGTGAACGTCGAAGATCCAAAAACAAAAACAAAAAATACAGGTCCGTATTTAAAAATTCAAACATGGGGGTGGCCCAATTCAGATGACACCCAAGTAGGAAATCCTAATATACAAAAAACTACAAAAAGATGTATATAACTTACAACATTATTGACCTATGTGAATATAACACATCACCTCATTGTCAGGTCAGATCACATCAAATAAAGAATAACAAAAATACCGATGAACATCATGATGTGTTGCCTCTAATATACTTCCTCAATGATGACTTGAATTGGTTCATTGATTCAGATTCTTTCACAAATTGTGGTAGTTTATTGAACTCATTTGGGCCTTCGTGAAACACATTATTCATTCCAAATTTTGTGTTAGTTATTTCCTCTCGTATTGTAACCATAAACTTCATTATTCCTCAACAAAAACCTCTGAAAGTGTTTGGGTAGCAATTCTTTATGCAGCTTAAATATATAAGTCAAAGTCATAAATAATATACGTTCATCAACTGAAAACCAGTTTAGACACTCTAGCATCAATTTAATTGCTGTATAACGGCTACATCCCAATATCAATCGCAAACCCCGATTTTGAAGCTTTTGCAATTGTTCTATTTTATTTTTACCAAATAGAAGAAGTAATGTTGAACAATGATCAAAATGAGGTTGTATTAGACTTTTGAAAAGAATCACCATAGTACATAGACACTTTTCTACATATACGAGAGACGATGTCAATATCATACTTTATGTTTTAATGACATTGAGTTAAAGTTTATTATTAAATAAATATGTTTCAATGTTACTTAAAGACCCATTCATTTCAACAATTGCCTGTTCCAAATTTTCATGTATACAATAAACCAATGTATCATCTGCAAAAAGATTAATACAGTGTGATCCACAAATGTGGTTAATATCATTTAGATAAATAATAAAAAGCAATGGACCTAACACACTACCCTGAGGTATTCCACTCTCAATTACAAGTTCATCTGACAATTCATTCCCAAATTTGGTTTTTTGCCTTCTGCTGAATAAGTAACTTTGAATCCAATTGAATGCAATCCCTGATATTCCATAATACCTAATTTTTTCAAGTAAAATTGTTCAATGTACTGATTTCTATCAATTATATTCTTCCATTCAGTTTTTAAAAATTGTAGGGATGTTTCACATGAGTGCCTAGCTCTAAAACCAGATTGGTTGCCTAGAAATAGTTCATTGGTGTCAAAGTATTTAATTAATTGATTATATACAGACAATTCTGAAACTTTTTCAAGAGTAGGGAGTGTATTTGATGGCCCGAAATTTTCGGCTTTAATCGAGTTGATTTTCGGTACAGGAACAACAGTGGAAACCTTAAATTGATCAGGAAAAACGCCGGTTCTAAGTGAAGTATTCATTAAATTTAATATTGCATAACCAGCAACATCAAAACTCCTTCTCAAGAAGTTATTATTTAGAATTTCAGCTTTATTAGTTCAGTCATGGGTCCACTGTTGTACATTTTGAAAAACTGATGTTATTTCATTTACACTATCTATAAAATATGAATTAAAATTATTAGCAATATCTAGTTCCTTATGCAGAATTATATTTTGATGACCAATCTCAAATTGGATACGGCTAACAATATTTTGTTTTGGCTTAACAAGTTCTTCAAGACACCTCCACATTTCCTTACTATTATTTTTATTGTTATCAATTGTTTGTTTATAATATAATTTTTCTTTTTTTCTTAGTAGAACAACATATTGATTCCTTATGATCTTATAGACATTCCAACGTTCTTCTTTTTGACCACCCTCGCAATGCCTGAACATGAAATATGCATTATTACGCTCTCGTCTTTTTTCCTTAAGTTCATTATCAGAGTAGGGTACATAATTGCTTTTGAGATATACTGTTTTTTCAGGGACAATTTCATTAACAATTTTTGACACATTATCAATTAATTCATGTAGAATTTTATCAACATTAACAGAATTATTGTTCCAATTACAAGAGATTAATTGCATATTTATATTATGATACCCTTGATCTGAAAATTTTGTAAAAGTAATTGATTTTTCAGGCAATCGAACATGTTCAGTAGATAACTCTATGAATATAATGCAATGCTCAGAAATGTTAGGGTCATTCACATTTGCAGTAACATTATCATAGTTGGTAACAACATAATCAATTAAGGTTTCAGAATCACCACAACATCTAGTATACTCCTGAACAACTTGATCCAATCCATACATCAAATAGTGTTATTATTTTCTGCTCATAATATTCAGTACTGAAAAAATTGAAATTGAAATCACCTGCCAATAAACATCTTTTAAAGTCAGCAAAATATTCTTCTATTACGTCTTCTAGAGCAGGGGTTCTCAACAGGTGGGTCGCGACCCCCAGGGGGGTCGCAGGACGGGTCTGGGGGGGGGTCGCGAGATAGGTGATAAATGAAAGAAAACAGGCCATATATACCATATGTGCGGCGAATAATTGTTAAATAATTAGTACTCACTAACGTTTTTATATAGTTTTGAATAGTGTTTTTTATGTTTTTTAAAACTAATTATTGCTGTCTTCTTGCATACAAAGGCATACTTTACGATGTTACAAGAAGGGGGTCGCCAAAATTCTCAACCTAAAAAGGGGGTCGCAGCGTTGAAAAGGTTGAGAACCCCTGTTCTAGAGCATCAATAAAAATAGCTTTACTGGAACTAGGAGACCTTTGAATACCCCCAACGTTAAATAGATCATTGCCAATTTTAATTTTCATAAGTAAACACCAATACACCATGTCGATTGTATAAGGTTTACTTGATTTAACTTCAACATCTTCTCTTACGAAAATTAAAACTCCACCCGTATATCGACTTGTGCTATTACATCTAAATATCTGGTACCTTTCAATATAAATTTCAGCATCGCCTATATCTTCAGTGATACATGTTTCACTCAGAACGATTACATAAGGTTTATAAGAAATAATGTTCAGAAAAATATCAGCCTTGTGGGCTAAGAAACTACTAACATTTGAATATACATCAAAACTAGGAGACCTCAATCATTTTCGAATATTAGGCTCTACTTGTTTTTTGAATTAACAATTTTAGGAACAGAGTTCACATATTTTATAGTTTTAGAAGTATCTCCATTCACTACCATCTCTTTGAGTTTATTCTTAACTTGCTTATAATATTCACTTTGAATCTTTGTTTGATCAAAAAACACCTTAACACTCCCAGGCATTTTATTCCTATTGAAAAAAACTTTTTTTGCATCCTCTTCTGTATATGAGTTCATGGAAGGAAAGAATGTCATATCTGATCTCATGCTACTAAAATTATATAACCGATACGAGTTCGATTTATATCTGTTCATTGAGTGTAACGGTGGATAGATGTATCCTGAATTATATTCATTTTGAATCTCCCCCTCAGTTCGCGTGATATTCTTTGAAACTTATATGGTGTTTCCTTCCATATGGAATTGATGAAGATAAAAACGAACTTTATTCCAAGAAAAGAATTTCGATATCAAAATTCAGCGTCGAAGTTTTTGAATCTTCAAATATCCTGTGACTTGAATTTTTGAAAATGTTTTTAATTACCTCTTTAACCTCTAAAATTATTATGTTATTATGAAAATGACACTTTTCACTCAACTCATTCAACATTATTATATTCGAAATTCTGTATTTCTGATAGAATTTTCACAGAACGAAACTTGAAGCCACCAACCATCGTTCTATCATGATTCGAATATAGTATATTATTCAAGGAGCATATGATGATGGCTATTATTCACGAGGTGAAGTTCACCTAAATCCTCGAGAGAATATGAGCCATTATACGCGAGTAAAATACTATACTTTATCCGCGACTAAAAAAATTGTTGAAGTTTTTTTGTTGGAAAATTTTGTTAAATTACATCCACATTTTCAGAAATACTATTATTTAATTCTAACAAATATTTCATGCAATACTGTTGACAGATTTGAGGCAAATTTTTCGATATAACACGCACATTCATAGTCGCTGATAGCTCAGGGTAGATGCTCCTTGCCTTCTTTTTTATATCTAGGTAAAGAACTGAATTGGAAATATTTGGTGGTTTACACGATAGAATTTTAAAAACCGATTGTTTGTAGCAAAATGATATAATATTATAGCTAAATGAGGGAAGGATTTGGCGGCATTGAATGATGACTTATTATTCACTAGTGAATAATGGGTAAAATTGAGGTCGAGCAAACAAACGTATAATGAGTAGTATATTATTCAATCGTCGGGGATGTATTGCATATGCGATCGAATATAGGGAAGCAACAAGAACAAGAGAATATAAGTCACTTCAAGTATTTTGATGTTTCTTTCAGAAATCAAGAATAATAATTCTTACTCTTTCAGATTGTGGTAGGTTAGAAACTCAAAAACTACGAAGGACATATTTATCCGCCATTACTTCATTTCAATTTTCATTTCAATCGAAGTGTTCGTTTAGGATGTTATTATTGCTATCATTTCTTTTTTCTGCCCATCAAAACACATATTATCTATTTTTGTTGTATATATGTTTCAGATAATAAAGATTTTGCTATTCGAAGTTCATTGTAGAAAACGCTCAGGGCAATGGAAATGTTTAAAAATATGAATGGGTACCTGAAAATGAAAAAAAAAAAATCGAAAAACTCTACAGTACATAGGGAGACGTGAAAGTTGCTATTGTGTTTTTATCCAACTCAGTCGACCAATTTCCAGGGCCGTAATTCAGAAGGGAATAATTAACCTAATTATTATGAAATATTACCAAAACTTCTCGAAATATCGAATTAATTTTGATTTTTCAGTATGAAGTGAAAGTCGACGATCCAAAAACAACAAAAAATACAGGTCCGTATTTGAAAATTCAAATATGGAGGTGGCCCAATTCAGATGACACCCCTTATAAAAGATTCATTGACATATTCTGATAGCCCACATCAAGTGCCAATACCAAAATGTGAACAGATTTTCAATATGTCTGCGAATAAAGATGATACAGGCAAAAACAAAATTTGTGATTTTTTGGTTTTGCCTGTTTATTTCCAGAACCAAAAGAGCTATAGTCGATTTTTTTTTACATCATTGAATAGGTCTCTGAAATACGCAACTTTGCCACGATTCAACCGACACTCTATCTCTTATCGTTTACGAGATCCCCATGTACAGAAACGAATTTGAATAGCCCTGTATATTATGCATGCATCACAAACAAAAATGAATCGGAAGTTTCACATTTCATTGTTATGTTTTCTGCTTATGTTCACGACGTTTATCTTGAAAGTATATATTATTTTCACGTAGCATTCATCCACTGTCAGACTTGTCTTATGTAACATGTTCGTTCATTTTTCTCATATTCTAATTGTGCTTCCTGGAACTCGAAGGTGCAAAATGATATGTTTTGGACAGAGTGTCACACATAAATAATATTTTTATTGACTTAGCTACTTAAAATTAAAATAAAAGAACCTGCTACAACTTAATCCCAATCACTATCTCAGTTCAGCTAGGAAATATTTGTGTTTTTAGGCAATAATGGCTTAATCACTCATTTATACGGTGAAACCGGGGTTAAAAAAAATAGTTATCAAAAACTTCCAATCACACCTATAACTTAACTGAATTGTTCGAATTCCTAACGGATCATATATTTCTAGTCCTAATGCTTTTTTTTTGACATAAGTTCCAATTGAGTAAATTGAAGAATTCAATGAAATCTATCAATCTATCTATACTTACGCTGAAAATCAAAACCTATGGAAATACTGGAAACGTAGTGATGATCAATTATTTAATCGAATGTTCTTGGTTTTGACAGGTTTTCTTATGCGAAATTCACACATATTCCATTTATTGTATATTATGCTTGATGAAAAAAGTTCTGCTCAGAAACTCATCTAGGACCATTCCATATTTGAATCATTGATAATGTCTGAAGTAACCCCAGTTCATTTGGCCCACTGTTCTGGGGGCCAATGTTCAACGAACATTCGTGCATATTCCTTGGAATGAACAAATTTGTACAATTGAAACCAACTAGTGCCAGTCGATATTCAAGTAGGTAGGTGATAGGTAGGTAGGTCTGATATAATATGCCAGAAAGAAATCAAATATTTTGAAGAAGTGATTTTCGGTTTCTTCTCCAGCATGTCGATGATGAAGAAAACAAAACTTTTCTGAAAGGGGTAACATCAAATATTTAGTAAAAGGCCTCTGTCGATATGTGTAAATGATTCATAGAAATTAGAGTAATTCACTGAAAGGAAGGAATAGTCTTCGTGATTAATATAGACCCTTCCTTTTCATTATGTGAATGACTGAAACATCTATGATAAAAACTTTATTCTTCCCACGAAAAATATTGAGGTTCGTATATCTTATATGTTCGTAAGTAGTATATGGCAGACATATCTGTTTCCACTGGGATCACCTGTACATTTAGTGCTTTTTAATTCTTATGTGATTCTGCAGGTATTCCAATGTGAATAATCCCTTTTCAATATTTCGCAATTCTCATAATTCTCAATAATAACTGTTCATCATGCTCATTCGAAAATAGAAATCACTCAAAATATTCTTTCATTTGAAATTTTTCTTCAGGACATTCTAAGAACACTTTGTTATATCCTAAGAATTGAAACCAATGGATCAGCATGTATTTGTCTACAAAAAATGCTTCAATAAACTGGAAGTTGAATTAATTTTCAGAAGGCTGCCATGAAAAATATATTAACGGTGTAAATGGAACCTTTGGTGTGAGAGTTGAAACTATTTGTAGAGATAAATTACCCTAACATCAAAGTCAGTATCTCCAGAAGAAGACAATTAAGTATCAATTTCATCTTATTTTCAAGACGTACCTGTACTTTTCATTGTTTCTCAACCCTCCGGGGCCATTTGGAATACCTGTCGAAATTTTCCGTTTCCATATCAATTCCTTCTTGAACTACAATAAGAATAGTCCCGAAATACAATTTCAAAATATCCAATATTTCCCGATGATGAATAATGCTATCGAAACAATTGAAAATTCATGTTGTCATTAAATATTCTCTGAAAAGTTTCGAAGAATAAAAAGGATTCATTTCCAATTGAACCTGATACAAGAAAAAATATCTGAATGTAACAGGTTGAGAACAAACTTCTTAACGTCATTATGATGGGCCCCCATTTAAGGACCGCGTACCTTCACTTCAGTCGCATCACATCAATTCACGATCGGCACTGATTATTATTTATGAAATTCGATATTTTTGAATTTGAAATCGTTATTTCCCATTTCCAAACTATATGAGATATTAAACATGTTCGGAACATTTCAAGTGGTGTAATAGTATGAATAAATCTTTCAGTTTTATGTATACGAAATTTCAAATCATTCACCCAATCGCGTTGAACCAATGTGACGAAAAAAAAAACCTTAAATAAGCAATGATTTAGTTATTTGGATCTTCCGCCTAAACCGTCCCTGTAACTGTTACCGTTTTCCAGATACCCATGCATTGAGTCAACTTTACTAACGCGGTATGATTCTCGAAAACGTTTCCCGATACCTAAATGAATTCAATATTCCCTAAATGTACCCGAAGCAGTATTGCCAAATCGTTGGAGGCCCTATCTACAGTGAATTGTTAATGACTAATACAGCGGAGGACGGATCCACTGTAGGACAGGAAAAGCATATACGCGTGATAGTATACGCCCAACAGCGACATCCCCCTCAGATATGGAGAAAACGGCAACTAAAACTATACGGAATAGCGAAAAACACGTTTTAGGTCATCCTTCTGAAATTTGTTCTGGTAATGTTTTATGAAGTCATGGACCGTTTAACATGTGAAGTGATAGGTCTTCCGTATACGGAGGACTCATCGCACCCGGAGGACCTATTAAATGCAAATGTACTATTATCGGAGGACCTATCTACTGTGGGATATATATATATATATATATATATATATATATATATATATATATACAGTGCGCATTATAAGTGTTACCCCCCCTATCTAACTCGTTATTGGACTCTTGTAAGGAAAATCGCCGAAACACGTCGATTTTTGATTTCTACAGTGTACATTTTCGTATGAATAGTGCACCCCTAATTTCATCCCTGACTGGAGGGGAGCAACCCTGTCAAAAAATTTAAATAGCATGGGGTGGTGAGTGATAGCTTATTTGAAAGGGGGTTTTATTCTCTATTCAACCGTGCAAAGGAATTGAAATATGCTACATTATTTCAAGAGTTAGGAATGTTTAAGAATAACGACAATTAACGTAGCGCACTCACCCTTCGAATTACAAAGTCGGCCCTGTATGATATCGGTGTTGGGTCAGACGTCAAGTGAGACGTATTTGTCGTGTGCGTAGATATTAACTGCACGTTTTTGTAGGTGTTTTTGGGTGTTTGCGGATAAATGGTCAATACAAGAAAATGATATCACGGATAGTGCGAGTCAGTGTATTCTAGCTGTTAGTTGTGCTTGCTATTCATCTTCAAATAATGGTTGCACCACGTGCGTTGAATGAGAAATGCGAAGCAATTGTAATTTTTGGTGAGGCTCATCGAAATTATCATGCGGCGGTACGAATGTTCAATGAACGTTTTCCGGATCACCCTATTGATAGACATTATTTCAAAGAATTAGTGGAAAAATTTTATGAGAACGGCAGTGTGCAAAATAAACCACGTTCTGGGCGATCAATTACAGGAGAAGATAAACAAGTGGACATTATGAGCGAGTTTGTGAATAACCCGTCCTCATCGAGTAGAACTGTAGCATTGAATTGTGAGGTTTCGCAGATGACGGTATTGAGAATTCTGAAAAAAAAAAATTTCATCCCTACAAAATAAAAATGGTGCATGAACTGACGGACGATGATCCAGACCGCCGTCTAGAATATTGTGAAATAGTATCTAACAATATTTTACAAAATCCCAGCTATTTAAAACATATTTGTTTCAGTGATGAGGCTACTTTTTTTTAAACGGTCATGTGCATAGACAAAATGTGAGGTACTGGTCCGATGAAAATCCTCGACTTTTTCGCGAAACTCATACCCAGTTTCCCCAAAAAGTTAATGTGTGGGCAGGGATACTGGGTGACCATATTATCGGTCCGCTATTCATTGAGGAAAATTTGACGGGTGCCCTCTATTTGGAAATGCTGGAAACAGTGATAGATCCACTCATAGTGACAACTGTCGAAAATAATCCAGACGAATTTGACATGGACATTATACTGCAACAAGATGGAGCTCCTCCTCATTTTGCAGTTGCTGTCAGGACATATTTGAATACTGTTTATGCAGGACGATGGATCGGGCGTCGAGGATCTGTGGAATGGCCTCCAAGATCACCAGATCTAACTCCTTTAGATTTTTTCCTATGGGGTTACCTAAAATCTAAAGTCTACGAGACTCAGTGTCACTCTATTCAGGAGTTGCGTGCGCGGATTACGGAAGTGTGTGCAACAATTACTCGCGATACCTTGCAAAGCGTCAGGACTGAAACACAGAATAGACTCTATTTTTGCCAGGAGGTCAACGGGGAACATTTTGAACATTTACTGTGATAACAGAAAAAGTTAGTGTTAGTTCAGTTGCTTTCCTGTTTGTTGTGTAATTCTTTGCACGGTTGAATAGAGAATAAAAGCCCCTTTCAAATGAGCTATACCTCACCACCCCATGATATTTAAATTTTTTGACAGGGTTGCTCCCCTCCAGTCAGGGATGAAATTAGGGGTGCACTATTCATACGAAAATGTACACTGTAGAAATCAAAAATCGACGTGTTTCGGCGATTTTCCTTACAAGAGTCCAGTAACGAGTTAGATAGGGGGGGTAACACTTATGATGCGCACTGTATATATATTTATATATGTATATGTCTATCGAAGCTAACGCATTCTTACAATATGTTTTCGATAACGCCGATTTCATCACAAACACAATTGACGGACTGCACACATTCCACGCAATGGGTGGCATTCAGTGCATCACGCCAGCTTCCGCTGTTATTCCAGATGGACCAATTCCGTGCCCAACGAAAATGCCAACAGCGAAAGTGCTAGGAGCACTTGGTGTCCTACCAATTGAATCGTTCCGGAAAGGTAATGGAGTTGGCCTTCAATCGTTCGCAATTCAAGACCTGCAAACAATTCAAGTAGTAGGACAATGGCGATTCGACAATCAAAGGGGAGGTTTGAGACACTCGATGGCCTTAGATGTCCATGGGGGTGTAGTTCTTCGTCAAACAGGTGGGGAGAGGGATGATGGCAAGCAGAAATGAGGGTTGTGAAAAAATGGTGTGTTACGCCTGGGAGGCGTGTTTTTGTGGCTTGTGGTTGGTGAAAAGAGCAGGGCGTTGCTAGTGGAGCTGTTGGAGCATTGCTGTGATTGGTCTGTGGTTGAAGAAAAAACAAATATGGCGTCTCTGCACTCCATTGGTTGGCTGAAAAAAGCGGGCGTTGCTAGTAGCTGCCATTGGTCATTAAAGAAAAAATATGGCGTCTCTGCACTCCATTATTGGCTGTGGTTCTGGTTGGCTGAAAAAAGCAGGGCGTTGCAAGTGGAGCTGTATGATTGAAGCATTGCTGTTAGTGGTCTGTGGTTAGAGAAAAAACAAGGCGTTTCTGCAAACGCTCCACCACTGGTTGGCTGAAGAAAGCGGGCGTTGCTAGTGGCTGCCATTGGTCATTAAAGAAAAAATATGGCTGTGGTTCTGGTTGGCTGAAAAAAGCAGGGCGTTGCTAGTGGAGATGTATGATTGGAGCATTGCTGTTAGTGGTCTGTGGTTAGAGAAAAAACAAGGCGTTTCTGCAAACGCTCCACCACTGGTTGGCTGAAGAAAGCGGGCGTTGCTAGTGGCTGCCATTGGTCATTAAAGAAAAAATATGGCTGTGGTTCTGGTTGGCTGAAAAAAGCAGGGCGTTGCTAGTGGAGATGTATGATTGGAGCATTGCTGTAAGTTGTCTGTGGTTAGAAAAAAAACAAGGCGTCTCTGCAAACGCTCCACCATTGGTTGGCTGAAAAAAGCGGGCGTTGCTAGTGGAGCTGATTGGTCATTAAAGAAAAAATATGGCGTCTCTGCACTCCACCATTGGTTGGCTGAAAAAAGCGGGCGTTGCTAGTGGCTGCCATTGGTCATTGCTGTGGTTAACTGTTTAGGCGGCTCTGCTAAACGTCTACCATTGGCTGTAGTTTGATTGGTTCACTCGGACGTCGGGGGCTCGGGGGTGGAGCCTCGGACCCCCCATTTCGAGCCTCGCATCGATTCTGAATTCCAATATTTTTTTCATCAACCTAGAGCCGCGTTCAAGTTTGTAAAAAAAAATGCCGAAAACCGGAGTCGAACCGAGATATTTCAACCATGTATGAAAATGAAACAAATTACATAAAACCAGAAATCAAACACTTCAGTTAAAATTCATCCGAATGGATGCGATATAAATTATGGGTTTTTCCAAACGTTGATGAATGTTTATTGAGAAAATGATATCAATTGGATGCAAGAGCTCTGAGAGGAAATGAGGAATTGATAATGAAATTAGTTTTTGCAAAAAACAGGAAATGAAATAATATTATCAGCTGGATGCAGGCGAGCTGACAGGAAATGAGGAATTGATAACGAAATTGGTTTTTACATGCAATGCGATAAGAAAATTCAATATGAACAATGGGTTTTTCCAGTCGTTGAGATGAATGTTTCAATTATCTAGAATGTGGGTGAGTCATACATTCTCAATTAACTTGTAGCATAAATATCATGCTCTGGAGTAGTAATTCAGTATAATACATTTGTTGGTGAAGAAAACATCTGAAGCTGTTGAACATTGTGGTTTTTTGAAGTTTTGCAGTGCAGATTTATACATGGTGGTGTAGACGAGTGACTTCGAGTACCGTTTCTGTTTTGCAGTTCAGAAGCGCACACACAATAAAAGGCTTCAATCTACGACGTTTTTTCAAACCGAAAATAGTTTTTTGCTATCCAGGAGACATCTTCAATAAATGTAAGTAGATTTTTGATTATTTTGAGGGCTTTTTCTGAGTGTTCAATAAACCTACAGACAGATCTATCAGAAATTAAAGAAGTTACCCTTTCAGAGTCGAGGGAAACAATCAAGTTATCTGATTTGCCCAAAGATCAGCCCCATTTGATTTGTGGGATAAAAATTGTGACAACCAAATTTGGAGAGACTGCGTTGGTGCTGTTGGAAAAAATAACGTCTTCCTACCAAACAGAAGTGTAACTGTAATCAAGAAAAACTTGGAAAAATTCACCCCAGGGAAATACGGCTTGGTTTTCCGAGGACATAGTGGCCAAAAAATTGTTTTTGAAATCATCGATATCTAAAAGGTTAGTAATTGATATTTTCAAGTGTTTGTGCCCAAAATGTATAATACTGTAATGTCCGATATTGGAAGTGTAAGCGATGGAGTTGTTGAAATTTTCCGCAAAGCTCTGGCGGAAATTTTGATGAACTCCTCCATTGCGGAACGTGAAAGATGGATCAAACTTGCCAATAAAAATATATCGCTAATCAATCGAGCTATTAGGAATGTTGACGTTTCATCACACGGTATTTATACGAAACTTCAGACAAACTTGAGCCATCTCAAACGTTTCAGACTGCTGACAAGACGACACTTAGTAAATCATGTAGGGGGTGGTGTAAGATTGAGAGAAAAACGACAGGGTTATGTGGGAGGATATAATATCAATTTTCGCAGGACGTATTCGTACAGGAGCTATTATGAATTTAAAACATAAATATGTTAATCAATTTTTTGACGATGCCTTTTGGCTTTTCAAAAGCCGCATCAACAATATTTTGAAAAAACAATACCCCTCACTGAAAGCAAATACTGTTTTCTGCGGGGTATTCATGAAGAATAATGCAGATGCTACTCAAATCAAAAAAGAATTTAAATATTTCAATACCCAAAACTTTATCATTGATAGGGGAACTGACTTGAAGGAATGGTTCTCGATACATGTCGTCGATGCGATTTCCAATAAACTTTCAGAGTTTCAAGAGAAAGACAGCGGGTGGGCACTCAGTGACATAGGTAATTTGGAAGTTAATATGAATACTTTTGAGATGGGTAATGGGGCAAATTCTTTCATTGAACTACCTGAAACTATAAAGAAAAAAGGGGCTTGCGTCAATGTTGAAAATTCAGACAATGCATGTTTCGCGTGGTCAATCGTCTCAGCTCTAAATCCCGCTAAGATCAATACTCATCGCACTTCATCATATCCAGATTATTCAGAGGTATTGAATTTGGAGGGAATCGATATGCCTATGCGAATACCTGATATTGATAAATTTGAAAAAATCAATAACATATCTGTGAACGTATTTGCTTTGGAATCGACGAAAAAACAATACATTGTGGTTGTTGTTAAATGTACCAAAAAGAAACGCGATAGACACGTAAATTTACTCATGATACAAAATGAATATTTTCCAACAGTGAATGACTATGAACCTATGGAAATTGATGATGATGATGACACTGAAATGAAGTATCATTTCTGTTGGATAAAAAATCTATCAAGATTAGTGAGAAGTCAAGTAACGAAACATGGACAAAGTTTTTATTTGCGATTTTTGTTTGAATTATTTCACCTCGCAAGAGACTTTGAACAAACACTCTGAATACTGCCAAAATAATAATAATTGTAAAATTGCCTTTCCACCATACAAACACATAGAATTCAAAGATCATTTATATAAAGAGAAAAATCCTTTCGTTATTTATGCAGACTTTGAATCTCTCCTAACACCATTCAAAGAGGGTGTGAGTTTCAAAAATACGGCTCGATATCAGAAACATGTACCTTTCAGTGCGGGATATTTTTTAAAGTGCTCCTTTGATGATTCTCTGTCATATTTCGATAGCCATCGGGGTATCGATTGCATGGATTGGTTTGTCAAGCGGATGGAGGATGAAGCGAAATTCATTCAAGCAAAAATAAAGACTATCATTTCCATGGATGTACATGTAGATTTGAAAGATGCATCCATACATTGCCATATTTGCGAGAAACCTTTCAATGCTAAAGATAAAATCAATAGAGATCACAATAATTTTACAGGAAAATTTTGCGGATTCGCGCATGCTCAATGCAACTTGGGCTACAGAAAGACTTATGTAGTTTCAGTTGTGTTTTACAATTTGAGTGGATATGATAGTCATTTTATTATAAGAAAATTGGCAAGTTGTAGCAATCGTAAACAAAGTCTCACAGTTTTGCAACCGGACGATTTCAAAGAACTGAAAACAGAATTCCGACATTTGGATAACGATTCCTTCAAATTACTCACGCGCAAAGGCGTTGCGATTACGTTGATCACATCGAAAAACTAAATGATAGCCAGCTGCCATCTCGCAATCACTTTTATAATAAGTTTAACGATTCAATGATTGATGAGGAAGATTATGAGCATGCGCTCACAATATGGAAGGCGTTCAATATTCGAAATCTAGGTGAATACAGTGACCTTTATTTGAAAACTGACATTATGCTTTTGACAGACGTTTTTGAAAAATTTCGAACTAAAAGTCATGAAACGTACGGCCTGGATCCTGCACATTATTTCACACTTTCCGGTTATACTTGGAGTTGTATGTTGAAATATACAGGATGTCGGCTGGAAACGTTACAAGATGCTGATATGCTGCTATTTGGGGAAAAAGGTATACGCGGTGGTGTTTCACAAGCATGCAATTGCAACTTCGATTCGAAAATCCTGATGTAAGTAAATCGAGAACGACGAATCGATTGGTGCCATCAGAAATGCAAAAAACTTATTTTTTACCCTCCTAGTGGCCATATCAAAATTTTTATGGACCCTACAAGCCAAGATATTTTATTTTGGATTTTTCGATGCCAGATTCTGATTCTACATACTTTTTACATACACATCTCGAATTTCAAGTCTCTATCTGCTCGCATGATCGAACGACAGAGGTGTCTGAGGATGGTGTATTCAATCGAAACACATGTCGAGCGCGCCGCTATGTAAAAACCATATGCGAGCAGATAGAGACTTGAAATTCGATGTAAAAAAGTATGTAAAATCAGAATCGGGCATCGAAAAAATTCGAAAAAAATCATCTTGGCTTGTAGGGCCCATAAAAATTTTGATATGGCCGCTAGGAGGATAAAAAATGTTTTTTGTGACAATTACAACAACTATATCACAAGGCATTACGGGCCTAATAAAATTGTTGTATTAGCAGCAAAGCAGCACAGATGTAATTTTCGACGAATCCATGCTTCCAACTGTGGCACAAGAAAAATTTCTATCGAACAACTTTGATTAAACGCGTATAATCACAATGCTACAGACAAAGTTGACAGCACAGAATTATGCTTTCAAGCAGGCGGCCGAATATGTGGATACATTGATTGTGGAGACTGCCATTGAACTTGCTCCCTCTTTTTCCTCCGTATTTGTTATTGGCGAAGACATAGATTCACTCGTCCTGTTGACTGCTAAAGCCAAACAACTGCCCAATGTTGATTTGTGCAAGCCGGGTAGGGGAAACAAGGAGGATGTGTTCTAATCTTCTCAGAGCATCCAATATAATGAATCTGTTGCGAAAAGCATTTTATTCCTGCATGCCTTCAGTGGTTGTGATACAACATCAGCGTTGTTCAACCAGGGCAAGGTCCGATTCATGAAAACTTCAGAGTAAAACCCGGCATCAACGGACGCGATTAGGGTATTCGACGACCCGAATGCTTAATTAACGGATGTCGTTGCCGCTGGCGAAATGTTTATGTTGAAACAGTACGGTGCTGGCAGAGAACATATTACCCTAGACTCTCTGCGTTATCAAACTTCGTGCGAGCCGCCTCCAAGAACTATTTCAACCTCGTGGCACTGCCACCAACATCCGATGCGTGTCAACAGCACTCACTGCGCACTTATTTTAAGTTCAAAGCTGGCGGGGAGTTCTGAAACGTCCAGAGGACCATGGATGGCAAAGGACAACCACAGGACTGGACGCAATACGCATGGTCAAGGAAGCAGCTCCTGAGCTTTTACGAAAAAGTATCTCCTGCAGATGCCAGAAGGGCTGTGAATCATCATGTGGTTGCCGTAAAGCCGGACTGAAATGTTCGGTCCTGTGTTTGCACTGCTGTGGGACGTCCTGCGAAAACATCGCCGACCAGTTTGTGCTGGACGAGAACAATGAAGACGATGTTGACAACCTTCCCGAGCAGTTGCAGGGGGATGAGGAGCGAACAGACAACGCCGAGATTGCCGAATTGGTGTCCCTAAGTAATGAAGACGAAGGCGAGCCACTTGTACAACGTCGAAAGCGACAGAAAAAACAATAATCACCCGATATCGACTGTGGATTAGGCCTCTTGGGAATACCACCAAAACAAAACGCGCCGGTCAACTCTACCTCAAAGGTGGTGTGGAAACGAGTTAAAAATGATACTTTTTGTAATACAATTGCACAAAAAAAAATTGCCGCCTATATATAAAAAAAGAGCAAATGTAGACCGTAGCTGATGATAAATAAAAAATCTCCGTATCGCAGTAGGGGAAAGGGTTGTAGATTCGACCATGGGGTACTTTCGGACACCGATAATATCTTGCTTGTTTTTTAAAATTACCGCGAAATTGTCATTCATGTGGTTGGTAATACACACTTCTTTAGTTTGATGCAATATCTGCTGGTGGTTGCACGTATTAATTCGTTTTATTGAAAAAGCTAATATTTTGTTACACCAAAGTAAGTTTTTAACTTTAACTCATTTATCTCATGGAAATGAAACTAATGACACTATGTTCACCAATTTTATCACTTTCTGAATACAATTTCATTGATGTTTTGATCTCATACTTTATTATAACCTCGAAAGTATTTTATGGATGATATATCCTGATTGATAATAATTTGGACTATGAGGTAGATTCGGCCACTTGTTGGTGGGTTACATTCGGCAGGGGCCGAAACTACCCCTCTTATGGTCGATTGTGCCCCAATTTTTTTGAACTTAGGTCGTATGTTGTGAATTTTAGCTACATCTGTAACCTTTGGTTGTAGATGCCAAGAAAGTACATAAAAAGTAAAAACAGATCATCAGTCAACGAGGATGATGTGAAAAACGCGATTATTAGCATTTTTGATGGTTCAAAATCTCTTCGCAGAACAGCTGCATTTTTCAATATCAAAAGGAGTACCCTACAATCGCGTATAAAAGTTATCCTAAAAAAATATACTGCGGAAGAATACCTCAGAAAATTTGATATTGATTCAGGTACTGAGATGAGCGATAATGAAAATGCAACGTTGGAATACTCATCCAAATATACGGTGAAGCAAGTATTTACCAACGAGCAAGAGAAAAAATTGGAAAAGTATATAAAAACGTGTTCCGATTTGAACCATGGCTTATCCTATAAGAACATACGAAAATTTGCATATCAGTATGCTAAGGCTCTACCCAATTGTAAATTTCCGGAAATTTGGAATGAACGCTGTATGGCAGGTTGTAGCATAACTTCCCCCATAGCTCCGGATATTTTTCTGTTTGTCGTTCGTTAATATTTGTACTCCCTGTACTATGTTGTTTACATCTTTTTTTAACGTATTTTTCAACTTTTGGTATTTCATTCAATTCCCGTTTAAATGTTCGGGATCTGTATCGACAGGATTATCGACGTCGCTATTTGAACTATTCGCGCGGAGATGGCGCCGTAAGTCACTTTCTTGGTATAATTCAAACTCACTTTTTATACATTCCTTCATTTGAAAAAGCACGATTGTAAAAAGTTCTGCATCGTACGATCCATCTGAAACTGGGCTCGTGGTAGTTGATTTCACGTATTGGAAATGCAACAAGTTTTTCTGGAACCTTAGCGGTATTAAGACAGGGCATTAATTTGAACTTTTCTGCCTGGTCTAGGTATGTAATATCTCAAGCTAGGAATAAGACACATTATTTATGTTACTCATTTTATTTTTAGAAACTTACACATATTTTCAATCAAATCCTGTCTTACGATCCGACCGGCTGGGAATAAAATCTTTTTACCCGAATTATTCTGCTTGGTGTACGAACTTTATTTTTCCACCCCTCCTCATCTGGCGCTCAACGAAAGGCCAAGCAGTTAGGGAAAATGGGTTTGGATTATTCCCCATATAATTTGAGAAAGCGTGACCAAGATCGAGTTGGCGAAAATCAAGTTCCTCAGATGACCACTAATACAACTGCTGGACCAGACGACGTAGCAACTGGATATCTGCATAATCCCGACCAAGGTAGGACAAATAATTTATCAAAGTCGGTCCAGAATATTCCTGCACCGGTCAGGCCAAACGATCTGCACACAGAGACACCGAAGAGCAGTATTCGGCCACACGAAATGAGGTCGAACATCAACTTTAGCCTGCCACCTCCCCCTATGGGTATGTGGCCTATTCATCCCCCAACAGTACCTCCCATGTTGCATGCAGATGATGTATCGCGAATTGCAGCAGAAGTCGTTCAGTTGTTGAACTTGGTGCCTAAAAATACAAATATATCTGTAATGAAAATAGCTTACAAAATGCGAACATTCCACAGAAAAGTAATCATTTTTCACACAATACTTCTTTTCTGAGAAATAGTATTGGTTTTAATGTAAATAATGAACAGAGTCAAGAAAATTTTGAGGTTAGGATTTCAGAAAATGAACAAAATAACGAAAGTTTCAATATAATGAAGGCAGCAAAGTTTTTACCAACGTTCAATGACTCAAAAGACCTCCAATTTTGGGGACCAAGAAAGCAACTTAGCGTGAAGCAAAAACTAGAAAGATTGAGATTTTTTGAAAATGATGGTACCTACCAAGATCATTTTGATAAATGTGTGGCACTCTCGCGTTATTTAGAACCACCTTTTTCTGATCAGGAAATTATAGCGCTGGTAGCGATTCATTTCCCTCCCAATATTTCTGCGACTTTGACCGGTGCACAGAGTTTATCTGAAGCACTGGATAGACTACGTCAAGCGGATTATTATTTTAATCGTGAAAATCGGGCTAGTAGACATTTTCCTGACAACAAAAATAATTTTGTTCCCCGAAACAGAGATGTTGGAAACGGTGCAAGCGTTAATGCTAATAAGCATGTCTCTTCACTGGAAGTAGAAGATTCGATAGTTGAATCGGAAAACTTCCAGTCCTCCTACCTGATATAGGTCCACAGATAGGAGCTATTTTGAATAGGGCCGAAGTAGTACTAGACAGTCCCCAGGTGGAGCTGTTATCTGATGACTGCGACTTACGTCATAGTCCACCAGACGACAGGGTTCCTGTTATTACTATTAAAATTTTTAACTTTTGTTTCCCAGCATTATGTGATACAGGTAGTCAAATTTCAGCTTTTTCTTTAAGAGTATGGAATCAATTAGAAATGTTTCACAAAGATATCCCTTTTTTCAAATGCTCTGGAGTGAGAATATGTGGAGCTTTCAAAACTAAACATAAAAAAGCTATTTTACAAGCTCACCTTGATTTTTCTGCAAATTCTCATAGCTTCACCTACGAGTTTCTATTGATTGCTGACTTGATTTATGAATTCATTTTGGGGATTGACTTCATGAGGAAATTTCATGCTAAATTAGACCTGGAAAATAAAATTTTACTTTGCAAAATTAATAATGTTGAAGTTAGTATACCTGAAGTTTTCTACCATCATGAAAATAGTCCACCTGATGAAGTTAGTCTTTCCGTAGTCCTGAAAAGCGAACCTATAAAAAATCATACTTTAGTTGAGGTGAAAAAAGATGAAATTATTTGTGAAACAAATTTTCTGACCCAATCCGACAAAAAAGACTTCCAGATGCTAATGGAAGATTTCACTGATATTTTCTCAGAAATTCCGGGTAAGACAGAGGAATACTTTCACCAAGTTCATCTGACAGATAGATGAAAGCGGATTTTTTGTCAAGCCTTACCCCCTCCCTGTTTCTCACCAGGAGACTGTAAATCGAGCTCTAGAGCAGATGGAGTCTTGGGGTGTTATAGAGCGCTGTGTGACAGCCCCGTTTGTATCACCCCTTATGACAACTCTGAAGAAGGACGGAACTGTCAGAATCTGCCTAGATGCTCGGCATCTAAACACTTTGTTAGTTCCGGAAAGAGAATGTCCGAAACCTATAGAGGAAATTCTTAGATCAATTCAAGGGCGTAAAATAATGAGTTCCATCGATCTTGCTTACGGTTATTATCAGATTCCAATAAAGGAAGATCACAAAAAATTTACAGGTTTCATGGTGGGTACAAAATGCTATCGTTTTTGTCGTCTTCCGTTTGGTCTTTCTACAGCAGTCAGTTCTTTTGAACGATGTATGCGAA
This sequence comes from Zygogramma bicolorata, assembly GCA_032362365.1. Classification (NCBI taxonomy): domain Eukaryota; kingdom Metazoa; phylum Arthropoda; class Insecta; order Coleoptera; family Chrysomelidae; genus Zygogramma; species Zygogramma bicolorata. Next base: position 38,119 of record JAVJAQ010005780.1, read on the forward strand.
CCATTTTTGATCACCAATTCAGTTCGTTCTTGTACACGTACCTGGATGATTTGCTGATACTGTCTGATACTGTAGAAGAACATCTGAAGCACCTGAATAGGGTATTCGAAAGCCTCCGAACAGCAAGTTTCACTGTTAAACTAAAAAAGTGCCGCTTTTCCAGGAAGGGAATCACTTTTTTAGGGTACATCTTCACGCAAGAGGGTATTAAACCTGACCCTTTGCGTATACAGGCCATTTTAGATTACGAAGTACCTAAAAATGTAAAACAGTTACAAAGGTTTTTAGGTATGTGTAATTATGATCGTTCTTTCTGTCCAAAATTTTCAGCTCTCACGGAACCCCTTACCAGGTTGCTCAGGAAAAAGAGTAAATGGGTATGGAACGTGGAACAGGAGAAAAGTTTCGAAAACGTTTAGCGTATTTTACAGAATGATACTTTGTGCGCCCTGGCACGTTCAAACTGACAGCAGTGACTATGGTTTGGGGGCACAACTTTTTCAGATCATAAAGGGAAAGCGGCAGGTAGTGGCTTGGGCTAGTCGCCGCTTACTAGAAAGAGAGGCTCGTTATGGAGCTACAGAAAAAGAGATTTTGTCGGTAGTTTTCGCGCTGCAGCGTTGGAGAGTTTACCTTCTAGGTACAGAGTTCACTCTGCACACAGACTGTAAGGCTTTGACGTATTTGAATACTTGTAGGTTACTCACCCCGAGGATAACGTGTTGGGCCTTGGCACTACAGGAGTTTTGTTTTGATATCAGGTATATTCCGGGCAGTGACAACGTGGTCGCTGATGCCCTATCGAGGGATGCCTGTGGAGCCTATAATCATTCAGAAGAAAGATGTTCTCAGATTCTTTCTGCTCTGAAGTTGCCCCCTGAGTTCTTGGTGTCCCTAAAAAAAATAAAAGAGTTGCAAGATGCGGATTCGAAACTGGGCGTTATAAAAAAGGTCCTTGCCCGCAATGTTGCTTTGCAAAAGCGGTTTATCGAACAGAATGGAATTTTTTATAAGCATGGAGCTGAGGAGGGTTCATACTTGTTGTGTGTTCCAAGTAGTCTAGTTGATGAATGCATTCTTGCCTACCATAAAGCCAAAGGGCACTATGGGGTTTATAAAACATGGTGTGCTTTGCGAAGAGAACTGTGGTTTAATAATTTGCACAGAAGGGTGAAGAAAATTTGCAAGTCATGTGATATTTGTCAACGCGCGAAAAGTGCGGAGATGCCTAGGCCGCCTCAACAGCCTATAGTGCCTGCCAACAAAGAAGACATTATAGCTCTAGATTTGTATGGACCTCTAATTAAGAGTAGAGGCGGGGTTACATACCTATTGGTAGTGGTAAACCTTTTCACCAAGCATGTGGCTCTTTTTGCCCTAAAACGGGCCACTACTAAATCTATCTTAAACCGTTTAATTCAGGATTACTTCCCTAAAAATGGAACGCCAAAAAGGGTCCTGCAGGATCATGGCAGCCAGTTTACCGCTCGTCTTTGGAAAAAAACACTCAGCGATATGGGTATTCAAGTGGTATTTTGCTCTGTGCGACATGCAGCAGCAAATTTTAATTGAACGATTTCAATAAGTATAACACTATAATACTATATCAGTCGATGTCAGTCGAGTAGAACGGTCGTAGCTGTGTAGCCCGCTGTCGATTTTAAATTAGTTATAAAAGTCTCAACGGCAGCATCTCCACTGAAAATTGTGACAACTTTATCGAAAGTGAATAACAACTAGTGTCGAAAATGCCGCTAACGAAAAAAGACATGGATGAAATCAAATCACTTATCAGTGAACAGATACGCAATATCTTCAACGACGAATTTCTGCATGATATATCCAACAAGCTATCCAGTAAAATCGAAGAAAAACTAAATCAACGACTAGAAGAGCAGGGTAAGGAAATCCTCAAGCTAAAAAACGAGGTATGTACTCTGAAAACAAAAAATTTGGAAATTGAAACACTCCTCGACAAACAGGAACAGTTCTCCAGAAATCTCAACATTAGAATTTTTGGGGTCGAAGAAGAAAAGGGAGAAGATCTTTCGAAAATTATTATTCGTATTTTCAACGAAAATCTAAATCTCAAGAATATCAAACTGTCTGATATCGAGAAGATTTACAGAATTCCAGCAAGAAACATCAATATCAGTAAGCCACGACCTTCAGCTGTATTGGTACGCTTTTTCAACGACAAAACACGGACAGCTGTAGTGAGGAACAGAAAATATTTGAAAAATACAGGAATCATCATAAAGGAGGATTTGACTAGGATGAGACTTGCTATTTTGGACAAAGCTGTGAAAAAGTTTGAAATGAAGAATGTTTGGTGCACTAACGGCTCAATCTATGTAAAGTACAATGGTACCCCTATGTAACGAAGTTACTATTTTCGTGTTGAATACCAGTACCTCTTGCATACAGAGCCTGCCTGGAAAACGTTAAGTACCTAACTTCATTCAGAAATACAGTATCTCGCTTATTTTTCGACCTAGAAATACCGTTCTTTCGGTATAGTAATCATAATAAAAAGCAGTGTCGAGAAGATGCAATAGTCCCGTTCCGCGAATGGTAGAAACAGGATAAATCCCGGTAGTCCTGTATAACAGTACCCCAGCGGTGGCTAGCCCTATTCAACGTTCCACTCAGCTGAGCGCGGTGACGTGTGCCTACGTCGACAAGGCTGAGAGTAGGAACGTTGATGGAGGGGAGCGAATCGAGGTACCTGCGAAAGAGCCGTTGGAACTTCACTTCCCACCGAACCGAGCTACCGATCACCACGCGAGACCACTACCAGCCGAGCCGAAAATATTCAAGGTGAGAGAACCGAATTCGAGCCGTTGGCACGTTAGTAGTAAGGGCGAGACCGGCGAGGTAAGAGAAAACCGTAGTAGTTATTCGTTCGCGACGGGGAACGCGTAGGTTGAATCCGACTTTCCTTTTGCGTTTCAGCTGTATTTTACACTGGCGTGCTAATCTTTCTCTCTCTGACTTGGCTTTCATGCTCCAGCTGTATTTCACACTGGTGTGATAGCCTGTCTCTCTCTTCCTTTCGCGCTTCAGCTGTATTTTACACTGACGTGCTGATCTTTTTCTCTCTCTCTCTCTCTCTTCCTTTCGCGCTTCAGCTGTATTTCACACTGGCGTACTCATCTTTCTCTCTTTAACTTTGCTGTCATGTTTCAGCTGTATTTCACACTGACGTGATAGTCTCTTTCTCTCTCTCTCTCTCTTGCACGTCCGTATCCGCCGTATACCGGGGCCGACAAAAGTAAACGAGTTCTAAGTAAAGTAGAGCGGATGAATAACTCTTACCTCGTTAGTGTGTTGCGCTCTTAGTACGATCATAAGATTGCTTGTATTGTATTGCTTTTTGCCGTCATTCGCTTGAGATCATCCACTGTTGCCGCTTGCATACCGAGTAACCCAGTAACCTTCGTTGCACGCCCGCTTACACCCCTTTGTTCCTTATGTACATAGTAGATGCCCATACCGTACTTCGCTCATAGAGTAGTAACTGCACCTGATTTTATGGCACGTTAACCGGAAGTTGGGAATATAGTTAATTATCACTTTTATTGGTGTTTTATTCCATATAGTTAGCTTATCATACCATCTTAAGCATAATTTGCAGCCGGTAAACCGGAAGAGATTCCAGCAGAGTTAAGTAAAATCTAACTTTCTGGCCACCGAACCTGTCTAGTCCACATAGACCCCTGGTTTGCCGTATCTTCACTGCAGCTGCCCGGAGCAGTGGTGCTTCGTGACACTATAACACACGAGCTGGCGCCCGAGGTACCGTCCGTACCGCTAGAGGGCGCTAGATATTGTTTAACGCGAAGAAAAGGCGTTACAAATTGGCGCCCGAGCAGGGACCGTTTTTTTTTAATACTGTACCGTGACCGAGGAGAACACCAACTAAAACATACTCCGAAGTGTGGAAATTACCGAAATCCGTTGGAAACCGCTGACGTGTCATTTTTGAAAGATTTTGGAAGTTTGTTGTCCTGAAGCTAGGACGCCAAGTGGCACATCGTTTTATATGTTTTTGGGGTCAACGAAGCGATTGCAATCAACGTTGAGCCGCTGGGAGTGACCGTTTACGTGACAACCGTGTAGAAGACTGGAAAAATACTTTTCGTGGTGGATTCAGGCTGCTGAATTTAGGAAAAGTGTTGAAAACGTCCTAGGAGTTGATCAACTTGAATCCGACGCTTCCTGAGGGTCGATTATACCCCAATCAACGGAATTCGATCGAATTCGCTGACCTGTCATTTTGACAGATTTTTCAACTTTATAAAATTCATGCTAGAACATCGAACGACACCTCAATATTCAGGTTTTAGGGGTCGCTGAAGCTAAATTCGCCACCCGTTTGACGCTTACTCCCACCACTTTCGAGAGATTGTAGTCCAGAGGACGTAAGAGGAAAGTTTCGCGAAGAACCGCCAATACAAAGGTTAACTACGTGCGTGCAGCTATGTCTAGACCGGAAGGGGAATCTGGGAACTCCTCCGATGAAGAATTGATAAAGGAGACGAACCTGAGAACCGAACCAAGTGATGTCAGAGTAAGCTGGGTCTACCGTCTACGGAAAGAAGAGTTGGAGGCAGAGTTGGAAAAATTCCGCTTGGAAGTTCCCGGGACCGTAGAGGAGCAGAGAAAGCGATTAGTGAAGTTTCTACGCGAGGGTCGAACATCACCGTGTCCTATAATGACATCACCGTACACCTATCCACCAGGAAACGTAGTTGTCCAAACGACGTCCACGACGACTAACCCCACCACGACAGTCTCATCTACCCATCTCACCGCGACCTTCAGCCAGCAGACAAACGGACAACTTCCAGGGCAGTCGACATATTCGACGGGTGGAACCTACACAGGAGTACCGTATTCATTACCGTCCTCGCTACCATTCTCATTTCCACCATCGCTGCCGCTTTCCTTGCCTTCTGCCTTACAGTCAGCCGTACCGTCGTCATTTCTACAGTTTTCAGTACCTTCGTCAGTACCGTCGTCTCTACCGTTGTTTCAACAGTTTTCCGTACCGTCGTCGCTCCCATCGTCATTACCCAAGTCAGTACCGTATTCACTACCGTCAACAGTATCGTCGTCATTGTCTTTTCCCCAGGCCATGCAGAACAACCACATGTCACCCCTGAAAGTACATGATTGGAAGGTTATGTTTAATGGAAAAGGAGATCCGGCTGCCTTTCTCGAGAGGTTAGAGGACATCTGCGATGCTCAAGGGATTAATCCAGACAGTCTCCTCCTAGTCATGCCAGAGCTGTTAGAAGACATGCCGGCCCTGTGGTTCAGGAACAACCGAAACTCCTGGAGGACATGGGCCACCTTCGTTACAGATTTCCGAAATTTCTTCTTTCCTGTAAACTATCTGGTGGACTTGGAAGCAGCAATTGGACGAAGGCTTCAGAAACCGAATGAAACGGCTGCCCAGTACATTACCGAGCTGCAGACACTCATACGTCGTCACGGAGGAATCACAGCCACCCAGGAGCTGCAGTGGTTATACCGAAACCTCCGACCAGAATACCGGCAACAAATTCGCCGCAGCGACTTCACCGACATAGCAACCTTTGCGACCGCTGTCCGGGAGTATGAACTGTTGAAATCAGAATTGGACCACTCTGTCCAGTTTTCCTCTGGAAGCCGACAACCGGCACCATCTAGACCGCTAGACAGACGACCGCTTGACGTTGACCGAGGAGCTGGAAATAACCGCGGTACGAGTAGTCAGAATCCTCCGAATCTCCCGTCTACCTCAGCCCAGGCCTCCTCTCGTGAATGTTGGCGCTGTGGGCAAACAGGCCATCTACGTGGACAATGCCGGGCACCGGCTAAATTATTTTGCTCTCGTTGTAAGAGAGAGGGCATCCTATCGCGGGACTGCCCTTGCCCGAGTTCGGAAAACTGAATGGGTGCTGTACCGAAATGGGGTCTGGTCCGCACCCGAAAAGAGTTACCCCACCCGAACCGTATACTGAGAAAAGCGCCGACAACAGGCCGTATATTGACATAGCTTTTCCAGGAGAGGCCGTCCGATCATTGATTGATACCGGAGCAGCTAGCTCATATATTGGGGACCGAGTTGTAGACCAATGGCGCGTATTGGGGCTACGTAAGCTGAAGACATCAGCTAGAACAGCTAGGCTAGCTGATGGCCAATTGGTACGAGTGTCCGGAACATACCGGTCCGAGATCTCCATTGGAAGATTACACTCCACCGAAACTTTCGGCCATATCCGAGGGCTGTCGTCAGATGTGGTTATAGGTATGGATATGCTCCAGCACCTAGGCTTTTCCCTTCATTTAGGCACTGGGGAAATCCATATAGGAGGCCATGCCGTACCGCCGTCAATACCGCCAGAGCAGTGCAGTACCCTTGAGACTTGTCCGAAGGGGCCTGCCCTCTCACTTACCAGCGAGGAGGAGAGACGGTTAGACGAGTTTCTCCGAATCGAACTTCAACCCTTTGAGAGGATTCGTGGTGTAACCCCATTAGCACAACATACTATACGACTGTCCGACCCAGAACCGATCAAACAACGATACCGACCCCAAAACCCCCGTATGCAGGAGATCATCAATGCTGAAGTTGACCGAATGTTGGAAGAAGGAATTATTGAACCCTCTAATAGTCCGTGGAGTTCTCCGGTGGTAATTGTTCGAAAAAAGGATGGAAAACCACGGTTTTGCATTGACGTTCAAAAAGTGAATGCGGTTTCCCTGAAGGATGCGTATCCCTTGCCGTTTATTAGTGCCGTCCTTGATAAGCTCCGCAGAGCCCGTTATATATCGAGCATCGACCTCAAGCAAGGATATTGGCAGGTTCCCCTCTCGGAGGGCAGTAAACCAATTACGGCCTTCACCGTACCAGGACGTGGACTGTACCAATTCCGTGTTATGCCGTTTGGGCTCCACGCGGCTCCAGCTACGTTCCAGCGGTTGATGGACCGTGTCATCGGTCCCGATATGGACCCATTTTGCTTTGCTTATTTAGATGACATCATAGTTCTGGGAGATACATTTGAAGATCACCTGAAGCATCTCCGTGAAGTATTTCGCCGATTACAAGTTGCTAACCTGCGGATGAACCCCGATAAATGTCTATTTTGTAGACGATCTCTCAAATATCTGGGGCATCTGGTCACGTCAGAAGGAATCAGTACAGACCCAGAAAAAGTGGCCGCCATTCTAGATCTGAAACCCCCTTCGAATATTCGCAATCTGCGAAGATTCCTGGGAATGGCGTCATGGTATCGGCGTTTTGTACCTTCATTTTCGGAGGTTGCTACACCGCTCCATCGTCTGTTGAAGAAGGGATACCGTTGGCGGTGGGGCCCCGACCAGGAGGAAGCCTTCAAAAAAATTAAGAGGCATTTGACCGAGGCCCCTGTTCTTGCCTGTCCGGATTTCAACAAACCGTTCGTGCTCCAGACCGATGCCTCCGATAATGGCCTAGGGGTTGTACTAACACAAGAAGCCGAGGACGGGGAGCATGTCATCGCACACGCCAGTCGGTCTCTAACCACACCTGAACGAGCCTACTCAGTGACCGAAAAAGAGTGTTTGGGGATTGTATGGGGGATAGAGAAAATGCGACCTTACCTGGAAGGTTACCACTTCTCGGTACTGACCGACCATCAGGCACTCCGATGGCTTCATTCCATCAAGAGCCCAGCCGGCCGTCTCGCCCGATGGAGTATGTTCCTACAACAGTACGATTTCGAGATTAAATACCGTCGTGGAAGCGCAAATAAGGTTGCAGATGCACTATCGCGCGAACCGTTGCCCTGTAACAGTGCGACTCCGTCCGAAGAGATAGCAATTTTAGAACCGCCCGTCACATGTCCCTGGTACTCCCGCAAATTAGATGATGTCCGTAAGGATCCGGCCTCCTACCCCGATTACTGCATACGAGAGGGACGCTTATACCGCCACTTCTGGGATTCCACCGATCTAACCGAACCAGATCTGTCCGACCCATGGAAACTATGTGTACCACGGTCCGAGCGCCTGACCGTCATGCAGGAAACTCATGACGCCGCCACCGCGGGTCATATGGGTATTGCCAAAACGATTGCTCGAACAGTGTCCCGATACTATTGGCCCGGAATGTTCCGTGACATCGCGAAATACGTCCGTGGGTGTATGTCCTGCCAAAGGTACAAATCTTCCCAGATGAAACCGCCAGGCAAGATGCAGCCATCACGCAACCACCAGCCCTGGGAATGCGTCTGTACCGACTTGGTTGGACCCCTGCCACGCTCCAGCCGAGGCAATCGATTCTTGGTAGTATTCCAGGACCGTTTTACCAAGTGGGTGCAGTGCCGACCGATTCGAAGTGCAACCGCTAAGGCCGTCACCCAAGCACTCTACGATGAAGTGATCACGAGGTTTGGTTGTCCCAAAGTGATCATCACCGATAACGGAACCCAGTTTACCGGGCACACTTTCGAGGACCTATCAAAGGATCTCTCCATTTCGCACCGCCGCACCCCACCGTACACGCCACAAGCCAACCCCGTGGAACGTACAAACAAGACCCTGAAGACCATGATCGCCCAGTTCTGCGACAACGAGCATCGAAAATGGGATCAACATCTACCGGAACTGACGTTCGCACTGAATACGGCCCGTCACGAGGCAACCGGACACACGCCAGCCTTTCTCAACTACGGCCGAGAACTAGAGGTTCCGAAAGCTGTGTATCGACAATCCCTGCAGCCTGACGATGGTGACATGGAAGAAATTACCGAAGAAGTTACTAAACATCAGACCGATCGTCTAGATCGGCTGCGGGAGACTTTCGAGCTGGTCCGCGTAAACCTGGCAAAAGCTTTCACCAGTCAGAGCCGACATTATAACCTGCGAAGGCGAGAATGGCGATGTCATGTCGGCGAGCAAGTTATGAAACGCGATCATCACCTCTCTTCAGGCGAGAAGGGATTTGCAGCCAAATTAGCCCCAAAATATTCTGGTCCTTACACGGTTATGCGAGTGGTATCCCCAGTGGTTTATGACCTCAAGTCTCGAACCGGTAAAAAACTTTCGCGAGTTCATGTCAAAGATTTGCGCCCGATACCACCGTCAGACGCGGTAACCGCTCTTTCCGTTACAGAAAATGCCAAAACGTTACCCTGGAGAACCTCCGCGAGGAGCTGCCGTTCCGGTAGACTTAAAAGTGCCGGCCCAAGACGGCCAAAAAAAGAAGCGGGTCGAGAGCACTCGGATGCGGGCATGCAGAGTGCTCGCCCGCGAGCTTACCCTCCGCCGACCCCGAGCAAAGCCGCAAGCTGGACCGCCCGTCCGTACGAGCACCAGGCCCGCCCCCGTCAGCCGTCGGGCGCGGAAAAACATTCCGAAGGCAACTCCGGAACTGCTGCCGCCGCCAGACCTTCCGAGTTTTCTGGCGACGCTCGTGGAGCAGCCGTCACCCTCCGGCGAGGCAACCGTGGAAATGGAGCTCGCTCGTCCCACCGTCGCGGTACCGAACGTGCTTCCTTGCTCTTCCGGCATCGGCAAGGCTCCGGTTCCACCCACAAACCAAGTGGAACAGCCTCCACTCGATGACCGGCATAGCGGAGAAGAGCTGTGGTCTGCAGACCAGATAATTGACAAGCTGGAGCAATTTCCACAGCCAAAATCCTGGCCGCCCGAGTTGGTACAACAACTGAGACACCTACGTCCCGCATCCGTTGCCCCGACCAAGCGCATCCGGTACCAAATACGAGCGTCAAGCGGCCGAAAAAGAAATATTTGGTTGCCGTAACTTTTATTTTCTTTTCCCGGGTTGTTAATAGTCATTTAACAAGTTTTAATTTTTTATTTTGTTATTTTCCCGAATAAATGTTTTGATTTTGAATGGATCGATACTTTGAAAAACCCTTTCTTTCTTCTCTTTTTAGAAGCATGGAAATGGTAGACATGGAACTCCAGTCGACCCCGAAATCCCAGGACGACATCACCAAGGAGCTCCTGGAAGCAATAGAGGACGCCGACCTGGCCTTGTCAGAGGTATCATCTGCTTTGTCACCGAAAACCCCAGGGGATCCACAGCCTGATAACCAAGGAGCCGCACCAGAACCACTGGTGGATCCGGCGACAACCGACAGCGCTACGCAACCCAACAACCCCGCCGAAGCACCAGGTCCCAACAAAACAGAAAACTCGTCTCCGAAACACCCGTTTTATGTGGCCCACCCGGAGTGTGACCCGTTCAACGACTGGTTTTGGTCCAAGGATAATCCCCTCAATCAGGGCCAGCAAGCGAGAGAACCACCCCGTCCGACCTTCTTACCGGTGGAGAAGGACTTGTGCTGGCGATGTGGCCGACCTGGGCACTCAAGGAAACACTGCCTGCAACAACAAGGTCAATTTCACTCGAAGAGTACGGACGTGTCTCGAGAGCCAAAAGTTGAAATTAAAATATAACGAAATTTCGTAAATTAGTATAGTGAAAAAGCTGTAATTTCAGTGCATTCTTCCTGGAAAAAGGGAGGAAGTAGTAGTAGTGGAGTTTCAGTGTATTTCCCTGGAAAACAAGGAGAAAGCAGTGGAAAGTTATAATCGTGAAAAACTATAGGGTCGGTCTACCGTAAATCCCGAAGTAGTGAAAGTGTAGCGGAAAAGACTCCAGAGCATCAACAGTGTAAGTCTCGACCTTTTTTTATAAGACATTCTAGAACAAACATTCAGTCAAAATAACTGGAAAGCATTGAAAATCAAGCCGGAAAGTCAGATTCATAAATCCAGTGAACAGGAGCACAGAAGGTTAAAAAGTATATTTGAAACCTTCGAACATTACAAAAACTTGTGTGAATTCTTTAGTGGACAAAAAAAGACGCGAGCAATTAAATACAGACTGCTAGCAATTAGTTTCCTTTATTAGTAATTTATTACTCACAAGTAATTTATTATCACAAGTGATCTGTGCACCGATTTGAACTTATACAGGGAATCGCGAAAGTGTACAGAAATATAGGAATAATACCAGGCGCGAAAAAGACTCGAGACTAGAATAGGAAAAATAATAAGGGGACGACGCGCTTAATATAAGGGTTAACTACAAAAATAAGTTTTTAGTACGAATTAGAAAAAAAGAAAATTTGACGCGCGTCATTTTGCCGCGCGGCAAAAAAAGTGTAACTTTTCTTGAAACGTTCAGAAAACTATTGGACTCATTTATTGGAGGCGTCAAAAAAATTTTGACGCTTGGCGTCAAAATTCAAAAAAGCGTGAAAAAATTTCGGCTAACCGAAAATAGTATTCATAAATTCTACCATAGAAAAAAAAAACATATTTTACTTAGGAAAATCAAAGGTAAGTAAGATAGTGGGATAATGGACTACAACGAGATGATATACAAGGAGATCGGAGCTTCAGGAGGCGCTACAGGGAAGAGACCGAGTGGACTACACAGGACGCCACCAGAAAGATCGGAAGAAGCAATCAAGAAAAAAACAAGACAAGAGATGGACACAACAGGGGAGCTTAACCTAGATTCATCGGAAGATGAACTGGATGATGAAGAAGCATCGGGACCTAAGGACACATCACCAACAGTCAAGAGCGGAGGAAGAAGAGATATCTGGGACGAGGAGACGAGGGAGGAGATTATAAAACACCTGAAGGATATAAACGACTGTGTTAGCAAGGAGACAGGCTCAAAAATCTCTTTCACAAAAGGGGATCAGCAGACCATAAGAAACTGTACCCATCAGCTAGCCATCACTTTAATAAGAATAGTTTCAGAAATTGGCCAGAAAAACCAAGAAATCGCCGAACTGCGAGGACAAGTGGAAGTTTGGAAAGAAAGAGCCCAAAGGAAGGCGACTAGAGGGCAATTCCCCCCTCTAGCCACGCCAACATATGTACCAACACTAATCCCTCCCATGGCAACCGGGAACGTACTGGACGCAAACCAACGGATAAACCCAGAAATCCAACAAGCAGGAAACCAGACAACAAAAACGTACGCGCAAATAATGCAGAGGCAAACTCAACAAACAGAGAACATCGCTTGGAAAACACCGGAAAAAAAACACGAGTTGATCGTTAAAATCCCGGAAAACAAGGACCCCAAAAATACCCTCAACAAAATAAAAGAAACCTTAACCACAAACGAAACAGGGAAGGGACTAAGAGGGATACGACAACTAACAAGTGGTTCGGTCATAATAGAGACCAAGGATAGGGAGCAGATGAGAAAGGTCAAAGAGAAACTGGACACAAGAAACGACATGGAGACAAGGGAAATGCAAACAAACGAGCCAATGGTAGCCATCACGGGAGTGGACTTCGGGATCAACGAGACCGAAATGATCGAGACCCTACCGCGCGAGAACGAGGAAATCGCAAAATGCATCGGAGAAGGGAATCCGGAGGACCATATCAAGATCGTGACAAGACGAAGATGCAGAAACCCCAGGAAGGAAAACTGGATCATACAGACATCGCCGGAAATCTTTAGAGTCATCATTGCCCAGAAAGAGGTCAGCATAGATATGGTGGCATGCAGGGCGGAAGAGCACGTAAGGCTGGCGATGTGCTTTAAATGCTGCAAGTTCGGACACGTGGCGAAACACTGTAACGAAACGAATGCGAGATGCTACCGCTGCGGGGGAAGGCACGAGGGCATAGGATGTGAAAAAACGGAATTCAACTGCATCAATTGCGAGACATTGAAACTGGAACCGAGGGCGCATGAAGCAAAGGACCCAATGTGCCCCATATACAGAAGAAAACTGGAAGCAACGAGGGGTTACATAAACTACAATCGCGATGGCGCATGAACTCAGAGTGGTCCAGGTCAATCTGGGGAAAGGGAGAGAGGCAACATCACTTCTAGCCGAGAAAGCCATAAACGAAAATATTGACATAATCATCATACAGGAGCCATACCATAAAATGGAGACAATGACAAATTACAAACTACATAGACAAAGCAAAGACTCCAAATCCTGCATTCTGATCAAGGACAACATACGAGACGTATTGACAAGACAAGACATGACAAACAGCAACATAACTACTATACAAATAGGGACAGGAACAGAACAAACCACAATAACCAACATATACGACGAACCAGGGGGGACAGAAAATAAAAGACTCAACAGCATGAAAGGAAAACTGGAGAGGATAAAAGGGAAAACCTTAATAGCGGGAGACATGAATGCGAAAAATATGGTATGGGGAGGGGAGGAAACAGATAACAGAGGCGAAGAACTCATGGAATGGGCAGTAGCAAGGGGTTTCCTCATAGAAAATAACAGAACGGACTTAGCCACTTTCTCTAGCACAAGGGGAGAGAGTTGGGTGGATATTACACTAACAAAGGGGGTAAAAATAACTGACTGGGTAGTCCAAGACGAGGAAACACTAAGCGACCATCGCTACATTACCTACAAAATAATACAAGACAAGAGGAAAACAACAAGAAGACAAGAAGGAAACAAATTCGATACAAAAAGAGCTAACTGGAAAAGTTTCGAAAAGACGCTGACGAACTACGTACACAATACGGACGACGACACGGACACACAGGCAGAAAAATTCCAGAAAATGTGCATAGAAGCCTGCAACAGGGCCATCCCGAAAAAAAAACACTTGAGAAAAGACACGCAAATATGGTGGAATGACGACTTAACGAAGGACAGACGAGAAACAAACAGGAAAAGGAAATCATGGCAACACGATAAGGAAAACGAGTATAAGAAAGAACAATATCAAGAAGCCAGAAGGAAATACAAGAACAACATTAAGAAAACTAGACAAGAAGCATTAAGGACCTACCTGTCAGAACAAAGACAAGACGACCCATGGGGAACCGCACACAAAATACTTAGGAGCCACAAAACACAAAGCACAACACTCAACAACATAAAGAAAACAGACGGAACATGGACACAAACAGAAACAGAGACAGCACAAGAACTTATCCTACAATACTTCCCGAGAGACAACATAGAAGAAGACGAAGAACACCACACAATGATAAGAAACAAGATAGACGTACAGGACAACCACGACATACCTTTCACGAGACAGGAACTACAGAAAATAATTCAAGACCTCAAAAAAAACAAAGCCGCGGCAGAAGATGGTATCCCAAACGAAGCCATGGAATATATAGAAAGATCACAAGGAGAAGTCCTAATAAAAATCTACAACAAGTGCCTAGACGAAGGAATCTTTCCCACCATATGGAAAAAAGCAAATATCGTATGGATACCAAAAAGTAATGGAGGGTACAGGCCAATCTCTTTACTCCCAACGTTGGGCAAGATCCTGGACAAGCTAGTCACAGGAAGACTAACTTTTTACCTGGAAAATAAGAACATGCTTGACGTAAGACAGTTCGGGTTTCGAAGAGAAAAGAGCACCACGGACGCAATCACAGAAATCACAGACAGAATAAAAAAAAATAGAAAAGAGAAAACACACTCACAGGTTGTGACGCTCGATATAGCAAACGCCTTTAACACAGCTTGGACGCCAGGGATAATTGAGGTGCTAAGGAGAAAAAAAGTCGGCGAAAATATTAAAATCCTGTGTAAGAACTTTCTGGAGAATAGAACCATAGTGACAAAGGACATTACGAAGCACATAGATAGAGGTTGCCCACAAGGGTCCAGTCTAGGACCGATGTTATGGTTATTAATCATGGAAGACTGGTTCAGGAAGATGGATGAAATAGAGGGGCTAGACGAAACGGACAGATTCCAGGCTTACGCTGATGATCAAGTAATAATAATTGGGGGGAAATCAGCCAAAACTATTGAGAAAAAATGGAACAGAATATGGCTCAAATGCAGAGAGTGGGCAAAGGAACACAAATTGAAATACAGCGAAGAAAAAACAGAATTAACATTCATCACTGCAACATCAGAGATCAGACCTCCAGTAATTAAAATGGGAGACAGAGCCAGAGCACAACAGCAAAATCTGAAATACCTGGGTGTTAAAATTGACAGGAAACTAAACTGGATAGATCATATAAAGGGAGTTAGAGCGAGAACCCAAGAGCTGTCAAACAAGCTGTTTGTTATTGCAGGAAGGGAATGGGGAACATCAAAAGCCAACTTAAAACTCATTTACGAACAGACCATAAAACCACTGGTATTATACGGAGCTTCCATATGGGGGGAAAGGGCGAAAGATTCCAGGATACTAAGACACCTACAGGCCATAGAAAGGCCCTATCTACTGGCCATAACTAAAGCCTATAAGACCACTGCCACGGAGACATTACAGGCAATAGCGGGAACCATACCACTGCATATAGAGGCTAACATAGAACACAAACATAAAACAGACCATCAACGAAATTACAAAGAACAAAAGACTAGACACGACGAACTAATACATCCAGCAGAACAACCACAGAACATACTGACAGAAGAAGGGACCAAAATTTTCACTGACGCAGGAAGAACGGAAGACCAAAAGAGAACATACGGCATAGTAAAAATAGAAACAAACGGACAAGTAACAATAAAGGGTGGTAGACTGACAGACGGCAAAGACGTACACAGAGCGGAAGTTTATGCTGTCTACAAAGCTCTAAAATGGAGGAGAAAATTGGAAGAGGAGCATGTAACAATAATTACGGACTCAAAAAGGGCAACAGACAGCATAAATAACCCAAACAACAGAGACAGACTGACAAACTACATAAACAAGGAAAGACTACGACTAGAAAGACAAGGAAAAACTACAACAATCAGACAGCAAATAAACAACACAGAAGAGCAAGGAGTCAAGAAAGCAGACAGAGAAGCTAGACAACACACACACGACGACACACAAGAACACATCATATGGACAAAAAAGGAAATTAAAGAACATAAAAACAACATAAAGGTAAAAGAGTGGCAAGAACATTGGAATGGATCACAAAAAGGGGTAGCAGCGAGAAAAATAATAAAGACGGTAGACAAAAACTTAATAGACATAAACTTCAAAACGACGCAGTTAATCACAGGACACGGACACATGCAAACATACTACAGAAGATTCAACTTAAGACAGACAGACGGGACATGTGAATGCGGAGAAGGACAGGAAGACACACAACACATAATAAACGAATGCACGCTAAGGAACAGAACTGAAGCAAGAACGAGAATGAGGACGCACTTAGAACAAACCGGTCGACAATACCCACCGACGATACAAGACAGACGCGACAAAGAATTACTAAGGTACATAAACGAATGGGGGAACATGATGATTATCGACGACATCAACCAAGAACCAGATTGACCTCGGCCACGAGGAGTCAAGCCAATGTACGTAAGAAACTACAGATGTATCTAAATGTATGGAGAAAAAAATAGACAAATAAAGGAAGTACCCGCTAATTTTTAGGAGAAGTGGAGATGGGATGGCGTTCGCTTGACAGGGGTTGCGCTAGATGGATGGTAGTTTCACGGGGCCTAATGCCGAAAGGTGGGTGGGTCCATTCACTCCCAGGAGTGATAAAATTCTCTTTCCTGCCTGCAACAACAATCAATCCTGTTTTGCTCCCGATGCGGACGCGTCGGCATGCTTTCAAAGGAGTGCGACTGTGCCCACACCCCTCCAACTATCCGTCGAGGTCGCTCACGAAGCTCCGTCCATTCTGAGGACCCGACTGGAAGACCCCCAAGAAGTGGTGATGCGTCCGTGCCCCTACCGCTGAGACGGCCTTGTCCAGCCTGTCTATGCCCTCACCCGTATAAACACATTGCTTGCCCGCGATGTGGATGCCCTCACCCGTTTGACCGACGACGATGTACTTTCTAGTACTAAAGAAGTGGTGCGCAGAATTTGATTCATTATTTTCATTGGTAAAATAAGTTTTGATGGAATAGGCCAACCTTGGTGGTATTAAATTGTATTTAGGTATTGTTTTTCTCTTTTTAGTCTATAGGTTTGTGACAGGCGAATCTTCTCCTCAATAAAAGTTTCGTTTTGTGGAATAAAAATTTAGGTTCACGTTCAAACATACGCGATTCACCGCAAAGTAAGCTCCTTTAGATAGTTATAATAGTAATAGGGTTGGTTACTATTCCAGTTTTGTATATATTATCTTTCCTGGGTCCTTTCATCATTAGGCCTACCGTGTTTGAGGCGATTAGAAAAAAAAGTAAACATGGATATGTGTTCGTTTTTTTTTGTGAAGTGGGAGGGGTGTGTAACGAAGTTACTATTTTCGTGTTGAATACCAGTACCTCTTGCATACAGAGCCTGCCTGGAAAACGTTAAGTACCTAACTTCATTCAGAAATACAGTATCTCGCTTATTTTTCGACCTAGAAATACCGTTCTTTCGGTATAGTAATCATAATAAAAAGCAGTGTCGAGAAGATGCAATAGTCCCGTTCCGCGAATGGTAGAAACAGGATAAATCCCGGTAGTCCTGTATAACAGTACCCCAGCGGTGGCTAGCCCTACTCAACGTTCCACTCAGCTGAGCGCGGTGACGTGTGCCTACGTCGACAAGGCTGAGAGTAGGAACGTTGATGGAGGGGAGCGAATCGAGGTACCTGCGAAAGAGCCGTTGGAACTTCACTTCCCACCGAACCGAGCTACCGATCACCACGCGAGACCACTACCAGCCGAGCCGAAAATATTCAAGGTGAGAGAACCGAATTCGAGCCGTTGGCACGTTAGTAGTAAGGGCGAGACCGGCGAGGTAAGAGAAAACCGTAGTAGTTATTCGTTCGCGACGGGGAACGCGTAGGTTGAATCCGACTTTCCTTTCGCGTTTCAGCTGTATTTTACACTGGCGTGCTAATCTTTCTCTCTCTGACTTGGCTTTCATGCTCCAGCTGTATTTCACACTGGTGTGATAGCCTGTCTCTCTCTTCCTTCGCGCTTCACTGACGTGCTAATCTTTTTCTCTCTCTCTCTCTCTCTCTCTCTCTCTCTCTCTCTCTCTTCCTTTCGCGCTTCAGCTGTATTTCACACTGGCGTACTCATCTTTCTCTCTTTAACTTTGCTGTCATGTTTCAGCTGTATTTCACACTGACGTGATAGTCTCTTTCTCTCTCTGTCTCTCTCTTGCACGTCCGTATCCGCCGTATACCGGGGCCGACAAAAGTAAACGAGTTTTAAGTAAAGTAGAGCGGATAAATAACTCTTACCTCGTTAGTGTGTTGCGCTCTTAGTACGATCATAAGATTGCTTGTATTGTATTGCTTTTTGCCGTCATTCGCTTGAGATCATCCACTGTTGCCGCTTGCATACCGAGTAACCCAGTAACCTTCGTTGCACGCCCGCTTACACCCCTTTGTTCCTTATGTACATAGTAGATGCCCATACCGTACTTCGCTCATAGAGTAGTAACTGCACCTGATTTTATGGCACGTTAACCGGAAGTTGGGAATATAGTTAATTATCACTTTTATTGGTGTTTTATTCCATATAGTTAGCTTATCATACCATCTTAAGCATAATTTGCAGCCGGTAAACCGGAAGAGATTCCAGCAGAGTTAAGTAAAATCTAACTTTCTGGCCACCGAACCTGTCTAGTCCACATAGACCCCTGGTTTGCCGTATCTTCACTGCAGCTGCCCGGAGCAGTGGTGCTTCGTGACACTATAACACACGAGCTGGCGCCCGAGGTACCGTCCGTACCGCTAGAGGGCGCTAGATATTGTTAAACGCAAAGAAAAGGCGTTACACCTAATCGTATTGACTCATTAAATTTCATTGACACTATTCAGTAGAATGCTTCATTGACGCTGTAACAGTTAATGAGGCTGTGTTATGTAGCTATAGGTGAAAAAGCTTTCTGAGTAGTTTCGAAATCTATCATTACACTATTATATAAAAGTTTATTTTATTATTTTTCTTTATTCTGTGTAATAAATTTACTTCATGAGTAGTTTTTCTTATCGCTTGTGATGAACAAGTAATTTATAATTTCATGTATAATTGATGTTGAACTGGTTTCAGGATTCAAAATTGAAATTGAAAAAGCCTAGGGATTTTTTTTTCTGCTCCTTTTGATGATAATAATTGTAGAATACATTATTGTTTTATTCATCTAACACTGCACATTTTTATATAAATGTTTATTTTATTACTCTTCTTTATTTTGTTTAATCAATTTACATACTTCATGAGAAGTTTTTCCTGTCAGTTATGATAAAAAAATGTTTCTACTTCTTTTGATAATGATAATTGAAGAATACATTACTTTTCTATTCTTTATTCAACACTTTATTATTGATTTGAGAATAAGATATGTAGAATCAAATAATCCACAGGGTGGTTACTTGCAGCAGCTATCTTTTGTGTTCGAAATTAATTTAAATTTTTGTTTTGTTTTGTAATACTGATTAAGTCTTTTTGACACAACTTACTCTCTCCTCTAAATCCTTCTTCTCTTTCTTCTCCAAATTCGCCACTTTCAGATCTGTCCTTACCTTTCTATATTTTTCACTTTCTCACTCTGTCTCCTTCTAATACCAAATATTTTGTTTTCTCTTTTTTTTATTATAAGCTACTCAATTAATAATTTGTCTCCATTTAGATGAGCCTGAAATTTGCACACTTGAATGTGAGGTCTTTGCTGAACGATTTCAATAGCTTTTCGACACAAGTGGAAAATTCAAACTGTGATGTCGTGGGTATTCATCATTAGAGAATGTTCCGAATTCATTGAACAAATGTGGATTTCAGTCGAAGTAAATAATGAAAAATTTTCCATAGGACTTATATATAGGCCACCGAAAACAAATATAGATTCTTTTTTTCATAATTTTGAGGACGTTATGGCCAACATGTACACAAACTTTGAAAAAATAATTTGTTTAGGAGATTTCAATATTAATATTCTCAATATAAACTGTAATCACTCGTCGCAACTATTATCTGTGTGTGAAGCTTTTAACTTGAAACAAATCATTGATAACCCAACTAGAATAACAAAAAACTCAATATCATTGATAGACTTGATATTTGTTAGTAACAATATTACAATGACTGAATCAGGGGTAAATGATTGGGGAATTTCAGATCATCTACAAACATATGGAATAATAAAAAATGAACCATACTTTGCTCCCGATAGATTTTTCTCATTCAGAGACTTGAGAAATATAAATCGAGAATATTTCCATCAAGATTTGCAGGCGATTCCGTGGCAAACAGTTTTTGGAATGGAAAACATTGATGATAAAGTACAGTTTTTATCAGAACAGATTTTACTTCTATTCGATTTACATGCACCTATTAGAAAGGTACGGCAAAGGAAAAATTATAAATACTCCCCCTGGATAACAGATAATATAAAATATTTACAAAAACTAAGAGAAAAGGCATTAAAAAAATTCAAACTCACAAAACAACCACATCACTGGGAATACTACAAGCAATTGAGAAATTATACTACTTTCGCAATAAAATCTGAGGAAAAAGCATTTTTGAAAAATAAATTTGAAAATTGTTCGTCAAAGGACAAATGGAATGAGCTTAAGAAATTGAACATTTGTAAGAATAAAAATAGGGAAATACCGATGCATCTCAACGACGTAAACCAACTAAATAATCATTTTACGAATATATCAAAAAACATGTTAAAACCTAGCGAAAATTTGATTGATTTCTATTCTGAACACTTAAAAAATGGCATCAATGACTATTTCTCGTTCGAACACGTTAACGAGACATTGGTTTCGAATGTGATCTACAATATCAGCTCAAAAGCTTTTGGTACTGATCAACTCAACATTTCATTTGTTCACTTTTGCTGCCCTACTATAATTCCTTATATAACTCATATAATAAATGAATGTATTTTAAAATCTTATTTTCCCTCTGCTTGGAAAATGGCCAACATAATTCCGTTACCGAAAGTGAACCAACCAACCGATTTCAATCAACTCAGATCCATTAGTATTCTCCCTGCTTTGTCAAAAGTACTTGAAAAAATTATGGAAACACAAATACGAACCTTTGTTGAACGTTATAAAATTTTACCGCAAAAGCAATCCGGCTTCAGACCTGGTTACAGCTGTGTAAGTGCACTTGCAAATATAACAGATGACATTATCAAAGGTTTGGATGAGAACAAGGCAACTGTACTCGTCCTACTGGACTTTTCGAAAGCGTTTGATTTGATAAATCACAGAATTCTTATTTCTAAACTTCACTACTTGTGCTTTAACCAAAATGCTTGCAAACTTATAACTTCATATTTATCAAATAGACTTCAACGTGTTATTCTGAATGATAAAACTTCAAATTTTGCTCATGTATCATGCGGAGTTCCTCAGGGTAGTATTTTGGGCCCGCTTTTGTTCACCTTATTCACGTCAACATTTCATGAAGCTCTGCAACACTGTAACTATCACATGTATGCTGATGACACACAGATATATAAATCCTTTGAACCCGATAATGTTAATCAATCGAACACAGAAATAAATAGCGATTTGCAATTTGTAAAAGATATATGTGATAGGCATCTACTCAAAATAAATCCTCAAAAATCTTGTGCTATTTTATTCTGTAATGACAATGTCAGGAACGAGATTGTTCATAATATTGAATTGAAAATGGGAAATGACACAATACCCTTCAGTGAGAGAGCAAAAAATTTGAAATTAATACTAGATCAAAAATTGAGATTTAAAGAACAGGTCAATACTATGCTGAAAAGAAGCTACATAAGCTTGAAGATGATTTATCCGCACAGGCACTATTTGGGCCAAGATGTAAAAAAACTGTTGTGTGATTCATTAGTTCTTTCCCAATTTAACTATTGTGACATTGTCTATGGGCCTTGTTTAGATAGCGTGGATAATCAGCGTATTCAGAAAGTTCAGAACTGCTGTATGAGACTTATTTTTGGTATAAAAAGAAGGCAGAGAATTTCTCACAAAATTAAAGAACTAGAATGGCTCAATATGTCCAACAGGCGTAAACTACATACCGTTTGCAACTTCTACAAACTATTGAAATATAAGAAACCCAACTATTTACATGACAAAGTCATATTTAGGAGAGATATACATGATATAAATACTCGACAAACTTTTTCGATCTCCATTCCTCGACATAGAAAGGAAATCTTCAAACGAAGTTTTTCATATAATATTGCCAGTTACATAAATAGCTTCAACGTAACTGACTACAGTAAATCCTGTAGCTCCTTAAAAAAATTAATAATTGAATATCTTCGTGAACTACAAAACTGAAAATATCGTACAAATCAGAGCAGAATAAAAAAACTTCAGTATTGTCACGCAATGCCTCCATAAAGTAAAAAGGAGAGGAAGAAAAATGTTTCCTATCTTTTCTCCCTTTCTTTTCTTTTTCTTCCTTTTCTGTCGCCTCTTCTTCCTCTTCGCTCACTTTTTTTTTTCTCTTTC
Source organism: Zygogramma bicolorata (assembly GCA_032362365.1). Taxonomy (NCBI): domain Eukaryota; kingdom Metazoa; phylum Arthropoda; class Insecta; order Coleoptera; family Chrysomelidae; genus Zygogramma; species Zygogramma bicolorata. The sequence continues at coordinate 60,515 of JAVJAQ010005780.1, forward strand.
TTCTAGTCAGTAGTTGTATGTTTAGTGTTTAGTTTAGTTTTAGTACTGGTTTGAGTGGAAGAACAGTTTCTTTCTTCCTGGTTTAGAAAGAAAACTGAACTCTCACCCATTATTTGCCTCAATAGTGTAATCTGAAAAAAATGTGATTGTATTTATTTATTTTTTGGTGAATAATAAACGTATTATTATAAAAAAAAAAAAATCCTTCCGAACGGATTATGCGAGAGCTAAATAGACTGTTCCGGACGTACTGCCACCAACAACATTCCAGGTGGGCTTATGAAGTACCTGTATTTGCAGAATTTTTGAATTCGGTGGTCCACGAGTCTACTGGATTTGCACCTGATGAATTGCAGTATGGAATGGATCCGCTTCGACTTTTGCCTGTGGCCTATCGATTCTTAGGCGAAGTTCGCTCAAATATTCTTCCGGAACAGAAATTAGTTTTGGCAGAAGCCACATTGCGAGGAAAGGCTGCCCGAAGGGCGGAAAGGTATCCAGGTAAACCTTACCGTGAGTTTTCTGTTGGGGACCTAGTCTTGTTGAGGGCAAATACCTCGTCGGCGCTGAAAGCTGAAACAAAAAAGTTTTTATTACTATACGAGGGTCCTTACAGAGTGAAGAAAAAAGTTAGCTTTGCTACCTTCGTTCTCACGTACCTGAATGAACAGGAAACTGAAAGAGGCACCTTTAATGCTTGTCACCTGAAACCTTACATTCCTGCTCACTGACGCGTAACCGCCGCGTTCGCATGAATAAGAGGGAGGCGAGATGTAGCATAACTTCCCCCATAGCTCCGGATATTTTTCTGTTTGTCGTTCGTTATTATTTGTACTCCCTGTACTATGTTGTTTACATCTTTTTTTAACGTATTTTTCAACTTTTGGTATTTCATTCAATTCCCGTTTAAATGTTCGGGATCTGTATCGACAGGATTATCGACTTCGCTATTTGAACTATTCGAGCGGAGATGGCGCCGTAAGTCACTTTCTTGGTATAATTCAAACTCACTTTTTATACATTCCTTCATTTGAAAAAGCACGATTGTAAAAAGTTCTGCATCGTACGATCCATCTGAAACTGGGCTCGTGGTAGTTGATTTCACGTATTGGAAATGCAACAAGTTTTTCTGGAACCTTAGCGGTATTGAAACAGGGCATTAATTTTAACTTTTCTGCCTGGTCTAGGTATGTAATATCTCAAGCTAAGAATAAGACACATCATTTATGTCACTCATTTTATGTTTAGAAACTTACACATATTTTCAATCAAATCCTGTCTTACGATCCGACCGGCTGGGAATAAAATCTTTTTACCCGAATTATTCTGCTTGGTGTACGAACTTTATTTTTCCACCCCTCCTCAAGGTATAGAATGGCTCAAAAGTTTCATGAGCAGACATCCGACTCTAGCACTGAGGAAACCTGAAAGTACAAGTTTGGCACGTGCAACGGCTTTCAATCCTCACACTGTAAAGCAGTTTTTCGACAATTATGTTAGAGTGTTAGATCAATACAAATTTACTGCAGGAAATATATATAACCTGAATGAATGTGGTGTCACTACGGTTTCAAAAACTGTTAAGGTTGTTGCTACAAAGGGGAAACGCCAAGTATCGCAAGTTGCATCGGCTGAAAGGGGTCAGCTGGTAACTATTGTGGGAATAATTAATGCTATGGGTCTAGCCCTACCACCGATCTACATCTTTCCGCGAGTTAGAAATCTGGAAGATTACATAATTGATGCACCAGTGGGAAGTTTGGCTTCAGGAAATAAAAGTGGCTGGATGACAGAAGACTTATTTCTAGATGTATTAAAACATATTGTTAAGCATACCAAGTGCAATAAAGACAATGAAATACTTCTACTCATGGATAACCACGATTCTCATACCTCCATACCAGCTATAGAATATTCCCGTGATAATGGGATTGTCTTACTATCATTTCATCCACACACTACCCACCGGATGCAGCCCTTGGATGTTGGAATATTTTCACCATTTAAAACTAAAGTCTCCATTTTTTTTGATAACTAGTTATTAGCGAACCCCGGAAAAACTATTTCTATCAGACATATCCCATCCTTGACGAAAAATCCTTATCAAGAAACCTTGAAAAACATAGTTAATGCCTTCAAAAATACTGGTTTATTTCCTCTAAACACACAAATTTTTAATGAATCAGACTTTAAACCAAGCAATGTAACTGATAGACCAGATCCAGATTCAGGTGCAGCGAATGGAGGATCTCCTAATGTTTTAAGTTCATCAATGAATGAATCACCAGTGACGAATGTAAATGGCTCGATTTGTGATAACCACGTAATTGATCCAGAACAAATCAGACCTTATCCCAAAGCAGATCCGAGAAAACCAAACTCGAAGAAAAGAAATGTTGGTAAATCTAGAATATACACGAATAGTAGCGAAAAAAAAAAGGATTGAAGATATAGAAAGTCAACGCAGTATAAGGAAAAAGGCCGTGGAAGGTGGAAAAGGAAAAGCAATTGTTCGAAAAGTCTTCGGTTCTTCAAATCCAGTTCCTAAAAAGAAACTAAAGAAAATTGCCCCATCAGATAACAGCTTTGCAAGTAATGAGTCAGATTTTTCTCTACAAAGCGATACTGACTCTGAAGTAGATGTAGATATGGAAGTTGACAGAGAAAATCTAACAGTAGGAGATTTTGTTTTGGTACAGTTCCCTCTTAAAACAACAAAAATTCATTATATTGGAGGTATTAAGGGAACGGGTGATCATTTAAATGTGCAATTTTTGAGAAGAAAGGAAAATTCCTGTACTTTTTATTTCCCCGAAGTTCCAGATATCACTGACGTGGATCCAGAGGATGTAGTGTCCATCTTACAAAAACCTACTTTAACTGGAACAGTCAGAACCCAACCTATTTACTCATTCAAATACAATTTTGGGATGATGATTGTGAAATAATAAACAACTCATATAATGTATGTTACATATTTTTAGGAAAATGGTTTGAATTCATTTTTTTGTTTTATGTTTCGATTAAAGCACCCAACTCTTTCACTTTTTAATGATTGCTTCAAATAAACGTACCTTGGCCGAAACTTCCCCACCTATTGACCGAAACTACCCCACTAGTGGGGTACATTAGGACAGATTTTTCGAAAAATTAAAAAGGCTATCGCTCTGACAATTCTAAATATACATGACTGGGTACTGAGCTGAATCATGACATGAAGTCCAAATAAACGATAACCACTGAAAACTCCGTTCTTGTAATTTTTTTTCAGAAATGGCAGCTGTTTTCTAAAAAATGGCCGAAACTACCCCCCTTTCCCC